>OY754329.1:102739275-103166051 GCA_963573305.1 Pyrrhosoma nymphula
TGGGATTGGAAGGTAGGGAAAGTTAAGGTAGTATAAGATAGGAGGAAAACCGAAACTGTTAGATTGCTCTTAGCGAAAGACGCTAAGGAGACTGCGGTGTACCTACGTCCCTTCCAGCTGGTAGAGTACTCTACTCCTGTGTAATCCTTATGGTATCCCAGTTGGGATCGGTATATCAAGGAAACATTTTCGCCACCACCAGTTTCCCGGTTTCATTACACAAGTGGCCACATAGCGGAAAGCACTTCCCCTGGTCACTTCGGTAATCCTTCCCTCAACTTTCTGTACGAATCCATTATGCTCTTTAGATGTCACATCCAGGAATATACAATCAAAATACGTTACAAAACCTCAATTTTGCAAAAATTACGTGCATTGGTGCTGAATGTCTATTTTCGCACCGAGATGTTTGGTTCCGACCATTTTTTGACACGTTTTTTTCATCAAGTTCCAACGGCTGAAGTTACTTCATTTTAATTTCGCACGTTATCAAAGTAAATGAAGATATTTGTTGCCATATTTACAAGGCGATGAAGTCTTATTGGAAAAGGTGTTGAGGGGCGGAAGTTAACTAAAGAACGGCCTTTGCGCTCATATAGACCGGTCCACATATATTTGACTGTATGGGCCTAATGGAGAACGCTGTATCCAAGCCTACGCTCCATGTGCTCACCTCTAGGCAACGAAGGCAAACATGTCCAACACCACGTTAACTTTAAGCAAGTTGCTTTAAGGAATAACAATTGTGTTTTTGAATACTCCTAGATGTGGAGTTAGTGTCTAAAATTGAACAAGAGTAAAACCTAAGTGATGGTGGTGAGGAGGTAATGTGTTGTACTCCTATTCGTGTGCCTTCTTTAAAATGCATTCCCAAGAATGGCATTTTCCCCTGGTAAAATTAAAATTTGGCCTGAAAAACCTGTGAAATTCCTGGAATTACATAATCTCTTGTCTGTAGCAACCTTGTTTACTGCACTGTAGTATGTTAATTTTCCTGCTGCTATTGGCAAAATCGTACTTTCGGCCTTACGGAGTTTTGCACGGAATGCGTTTCTCCAAAGAGCCCGTGCGCGTCAACTAAATGTGGAAATAGCTTACTCATGGGAACAGTAAGGATTTGAAGCCCTGATTTAATTTTTTCCTGCTTAATCCAGCCATTGGTCCACTCGGCCGATTCGAGTGCGTTTTCAAGCGCGTGGCAATTTTGCTTTCGGTCGTCTACTTTCTCCCGAGGCACCTTTCTTCTTCTTCCCGTCGCCGTGTGTTTTTTTTCCTCCCATCCCCCAGGGGCGGAGCCGAGACATTCTCCCGGGAGTGGGCGAAGCACAAGCGAATTCCGTCGAGACGGCTTTGTGCTATTCCGCGTTTGATTCTCAAAAGCCCCATAGCAGAACAACGAGAGACAGTGCGACATTGTCGCAGCACGAGGAAGAAGCCTGCAGTAAGATCGTTCAAAACGTAAAATTAAGCTGCAGCTTGCTAGAACGGAATTTCGCGTTTGACAAAGAAAATTATGACTGTAAATTATCAACAGCAGTAAAATGTTATTATTTACTGCACAAAAACGAATAATAAGTGGACTGGGTGATTAGAGACATTCGCCGAGTCGAGCAGTGTATTGATACTGCAGACGTAATGTGCCGGGCGGGCTAAGTCTGTTCATTTTATCTTTGCGGGTGAGCGGGTGTGGCTAAAGCAAGTGGGGGAGGGTGACTTTCGTGAGGGCCCTGGCATTTTCGGACAGTTGACATTGAAGTTAGTGTAATTATCAAATGTTGTAAGGACTTTGTAAAATATTTAAACTCTCTTAAAGAACAGTGTGAAAAATGCTTAGATACGGACGAGGGCACCAATCATCCAGTAAATATAATAAAATTAGCAGATCACTTGTTCAACTTGGATTATTTAATTTTTCCAAGAAACAATGTTGGTAGCGAAAAGTCAGAAAAAACTTTTCTTCCTTTAAGATTTCTTTGAAAAGATTAGGGTTTGTGGGTGTGCTTTCCTGTCATCTGTTGACAAAAGGCAATTGTTATTTTAATATAAACAGTTGTTACTGTGGATGTATGAAAAGTTAAGTTCAGCTCTTGCTGATGGAAATGTTCTAGATTTAAAATACTTATTCAAACTTGCTGTCACTGTTCTCCACCAATAGTATTCATTAGCTATTAAGCTACTGAAATATTTGCTCACTACCCCAGTATCTGAGGCTATTTGTGAAAGTTGGGGGTCTGCTATTTCCTCCATTATGCTAAAGCGCCCAGCTGTTGATGACACCTCCAACCCAGTAGAGGTAGGCACTTCTGGCAAACTAGCTTTTATTATGATCAATGGACCTCCAGCTGGCTATAAAAGCAACAAAAGATTTTTAAAGTTAGCTTTATGCCACAAATATGGAAAAAATTACCATAAATGCATTAAGCAGCATCTAAAGATAAGCTGATGTCAGAAGTGGTTACCTCTAAAGTAATTAGCAGAATCCAAAATGAAGTGAATGACAAAACATTACCATGTTTTTTGTAGTTTATATGTAATGTAGGTTTAGGCTTTAACTATTAGGCCTATACACTTGAATGCGATGTAAATAACATGTTTTATCTTTATTAAATTAATTTTCATATCTTTAGATTGTTTTATTTTTATTTTTCCTCCTAATCAATAACCAGCTCTAGCCTAGCCTCTATGCCCTTTAGACTAGTCTTAACTCTGTTAAGTAGTCAAAGCTAAATAGTTCTTCAGCTACTATGTAAATTCGCTCTAATATTGGTTATTAAATCAATAAGTAAATTAGAATTTGCAACCATACAAAACCTTAATCATATGTATTTATTATAAATATTGAAATAGAATTTAAATAAAACTACAAATATCAATAAGCACACATTTTTTATACGAATTAGAAATTTAACTTACTCTGAACCACGCGGAAAACCGTAAATAAACCGTGAGAAAATCTAATTTCCTGCAGTAAAATTTTGAGATTTTGCGGATCCGTCGCAGTAAGATGGAAAACATTCTGCTTTGGGGCTCAAAAGTTTCGTAAATGTGACCGGCAACTTTATATTCGGTACTTAATTTTCTACGTGACCCATTCCATGCGAAAGTTTCGGTCCTTTTAAACCTCATTTTTTGAGTGGACAGTTGATTTCTGTTTTTTAGGCGCACTTATAGCTTTCTCCCCTTTTCTGGGGCGAAAAACCATAGGATTTGCTTTATAAACGAATTTTGGAGTGCTCAGTGCTGAGAATAGTTTATACAAATGCGTGGACTAAAAATCCAGAGAGTCCCAAGTTTGTTTTTTGACAGATGAACAACTGATTGGCTCTCAAAACCAGTGATTCTGAAGATTTTTGGAATCCTTGTGAAGTCATTTTATGCCTAAGAATGGCTGGAGGTATCGAGCAATGGAATACCAGAGCTCATGGAGGAAGAAAGAAGAAATATGAATGAGAGATTATTTGAAAGCCAGGGAATGATTGTCTCTTCGTTTCGGTTTATTTCGTTTATACCGGAGACAATAACGGTTCTGGTACAAAATAAAGAAATGACATATTTAGTTTATCTGACTTTCCTCATTCTATTTCACACTGGTGTGACATTCACTGAGGAATAATTAGGCACCTGTCATTACTTCACACTATGCGTACTATAACGGATTAAAATAAATGAAAACTTCTAACTTTATTAAAGCATGTTCTCGGCAAACATATTTCACTTGGATATTGTAAAAATAGACGATGGTGCCGCATGAAATTAAAAGGAGGCAGATTGAGTGGATGGAGCAGAAAATGCCTTGTCAAGGGATGATTTTGACCTTGACAGTGGGGAGGATGTAAAGCAAGCTGGGAAGGGAAAGATAGAGAACTGGCTTCATGGATGGGGTCGGGTATAATATCGAAGTAAAGAAGGAAATCGAAATTCCTTGGGGGAGAAATGATCAGGATTTTCAATTCTCAAAACTCCATGATACTTATCTCATGCGAATATGACCGATTTTGGCAAGATATTGTGGAAGTAGTGCATGCTATTTCTACTCGGTATGTACCTACTATACAATATGTTTGCATGCGGGTAGGTAGTGGAAATACGAGAGCACTGAATCGACGACACCTAGCGATAAAATTATTTTCTCATGCGGTATTTATCCCGGCATTTCGAGATTTGACCCGCAAGATGGTTGGTTGCCACTCGTACAGTGAAGTCTTGGTTATCCGAGGTAATGTAGACTCTGTCAACCTCGAATAATGTATGTGCGGGAATAAATTGCGACAAAAATTAAGTGTTTCTACACTTAGCCGAACTTCATTTTTGCCTCAACATATGGATTTTTACCTCGCATAATACAGAACATCGGTAAATCGGGACTTGGATAATCGACAACCTACTGTAGATATAATGATTCAAGCCTACCTACATGACCAGTGCCGTCCCAAGGCGTTGGTAACGTGGGTGAAAGCCACAGGTCGTAGGGGCGGCCAGTCTGCGACTCATTAATGAATATGAAAAGGGAACCAAGTATGAAAATCTGAAAATGTTACTCGCGTCCAACATGTGTTTTTATCCGAAATAACTTTTTTTAGTTTGTCTTAAAAATGACCGAGACTCATCTAGCTTCAACAAAGAGCATTACTTTCTTATAAATAGCAATTTCCTTCATTAGCATTTTCGTCACCAGCCGATGAAAGTAACTGTGGTAGAAATTGCACTAACAACTATGTTTAGAGGATCATTCTGAAACACCAGAGTCTCCCTTAAATTTACTTCCGGGTTTAGAAATCACAATAGGTAAATGAGATGTTTGTTGGAGGCAGCCAAATTAAATTTTGCCCTCACTTGTAAAATAGTTTTGGTCGGCGCTGCCTATGCCATTAGAGTACCTCCTTCATATAATTATGAATGATTTGGTGTTCCCGAAGAAACATTTTCTCGTTCCGCCTCCGGAATCCGCTCTCTCGAAATCGAAAATTCAACCACGGTGCGCGTCAGCGCTCGAATATTTGAACGCGCATGCGAAGCGTCGTCATTCCCGAGCGAATCGTCCCGCATTCCTTGAACTTGACGTCGCGGAAGTCCATCAATTTTCCGTCGCTATCCGTTGGTTCGTCGGTGGCGGTGTGTCGCGGAAGATTAATTTTTACGACATCTCATATAACTGTGTGGAGGACGAAGTTGAGGGGACTCCGCACCCACCCACCGGAAAAACCCTCTCTCTCTCTCTCTCTCTTACTCCCGAGTCGTTTCATTCAGACCCGACCGACCGTTCCACCTCACCCCCTGCCATAACCCCTGCCCCCGCACCGCCCCCGATCCGGTCTCCATCATCCTTCACCGTCTCGCTCTCCCGGTGCTGTGCTCTAGGGGACCTGCCGCCCCCGCGACCCCACGTCAGCCCCACGGCCTCCGTTCCCGCCACCTCACTTTTTAATTACTCTCGCGAAGCCTCTTCTCCGTCCCTTGCCTTACATACACTCGAGTGTTCTCTCTCTTTCCCTGTCCTATCTCACAACATTTCTCTTCGTCCGACCGCGTTACCTCTTTAGCTCTACCTCCCAACAAGAGTCTCTTAGGAGGCTCATATTTCTTCCATTTGGTGACTCACAAATGCCACGGATCGCTCATGTTTCGGGGCGCTCCATCTCGAAGGATGCAACGAAAATAATTACGTAGTAATTTTCCGCACAGAGAGAAGTATCGGTCCTGACTGCGGTTTCAGCGATTCTGTGCATTTGTCAGTGGTTAAATAAGGGAGAATAGTAGCTATCAACTTACCCGTATTCATTGCCATGTAACGAAAAGATTGAGGGAAGATATTGGGAACTGCTAAGTGGATTGTATTTACCTGCAAAGAAAGATATATGCACATTAAATACACATCATAATGGGGGAATTGCTAATAGTTTCTATTTAACGTTTTAACCTTTTTTCTGCCTTATTAAACAATAATTTATGTATATTACCCAGCACTTATTACACCAGTCTGCATTTTGAAACTTTTTGTAAGATGATTTATTAATAGTAGGTGTACTTGAATCAATTTTTTATGCTGGTTCTAAAAATGACATCCATTTTTTTCTACCACGTCAGGTTTTTACACAAATTAAGAATTATGGTTTCAAGGTTTTAACTACTGCAAGCAAAGTTATATCAACATTACTTCACGCAAAGAAAATTTTTGCAACAAAAATGAATGAAGGATGGATAACACTTCCAAGGTCACACAACAATAGCAGCAGTCGTACCAACCTAAGGCTCATTACCTTGTGTTGAGAAATATCCCTCACACAATAATTACTCACTGGCACACAATGAATTTACCAATAAATCTTAGAAGTTAAATTGGGTCCATTCTGAAAAAAACTGTACATGATAGAAGAAAACGAAGAACAGTTCTGAAATCAGCATATCAAAGTTAGCTATTATCACTTACTAGTTTTTAGTCTTCTGATATCATGCAGACTGGTGTTATCTGTTGACTATACATGGGGTGAAACATTTTCGGAAATATTTATTTCCGTGTGCATCACGAAAAAACACTTGAATGGGAGCTTTTTTGATGTTACATATTGTTCTCTTACTTTTTAGACATTTGGTGACCTTCCATGGGGTAGAGAAAGCCATTAATGGGAATTGGATAGTGAGGGCAGTTTCGTGAAATATAATGTTTGGGAAGAAGGAAGAGAAGGGTAGGAATTTTGGATACGACGATGAGAGGCAGGAAGTATCCTGGATTGATGAGAGAGATCGAGTGAGGATTCCTCACTCGATCTCACTGAGGAAGCATGTAGTGCAACCCTCGAAAGGGCAATAGGAGAGAGTGGGAATGATTCATCACAACCTATCCTGACCGGTAGTACATCGAAAAATAATGACCTTTCCTGCAGTGAAATGTAAATTCGTTCAGAATTGCCTTTATCATTGAAGAAAGAGGCATTGCTTCGATTGGAGTAGTTTTATATGTGGCTGTGGATAAGAGTAATCGGCTCAAGTTACCGCAAGTTCACCATAAATGGTGTCAAAGTGAAGGTTGTTGCAATTACAAAGCCCCGTTTTTAGTTTCTTCGTCGGTCTAAACCTGTTCTTAAACGTATGGATTTTCCAATGGTAATAGTAAAAGTTATTTCCAGTTCCCCTCTTACCACCAGTAGTCATTTCCTCTCCTTCATCCTCTCCCATTTGCAACCCACACCGTCCTTTAGCGCCGCCGCTTAGAGGAAAAATTCTCTCTTTCTCTCTTGGGGACTCCTGGCGAAAGTGGTCCACCGAAGGAGGCTCCTCTCTCGGGGCCATGGGCGGGCGCGTGTCGTGATTAACTTCTACAACCTGCGGCCGCTGCTGCTGTTCGGCAGATACGGTCCGTCACCTCCCAGGACTCCTCTTCCATCTTCCCCCAAATACCCGCCTGCACCATACTCTCCCTCCACCGTGGGTCGTATGTCCGCTACCTTCTTCTGTGTGCCTCCCGATGTGCCTACCCATTCCTTTTCCTCTTGTCGTCCTTCGTTATATCGGGACTATGCGATCAGCACTATTGGATCGTCAGACCACGCTATCCACAGCTGGTCATATCCGTGGTAAACATCGTTTCTCATTCATGTTCATTGTTAATATTACTTGAGTACTCCACCGGCTATGGTAGGTTTAAATGAGAGAGAGTTAGAATCCTCTAGATTTTTGCTGGCGGAGGACCCTATCTATTTACACGATTTTTTTCTTCATCTCAGGATACAGTCTTTCTTCATCTCGTCATTCCGTCCATAAAACCTTTTCTCTTCCTTCCCCTTCCCCACATACCCAACATCCTCCCCTATATCACGATCTTAAGCTACTCTTCGCTTATTACCTCTTCCAAGCACCTACTCTACCTCCTTCCAATGTCCTCCAAAAGTTTTCTCTCCTCACCAAACATACCAAGCACTTCCTCGTTTGTCTTCCTTTCCGTCCTCGGCACCTTCTCCATTATCCTCCACACCCACATCTCAAAAGTATCATTCATAGTGACTAAATATTTGTGTTGCGTCAAATTAAAAAAAGCACGCACGTGTTCAGCAGATTTTGACTCCCCCTGTCGATAGTCCCCTGGATGACCATAATGCATGCATAGGAGTCAAAATTCCTTTGCTTTCATCGATAATTTGGATTAATCTTCAATTTTAGTTTACTTGTCAATTGCTCTCTTCTTATTCAATTTTACGGTCTCATATTTGTAGAATGAATGCGACTGCTGCTCTTGTGATAAAACCATTCATTATTAATAACGTAGATGGTTAAATTGATGCCAGCATTCTACTATGTGCTTGTCTTTCAAAAACTAAAGAACCCCTACGGTTCGTTCAACTTTTAATCCCGAGTTTCCTCTAGATTTTCGTCCACATGTCCAACTTTTCGTAGTGAATACGATATTCGATATGGTGGTGGAAATGCAATGTGCAATAAAATGTTTAAGTTAAAGATTAATCCAAATTTTCTTTGAAAACAAAGACTTTTGACTCCTATGCGTCCATTTCGGTCTTTCTGGGGACCATCGACAGGGGGAGTTACCATTTTTCACTTGAAACCTGCAAGCGGGAGTAACCCGAAAGGCAGCATGCCATAAATAAAAGCAGAGAATTTTTGACTCAAATGCATGCATTCCGGTAATCCAGGTGGCCATCGTAAGCACGCACGTGTTTAGCAGATTTTGACTCCCCCTGTCGATAGTCCCCTGGATGGCCATAATGCATGCGTGCATAGGAGTCAAAATTCCTTTGCTTTCATCGATAATTTGGATTAATCTTCAATTTTAATTTACTTGTCAATTGCTCTCTTCTTGAAAGGCTTAGACAGTGTATAGCTCAGTTATCATTCACCATGTTGATCGCAATCCCATATTATTCATATTCCAGTATCCCGTGGGTATCATCCCTCCCTTCCCTAAAGGAATCCACCCCCGCTTGGATTTAAGGCGTTGCGTATGCACTTTAAAGCCCCACGCGGGGCCAGACGGTCTATTTCCGCGGCTTTCCTTCCCTCTTCCCCCCCCCCCCCCCCCCCTCCTTGGTTCTCCCCCCAATAACTCGTCTTGCCCGTCTGAGTCTTCACTCTTTGTCGCCTCGTTGCCCCGAGGGGCTTCCTCGTCAGCTGTGCTTGTGTTTACTCCTTTCCCGTCTCCGTGGCTGTCCCACGCAACGCCTCAAACCACGGGGACCCGGTCCAGGCGCCTACGGGTAAGTCGGTCGTCCGCTCGCATCAACGTGGCCGCGGGCTCTCTTGCATCTGTGCTTTTACTTTTTGCTTTAAAGTGGGTCCTCTCTTTTGGCGAGTGAGCTTTCCTCGGGCGAAGTTGTATTTTTCCTTTATTGCAGGAATGCATCCCATTCCTTCGACGGCCTTTATATTTCGCGCAGGAAATGTACAGGTTTGAAAGGTGCCGTGGGGGAAAAAAAACAGAAAATTCGCGGGTGCTAGCGTGAACGGAAAATGTGATAATTTAATATTATAATTATTATAGTATGTCAACATGGAAGCATATAACTGTTTTGCACCTTATTTTCAAATATTTTGTCGGTTGTGTTTCCACAATTTTGGCAATGTTTGTGTAGGGCATGGCGCACCGCCATGGCGTCCCGTTACTGGACAGCACTAAAATACGGGTTAAGGTTGAATCTCTCGGGCATTTTCTTTTACCCGTTCATTAATAATGTTCCAAAATACGCATTGAAATGATTAATGAAAACCGAAATTTAAGGAATACTTCCAATTTCGGTAGTTATGGATAGAGGCCTAATCTCTTTCTCAACGAAGTTTTAACTATAATATCCCGTTGTCTTAAAACGAATTTCTATACATTTCGCTAACTTCATTATTCCCTCTTGACTCATAAAATATCGAAAATTTTCCTCCGTCTTCCCCGCTTACCTGGTATTCTCAAATCAGTCCTCTTTTTACTAATCAACAAACAAAAAAATCTTCTCTTTACTAAAGTTCCTTTTTACACCCTCCGTCCATATTTTCTGCCACCCTCTAATTTCCAAAAATTTCTTTCTTAATCTACATTGTGTAGTGTTCTTATTGTTTTTTGTGTATGTTCAGGAAGCCACATTTATTCTTCATGAAGTATATCCTGACGATAGTTAGGTGACTATAATATAGTTGACGATATATTATATGATGGTGTAGATTATGGGAGAGTAATACTGTTCACGATTATTTGTTTTGGTGAACTCTGAAATAGTAACTAACGAATTGAAAATATTTGTTGCATTCAAAATGAGAATTTTACTCGAAATATTTGTGAAAATTGCAGTTTATAGATATTGCATTTCTGAGTAGAAAAGGCGATGTATCCATACTCCTCATTCTTGTATATCCATGCGCACAATTAGCTTCAATTTATTGAATGCTAACTTTTTATCATAAAAATAATGTGGTTTGGGTGTAGCATGTATTAGTTTGCTTGGGTTATATCGTACCAATGTGAACGCCTATTCAATTTTGCTTAGTCTGATTATATATATTATCATAAGTATTTTTCCAAATGAATGGTAGGCCCAGAGCCAATCCTGCCCATAATTCAGTATGGGCATGGGCGGTATTCTTTTACATTTACTTTAAAATAAACGAAGTATTTTTCTAATATGAAATTTATTTGAAAGAAGTCATATTTTATGTCTCCTTGCCTCCTCCGTTCGTTAGTCCTATTCCTCTTCTTCCTCTTATATTTAGAGTTACTCAACATTCTCCTCTCTAACACCCTCTTCAACATGCCACTGCCTAAAAATGATTATGTCCTCAACCTTCCCTGATTCATGTTGCCTGTTATTCCTTTGTGATTGATTTTTTTTACTTGCAATCCGATGAAAAACTGTAAAAGTCAAATTGTGGAACAAATCGAAGTACCATTAAAGGCTTCGTGTCTTGAATATGGCTTGTTTTTACTGTCACACCTTCGCTGGCAGATATCTGGTTCGGGGTTGCCCAACCTTAACCGTTTTATGCGCCCGGTTCGAACCATTCAGAGAGATATCATCGCTCAATATACTATTATTAATTTATGGAATGTCGTTTCGTTCCAGAGAGGCGACCTTGGCAGCCACGCCTCTCTCGGTAGGTCGGGCAAATCCTTTTGTGCGGTGGTTTGAGCCCCGAGGGCCGCTGCGTTGCGCAATGCTGATCGTTTATACAACTCAGCTCGCATTGGAGATGATTTGTGTGCGGAATTATTCTCGGGTGGTTTTTGGACCAAGTTGACCAAGTCAATTGAAGATACTGTAAAATGTATTCGGAAAATATGCACGGGGAACGTATGTAGGTCTTTTTATAAAACTATGGGAGAAGATTTTATCAAAGACCTGAATTCCTGCGTTGCGAACATTACGCATAATTTTTATCTGTACAAAAATGCGTACAAATGTTTTTTTTATTTAAAACGATAAACAATAAGTATCTGCAGGTCGTGAAGTTGCGTAAGAAGTTCTTCACTTTCATTGCATAATGTGCCCTTATTTAACGTTTTAAGTTCACTGCTCGCAACGTTTATCGTTCCTACTTCGGTAGCCATGTATAGGAAGTATTTCTGTAATTTCGTCTGTGATAAATTTGTACTAGATTTCGTGGCGCATTGAGCGACTCATGTCTTTCACACTCAAGCAATCAAATAGTATTATCAATATATTAGTCATTCGTTTAGAGTATTGTCAAAGCGCCTTCTTCGGACATGGTGGTGAGATAAATGCGAATTTAAAATTGACTTATAAAAGAATCTTGAGTCTTTCGGAAGTGCAACTTAAAATTAAAAAGAAAAATCACTGTCGAAAACAAGCTGAAAATTAAATCCTTAGTTGTTTTTTTACCCGTTTGTCGAGATTGTTGCAGATGATTTTTCGGAAATAGATCGTCGATATTTTGACGTCAATCGAGTGTGCTTATCTCTTTTCTCCAGAGATCGAGGATGGGAATGGAAGAGAGTAATGCGTGTAATTCGGAGGGAAATCGATCGCTTCCATTCGCGGAAAAGACGGCCGAGGGAAGAGTTTTATCACGCCCGTAACGGAGGTGATATTTCTTGTCGCCTTGTCCGTTTGCACGCGCGCGACGATTCCCGAATCCAAATTGGACTCATCATGCGGTCGCCGGGCGTGGCGGGGGCGGGGGAGGGGAGGGTTGCGGCGGGGCGGGACGTCCCTCGGCTAACCGCACCGCGAAGGGCTCCGCTCCGACGAATCCCACGCTCCCCATCTCACGTCGCTCACGTTTAAGTGACCCTCACACCCGGGCAAGTGGGAGACGAAGAGATGTCCTCCCACGGCGGGGAACCTTTTTCCATCTTCTTTTCTCTCTTCGCGTCCGCTCTCCTTTCAACACCAGTCGGATTCTGTGGTACGTGGTTCTGCGTGTGTCCCTTCCCTCGGTGCATAGACACAATTCGAGGAGAAATATTTATAGATAACTGGTGAATGCCACATGGTTCTACTCCAATACTCTGTCTGTGATTGATTGATTAGGAAATTAACACAAATGATATGGCACGCAGTCACACTCACTGGTTAAATAATATGGTAACACCGAAATGAGGCGAGAACATATAGTTGATGTTAACCATCTCCGAAATCCGCCCTAAATTAATATGTCTCGATGGTGTGGCTTAATTGCACATCTAATCGTCAATTGGGAGATTCGTTTTCGAATTCCGGTCAAGTCAGAGGAATTTAAACATGCATACATACCCATCACACCGTTCCCTTTCGGTGAAGGGACAGTGAAAGAAGTTCAATTCTCGGGGATGGCCTGTGAAGCTAACTGTACTGTAACAGTTTACTCCGTACTGCCCTATTCTTGCATACCTATTTTGCTTTAGTTAACCTCATACCGCCTCATTTAGCGTCTCGGTGTTTCAGTTCACCGAATACACCTCCTAGTGGTGCGTCGCGGGCATGCCTGCTCTCAAGGTAGTCCTTTCCGAAGGGATCATAGATCGAGTAGAATAGAGGAATCGGGCTGAGGGTATTGTGAGGCTTTGGCTTCTCTTGTGCAATATTGTCGAAAATGTGTGGAAACTGACCGGTAGAGTGTCGTAGCCGTTATCAGCGAAAGGTGCATGTGGCGCGGGTACTGCAAAGGCTTGCATGCTCCATTCCAACTCACTACGAAATCTCTATACGTGGAATTTTTTTCTCCGCGAATATCTTTACTTTAGTGTAATAAAATTTTGATCTCCTCCTTCCAACAGGATTTCCCCGTGTTTTCCTCATCCCTTTCCCTCTATCCTCAAGATGAGGCGAAAACGGCAAGTATCACATGACCGCAATCCCGCCCCCAAATCCGTGTCCCGCGCTCTTGCACGCCATCGATCTGAACGCCCACTGAGTCCGCGGGCGGGCCTTTGTCCTCCCCGCTCTCCGCCATACTGTACCACGTCAGTTCATTCCAAGGAGGTTAGAAAAGAAATGGAGGCGATATACCACTTGATTCTTGAAGCCAATTCCGCCATTGCAGTCGGCACAGTTTAGACCTTCCTCTGGCTTACGTGTCTGGGGGTCGCGTTCGATTTTCGTCAAATCTAAGTTAAAAACCACAGGCAAGGCGATGTTTTGTGACTGGTTTGGCAGCACCTACTCGGCACAAAATCCTTCCCAAGCACCCCTATTCTTGCTTCACTTTCGCCCATGAGTGTTCACGGTCATGCCTCCTCCATTTCATTTTAACCTCCTTGGTTCATTCATTAAAAAAACGGGATGTTTATTTTTTGTAGCTTGGTCTCCGCTGCTGAGGTGGTCATCGAGAGGGCTCGCTTGTTTTATCTTGGACATGTGTAGGATGCGCCGCCGCTCTCAAAGACTCGCCGATCCACATTTCGTGGCTGCTGATTAATGGAATCCCCATCCCGAATGTTTCCTCCCGTCCACCCTCCATCTCCTGTCCGGAGTCCTCCTCCTTGTGCTGGCCCTCGCCTCAGTTACCTTGCTCGATCCAAATCGAGTGGTCTGCCCGCTCTCGATATTTCTCTCTCGAGTAGCTTTCGGTTCCAAGTATGGACGGGAAACGGTTTCTAAAACGAACTGCCGCGGTGAACTGGCGCCGTTACTTTGTCTCCCGTGGTAAGAGCTGCGATGCAAATTGCTCATGTTGTTGTGATTTAAAAAACCGTGTGTGTTTTCCGCGAGAATTTGTTATCGCTGTTTGAGCACTTCGATTTGCTGTTCTTGTTCCCTAGCGGATTGTGTTTGATACGGACTATTTTTCTCTCCAGTGAAAATTTTCTTTACGGAGACGCTTTTCTTTGAAAGAATTTCCGAAGATGGCTCTAAACCTCATTATTTTTCTGGTGAGTTGTTCGACTATTTTCAAGTTATAAGAGAACAACATATTGCGAAACATTTCAAATCGTAGAAGCATCCCCTAACTTCAAATACATCTGTTAATTAATATTTTCCAAACAGTTTTCTAATGCAAAAATGTGCTGAGGAAAGGATATTGAACTTTCGAAATAGCGATAGGTGATTTAGGTTGATTAAAGGTGGTGTGTTGGGAGGAACTGGTCTGTATTGATACATAGTATCTAAAACACTCAATATCTAAGGTAGAAAAAAGTTTTATTTGCTCGATATTTCAATTATTCTACCTTATTTTGGGTGTTATATGTATATAATATTTCGTTCAGACAGATGGTGAAAGAAAGAGGATAGGAAACACAAAATTGGTCCATACAATGGTGATGTGAAGATGGAATGATGGCCGATTCACAGTGAAAAAAAATACACGCACACATACACACACACATGTATATATATATATTTTTTTTTTTTCACTAGTCATAAATTTTGGCATTTTTGGAGTCTAACTTCTGTCATATTGTCCATTAAATCGACCAATTTAATTTTGACTGTTTTGAGGCACTCCATAACTCCAACTGTTAGCTTGAAAATTCCTCGTCCGTAATCGATTTCGTTTGCTCTGGCTGGAGGGAACCGATGGTGTTAGGGTCTTTTGTGCATGCCTGTATTTTCCTACGTAGCTTTCGGTAAAATATACTTCACAGTAAGCATGCAGTTAGCCTGCACTCCTTCAAAATGTGGGTTTGGAGAAGTATGGAGAGGATAAGCGGGGCGGAGTAGAGGATGAACGATGAGTTGTTAACTATGGTGGAAGAAGGAAGAAGGCTATTGTTGGAAATGCGTAGGAGGCAGAAGAAATTTTTGTAGAGTGTGGTAGAGATAACGGGCTGTTGGTAGAGAGTAATGTAGGAGAGAATGTTGGGGCAGAGTGGAAAGGATAATAAAGGAATTGAGATTCTAAGTGCGGTGTGAAAAGGTAGATGTAAATAGTTAAGGGTGACGCTAATAATGCAGAACATATGTAGCGATTCGTGGCGGGATTTGATTAGAATGCTCCATTAGACATACATGAAAGGATTGTGCTTTGTTAGTTTCGGCATCTTGATAGAATGCATGAGAGTCGAATAGCTAAGCAGGTATGTAATAGCAGAGTGAAGGGTGTGAAAGGAAGGGGTAGATCAAGAAAATCATCGGTGAATGGGGTAGAAGTGACTCTAATTGTAAGAGGAGGGATATTAAGAGTCTTAAGAATAGGAGGGTGTGTGTGAAGCAAGGCATGAGGGCCAGAGATGCGAAAGAGGTATGCAAGAATAAGAACATTAAGGAGGAAATGATTAAAATAGAGCGAAATTCCTAGGCCAGACAACAAGAACTAAATTCTTTGACATTACCTACTCCGATAGGGAATGGTGTAATGGATATGCATGTATTGATTATGGGAGTTGGGAGTCAGGTAGAAGCTGCCCTTGAATCTACAAATGTTGACTCGTAGAACATCTGGAATGAATGAAGCATCCAGCTTAAGGTGTCTGCATCATGTCAGTGTCTCATTCAATTGGGGTTTCGCTCCACTATCGTTTCTCCTCATCATACACCACTTCCCCTTCAGATTGTTTTTCAGACTCCTGCTTCGCCTTTCATCCTGCTCTCCTCCTCTCTGCTTCCTTTTGTTCCCCCACCTCCTTTGATCGAAAAATTGTGGCCGGCTTTTGTGGAGCACCTGTCACATCTCAATGTCATTGTGGTTTCGGCTTCTCTACGTGGAAAAAGCGCGGGAAAATTCGCCCTCCCGTCCTAATTTCCGTTGCGACGAGCTACTTTTTTTCACATCTCGCTCCGATGTCTAACCACGCATAATAGTAAGACTGCAGTCAAAATATGAAGTGGTTGTGATGCTGGGTGCATTTTTCCTTCTTTTCAGCGAGCCCAAGTGGTACTACATTCGTGAGATACAATTTAGCAACTTAGAAATGGAATAGAAATTCAGAAATATTTTTTAGGACAAAATGGTAAATAATTAACTAATGTTTCTCGTTTCCTTTTTTAATTTATCTGTTCGCAAACTATGTTGAACGAAAAAAATGACCAGCATCATATAATGGGCGCGAGGTTGTATGATAAATTGTTTGTTGATGTACAAAATAAGCCTCTGGTGAGTTTTAGAAGTTGGCTACTGACATGGATTTTACCTAATCCATATTATGCTTTGAACGAGGCTTTGGAACGAAATAAGTGCCTGAAGGGTAAAGCTTAATTTTTACATATGCTTGCTTATTAATATATTTAGGCAAACCTCAGTACTTTTGACAAGTTCTTTAGCAATTTAAATGTCCTGATGACTGTATTAAAAATAAATAAATCTATTTAATTATAAATTAAAATATATCAGACGACGTAGACCTGAAGATGCCTCATGTAACGGAGGAGAAACTGTCATCAACTAAACGCTTACACACGCAATGCACCTGAAGAAATGGGTTCTAACATATCAAGTCACTGCGGAAGCCTTCGCCCTTAATAAAATATTATTTGGAAAATTGCTAACAATGCTTTTTGTTTACAGTCTTGATGTCTGTTTTTTTACCAGCGAATGCATTCTTCGCATGTGATTTTTAGGTTATAGTTAACGACGGCACCTACGCCCGTCTGATCAAGAATTATCGTGTTATAATATTTAGTAACAACCGCTCACATCTGCGGATGGTTGATTTGAAACCGGCTTTAAATGTGAAACCGAATTGCTTGCGATGCAGGAATGTGGAGCGTTGGATGTGGAGAGATCCTGTTTTTCGATTCAAGGTGCTATTTCACCAGGAACGTTAATGACTAACCCTTCTGATCTTGCTTTCGATGGTCTCTCTTCTGCCCCATGCCAAATTGCGTTCGAAAAGTTTCACTAATCAAGGGCACAGAGAAACATCAAGTTGAACATGTATTTATATTTGATAAGTAAGTGAAAAGTATTAATCACGAATAAATCATTCCGATCGAGGGAGGTTTGCTAAAGAATTTCACTTTTCCGATTCATATATTTTTTTCGGTTCGTATATTTTCGCCGATACGGTCCGAATGAATAAGCTAGACCTTGAAAATGGCACTACGTGCTGAAACCATGGTCGGTTAATTAAAAAAGTGTGGAAATAGACTTGTAAATTCATTATGCTTAGAATAAGCTATCTTCGATGATTTTACGGAAGCTTGTGGCGGAAACGTTTGACACGACAGTTCACGACAAATACAACTGGTATATATAGGAAGGGATAAGCCGCGGGTACGACAAACCTTTCTTCAGCATTGGTGAATTCGATTTATTTTTACCATTCGATTTATTTGGATTGAAAATTGAATGAAACCCCATGCAAAAACAGGTTGATGAGATAAGTAATGCAAAGTATCATTGACTCACGAAGCCAGGTGGGTGTTATGATGGGAGCTCATTCGATAGAAAACTTGTGTTTGGGCTATAATTCGTCCAGGAACGAGCGGGTGTATTCCGTATTAATTGATTTTTCTGTTATTTATATCCTGTGTAACCCTAGCCGACGTAAGAGATAGTGCTCCTGTAACAATGATTGCATGTGAACTTTGATCCAGTGTGCAAGAATGAATGAAAACCACGCGAGAACACAACTTCGTCGTAACAGATGCGTTGTTGCAAAAGTTAATTATTTATGGTCTGGATTGCGACAAGAACTTTTTTCGGCAATACATTCGTTTGTTCGCGCAATTTTATTTGTTTTCACGTTGGGAGCATATATTCATTTGCTTCATAAAATGCCATGTGCGATTAAGTCTCCTCCAAAGAAAACTCTGCTTTCATCAATGGATGGATTTCGTGGATGCTTCGCCTCGGGTGCGGATGCTCGCGAGTCGTGGTGATCGGAATTTTGTGTGCCTTGGGCCACTCGGAATCGTAAACACGGTGGCGACCAAGGCCGTTACATCACGACGCGGCTTCCGTGCCCGGGGCGGGACTCGAACCGGCGACCTTCGGGTGGTCTTCCGAGCCGAGCGGGTCCGCCCACCGGAATAACCGGGTTGTCGGGTCGCGTCTCGTCTCCGTCTGCTCGAGCGGCGGAAAGTCGGCAAAAAAGTGGGCCGATCCTCCTCTCCTCCTCCCTCAGCCATGTCCATACTCTCATCGGCGTCTCCCCCTTCCCCTCGTCCAATCGTGTCCCCTCTCCCTCCCTCTCTCCTCCCCTGCACCCTCCCATCACTTTCTTCCGCCCAACCCCCGTCCCTCCCACAGCCTCTCCGATCCTTGCTCAACTTTCTATTTCGTTTCCGATTATTTCAACTGCCTCAATTGCGCGCGGCATCCCCGCCGCAAACATCCCGTCCGTGTGGTGGTCGGAGCGGTTTCGGTAGAATCTCTTTCGCTTTGCATTTTTTTTATTTTTAAAAATCTTTTATTTTTGTTTTCATCCGAGGAAAAATGCGAGCGGAACGCCGTAATTTTAGGCATGCATAGCACAGACGAAATGATTTTGCTTTTGGTATGTATTTTTTTCCTTTATTTTCTTCCACCACCTCATACTCCGTGGGATAATGGGGACGGTCCCACTTTGGGCGGGGTGATCTATTGCGATCGTTGCGTAACGACTAGGTCGTTTCCTCGACTCGCGTGGGGCCATCCTCAAAGGGAGTGGGTCTCACAGCTATGGTTAGCAACTCTCCTCGACTCGTCGGGAGACTCCCAACATGTGTGACAACATTCTGGGATACTCGTACTCTCAACTCGGTGCTTGTTAGTCTCGCCTTTGCTGAAGAGAGTTGTCAAAGGACGCCGAAGGTAGGTCGTGTGATTTTCTGCACGATTTGGAGGACGTTATCCAAGTTCCGCGCTTCTCGGGCGAGTGACGGAGTTTGAGATACGTGGTGTCAAACATATACCCATCACGCCGTTCCATTTCGGGATAGGCGCAGTGAAAAAAGTGATTCACGGTTATGGGCCTGTACGGCTGACTCTGCTGTAGTAATTTCCTCCATAATGTTCTATCCTTACATAACTCATTTGCTTCAGTTGCTCTCATACATTGTTTCATACTCTCCCACCTGTTCTTAAGACTTCTAATTCCCCTTGCCCGAAGAGTATCTTTCACCACATGCACCCATGACTTTCTCGGTCAACCCCTTCCTCACAAAACATTCACCCCTGCATCATAAATATGCTTCGCAGGGTCCTCCACCCAAGGGTCTCCAAACTTATCGTAACGAGGGCCACAATGGGTACTTGAACACTTTTCACCGGGCCGTAGTAAAAAAAATAAATAGTTAACTCTAGATATGAGTTTTATCAAAATCAGGAAATTTTATTAACTAATTACGGAGTATGTTTAATTTAATTATCGTATATTGATGACGACGAACACTACCAGACAATTCTCACATTTTCATCAGAAAACCATTAATATGAATGATATTACTGTGTTTTTGCTTTTAAAATCTTTTTAAACTGAGATTTAAATTTTAAAACGCTAATTAGGGGGCGTCCATTAATTACGTGAGGGGATTTTGGGGATTTTTCGATACCCCCTCCCCCCTTGGTGAGATGTGGTGAGATTTGGCTCGACCCCTTCCCCCCTCCCCCTAATCTCACGTGAGATTTTAAAAAATGCGTGTTTTTAGTGTAAATACGTTTAATCTGTGCTTGATTGTGTACGTAATTAATGGACTTACTTACAAGTAGCGACCATCCAAGCAAAAATTATTCGGCACATTTCCGTAGAGTTCTTTGCGTGCCGGATAAAATCATCTTGCGGACCAGATGTTGCCCGCGGGCCGTACTTTGGACACCTCTGGCTCAACCAACGAAACACTCTCCTTTCATAAATGTCCATTACAAGAGCATCCAGTCCACATTCTTTTATCTCCGACTCAATCCTAACCCTATTTTATCTCTTCCGATTTTACCGCTAACACTTCTCAGATACCCCATACCCACTGGATTTAGCCTACTCTCTTGCATATCCTTGTTATGTCCCCTGTTGGTTTTGTTAATCGTTATCTCATGGGGTTGACGTCCTTGGAAAATAAGCGATGCCTCCGTGCTGTGAATTGATGCTGCGTAGGAAATCCAGATTCCATCAGTTAATCGAATATCTAACGAAGGACGCTAGTTGAGAGAATTTCCGTGTGGAAATGATGCGCTCGTAAACATAAATAAGATTTTCACTTCAAGGACAGTTCTCTTAAGAGTTGATGTAAGTAGATCTATTCAGTGGTTTCCGCAGATTTTTCGTTCGTTTCTGCTCTTCCTTCTACTATTCTGGATCCATAAATGCTATTGAAAACCATTTGAGTTAAGTGCTCGCATGTCGTTTATTATACCTCTAAGGAAATTTAAGTTCTCTGCTTGGTAATCGCATTCATCCCTCTACTTTGCATTAAATTGGAATTTTTATTCTACAGGATGGCTATTTAGCATTTAATTCTTGAAAACGGTGTTCACGCTAGTCTTTGATGGCTGTAAAATTGCCTATTAGTTGTTTTTCGTTTTCATGTTTGCTATTTTAGTGTTTTGTGGTCCCTGGATTTTTGAACTCTACTGTCTTGTAATACCTATGTGTATTAATTTGTTGCTTTTTTAATTTTAAGTATTTCGGAGAGTGGTATGAAAAATGAAACGGCTGTTTGCGAGATCAGTTTACCCGTTATTTGACCCATTCGAACTTTATTATGAGAACGGCAGTGAAAAATATGCAATTAAACGAGCTAGTTACAATATTGAAAGAAAGTTAAAATTAACTTAGCAAAATTCCACAACAGTGTATTCCAACTGTACGATCGACTTCACCAGTTACGGCATCATCAGGTACAACGCTATCTGATGATACCCTAATGGTTAAAACCCGTTGGACAGAGTGAATAAACTGTTGTGGAATTTTACAAAGTTAATTTTAACTTTCTTTCAATATTGTAACTAGTTTATAGAGAGAGTTCCATCAAATTACGACGAATAACATTCATTTTACTACTTCTAATAATTAATAATTTGACATTTTCGGTGTGAATACCTTCTATTGACGTGACGATTTAAAAGCTCCAAAAGCATGCTGCGTCAAAAAACTAATTTCAAGTTAAAATCCGAGAACAGTTACTAAAATATTTTAAACAAAATAGTAATTTTGAAATTATTTATTGTTTTATTTTTTTTAACGAAAATGATTTTTGGATTTATTACCTTTATATAGATGAGGACATAATGTTTTCAGGCATGTAGTTGGCAAGTTTTGTAGGTACAATGGTTTTCTTTTCGGATTATTAAATATGTCGAAAATGTTCAGCATTCTAGGATACTATTTTAATTTAAGGCACAGCAATGAGAGAGTTAAGTGTAGATCATCATATACTTCATGTTAGATAATAATTTCGTTTATCTCTGAAATTTGAAAGCATTGCAAACTTCAATTCTCATCCCTCCAATAACCAAGAATGAGCCGTGAATCAGAAGTCTGATCCTGTAGCTAACCACCGGTAGATTACAACATGAAGTCGCAAGGGGAGTCAGAGGCAGGAACACATGCTCATCCTGTGCATTGAACTTTAACTTACCCGCTCCATTTCCAAGCAATCTTCCTCTCTCGACCTCTCCTTTTTGTAATCGTGAACTGAATCCGTCGTAAATTCACGAGAATCGTCTCAATGAACGCGCGCGTCGCACTTTCATTTTTCACATTCGGTTCGTTCGTCGCATTTTGTATCCCCCCCTCCCCCGACAGTAACATTTCCGTCCATCGTCCATTTATTCCCTCTCCCCTAGTATCGTGCCTTCGCTTTTGGATTTACGCGCGCTGGCGCCTCATCGTGGAACTCCCCGCCGACTCGTGACTCTCGGAGCGGGGCTCCATTTTTACACAACGGGCCCAGGCGGCGAGAGCAATCGGGGCGCGTTTAGCCGTCCAAACGAGAGACAATCGACGTTTACCTCGCCCGACATTATTCATGCGCCGTTCCCCCTCGCGTGCTCGGCCTATCGTTCGTGGAAGGAGTGGTGGAGATTTCGTCCCTCGGGTTCTGCGGGGTGGAGTTCTCTCGCCCATTCACTCCGAGTTTCCTGCCCGTAACCTTGAGATCTCGGGTCTTTTTGGAGCAACGGTGAAAGAGATTCGTGCAGGGGTGGCACCCCCTGCGGCTCCAATATTTCATCCATGTGGTGACGCAGAATATTTTAGTCGTGGCCACTAATCTTGGGGAAGAGTCCTAGCAAGTATACGTGCAAGTGGTGGTCGGTACCCATATGGTGGTTGGTGCGATTTTTAATTACGGATTCGCGTGAAAATTTTCATATTTTCAATTCATTGTTGCTATCAATAGATAAAAGTGAAAAAAGTGCACCCTACCGATTTGTTTTTTTTTGGCAATGCAATGCTATTTTAACGTGTAGAATCAATGACGCTCGGTGGTTTCGATCAACTTAAGAGAATTCGATGAAACTTGCTGGAAACATTACTTTTATTGTCTTAAAGCTACCTGATTTTTTTCAGAATTATTTGCCGCCGAATTCTTAAGGTATTTGAACGAGAAGTGGGCATGAAATTACGCGGGTTCTTACGGGAACGCAAGGCTTTTTTGAAGTTATACTTCTTTGCGCCCGTTGGAGACTTTTGGGATGGGATGTTGGTCGAGAAACCGCGTCACGCTCTTTTGGGTGAGAAAAATCCACAATTGTACTCATTGATACGAATTCCTGGGTATTTCTAATCGAGCTAAAAGGATGAAATTTTCAGGGAAGGGTTCAAATTTGGTGTCGAGTCAGGAAAAAATCGAAAATCCCAATATTTTTCATTGGTTTCGAGTCCAGATAGGATTTTGTTTTTTAATGGGTTTAAATGGGAAAAACGAATAATTTACGTGTAGAGTAATTTTCATTCATTCATTAAAATATGAAATAATTTAGATACAAGTTTCATTCTTTGACTGAAATGAGGCCAAAAGATCAATGCATTTACTTCTTGCAACCGATGTTTCTCTATCGATCGATAAATTGAAATATTTGAAGTTTAAACGCAAAATTAATGCAAATTTCGATCTTTTTTCATTTTCGTTGCTAAGCAATTTTTTCATTGTTCCCGAGACTTCCAGTACCTTATACGCGTGCTATAAAGATTAAACTTAAAAGAATATAACATTCTCCGTGCGTATTTCAATCGCTTTTAACGATATTATGCCTTAGAAATATACTTTTTACAATGTTTTATAATTATATACATAAACTGTTTCGTAGCTTTGACACTCCTCCATTTGCTCATGCCTACGAAATCCGTTGGGATCGCTCCAGATTCATCCATTTTGCTTCTGAAACACTCTTTACACCTTATTCCGGGTTTCCCTCTCTCTGTTTTTCCAGGAAACATTAATCCTTGCACCTACTTTCTGAAATGTACCTCGAAACTCCATTCTACAAGTCAAAACCATGTAAAATGATAATGTTCTATGATGCATTATCTCTTGGATTTTGAAATTATAATAGAGAAACAGGCCCCAACATTTCGAAGAGAAAAAAAATGTCTTTTATTTCATTTATATATCCTGTCTGCCTGTGTGTGTGAGCGGGTGTGTGCGACCGGCCAAAGAAGTATAACTTCCACCGTCTGGTCCGACGCAGACCACGTTTTTATCAGAAAGAACCTTTTCTACTTATTCAATGTACAATAATTTATATCATCTATAGAAAAATCTATTACATATTTTACTCCGAGCGCTTGAAGAAATCCCTCGCGCGCGTTGCTGACGATATGAAATTGGTACCGCGAGTAAGGTACTTGAACGTGTATGCATAACTTGCATAATGCAGAAGAAAAGACAAAAAGAACCCGTTTAATTTCATGCCCAATTCTCGATCAAGTATCTTAAGAAACCAGTGACAAATGATTCTGAAAATTGGCGGGTAGCTTTAGAACAATATTATTAATGCTTTCAGTAAGTTTTATTGAATTCTCTTAAGTTGAGTGAAACCACCGAACCTCCTCAAGGCACATGGCATATATTTCGTAATGATTCGAGTGCATATGAACAGATTCTCTTCTAAACGCAAAATAATACATTTCTTTTTCTTATAATTACTGCTACTAAATATCAAGGTGACACGCCGAGTCCAATATTCGAAAACAACATATTTCAATATAATTTCGTCTAAATTTCGAATACCGCTCCGTAAACTCTTGTCATAACATGCTGTAACGAACGAAAATAATTTAAAAAATAATTCTTGTATCATTTCCATTACTGCCTGTATGGTTGGTTTCAACCATATCATTGGTCATGATTGGTTGATCATGGTTCAATTTTTTACAGAGCTAATTTCATCTTTTTGGTGGTGGCAGGAGGATTTTGGAGGTTTTAGTTTATTCGGCGGAGGGTTCGCTCGGATTATATCCTGGGGACTTCCGTTCTTAGCTGAACACAATGGGGTGGTGAAGTAAAACCTGGCTTACTCGACAACCTTCAAATGAAAAAGGGGTTGAAAATCCTTATGTGGTTTTCCCATAAAGCAGAATTTTTTAATTATACATTATTTATTGCGTTGTTTTTGTTAAATTTTCGGTTCTTTTTTTGATTTAATTTCACTTCGGTCATCGGAAAAGGATTGTCGTACAGAGGGCATCAAAGAGAGGCCTAACACTGTGTGTGCCTTTTATTTGGCCGACACTTTTGTCACGAGCTGTCCCACGCACTTCCTTGTGGGAAACATTTGGCAGCAAAGCCTCGGATAATATCTCTCGTGTATACAACGTATATCATTCCTTTCATCCTCCTCAGCTGCATACTGCAAGTTTCTCAATGTCCCTTATTGGTCTTTCATTGGCTACCTTGCCTCTTGGAGACGCTTTACCGTTGGTACATGTGTGCTTACGGCATTTTTGCCGGAACGGAATGCTTCGATAGTCGCGCCAAAGAGTGGCTAGTGTTTGGTTACATGCTGGTTTGCCGCGTCCGGGGTTGAAAGAGGGCGGTGGTCATTACCTAGAGGAAGGTGCTCTGTTAAGGGAGCTCTCAACTTACCCAGTGATGATAAACATTTCCTCGTGTCACGAAAGATGGAGAATGTAATTGTATGAAGCCGGAAAAATTGTATTTACCTGCAAAGAGAAAAAAATGTATGCATTAGTGGTGCAATGCGAATATAATATTTAATAAAAATTAAGCATTTTAAAACTCAAGTAAACCTTGCTTCACACAATTTACGTGTACTTCCATCGTGTATATTTGTTGCTTCGTAGAAAACGTTTCACCTCTCATACAAGAGGCTTCTACGGGTCGAAGTATTCTCGTGTCACTTGCGCAGTTATACATAGGCAACTACGAAGCAACAAAATTCACGATGGAATTTTCCATTAAGAGATTGAAGTACGTAAACACACGTCACGGAAACCTGAAGAATAATTTTAGTACGCTTTCTTGATAATTGATTAATGTTATCCGTTAAATGAGGCTCTTGAAACGAGTATTGTCAAACATACGGGAAGTTTCGTGTTTAATTCATGATTGTGTGTCTATCTATTGATGCAGTTTTGTGTTCTTTTATACGTACATAAATTAAAGTGAAATATTGTGAAACTTATGCGGAAGTACCTTGCTAGATAAGGTCTATTAAAAATACGATTCATCGCGAGGTAGGCGTTAGTAAAATGTCGAAGAGTTATGAAAGATAGGCCATAGTAATGGCTTTGTATATGGAGTAAATGCACGCCATCCAATTATCATATGATTTGTAACCCGGAATCACTTCATAATGTTTTTATAATTTTACGTCCTGTGAAATATTTTCCTTATAGTTATTCCAGGTACTTAACGGATGTTCATTTGCATGCGATGGCATTTTGCTGTGAATCCATAGAAGATATACTATTGTAATGGATTAATATTTCAAATAAACCTCCGTGATCTTAGAAATATTTAATGTGTGCCCTGGAGTCAGAACGTATTTAAAATTTCGCGCCTGATAAAAAAAACTAGCGCCCTCGTTATGCAAACTGCACGCCACTGCTTTCCACTAAAGTGCGCCTTTAAATCATGCGGGGATTTCTGGTAATCGAACAAGCGACCTTTTCGCTCTTAGTCAGCGGTCATGTGACCTCAAACGGCGTCTTTGTATACCAACTGGCTTTATCATTCCTCCTCCATCCCTTAAACTCCATGTGAATCGCCTTATCGCCTTGGCGTAGCTCTAAAAGATGACGGCCAAATGGGATCCGGGATGATGATCCGCATTGGCTCTCTGATGTTAAATTGTTGCGCCCTTTATCGCCTGTCTTCACGATGATGCTCTTCTCCTGCTCTTCGCCCGCTTTTCATTACCTTGAAAATGATAGACTTCTTGACTTTCTCCCACGACAAAGTGCACCTGAACGCCTTTCAAGTTGCTTTGAATTATATCACGGCGCTGATGGCTACGTTTCCAAGCCAAATGGGTGACTTCGACGCTCGAATTATTCTCCTTAAACGAGTTGGCTCTTATCGGATAGTGAGGTTATCTAAGTGCTCTTTAGCTGTTTACCTGCTCTTTAAAGGCTTCCTTTATTTCTTAATCAGTCCCGCGCATTCATGCGACGGGGAGTTGTCAGTGGTTTCATGTAACACCAAGTTGTGGAAGTATTTATTGAAGAAAATCAATAGACTAAACCGGGATTCGAACTCAGATTACCATAGAGCTACGTCACTTATTAGTAGCCATCATAATTCAAGGCGTGTTTCCGAAGGGGTTTATGCGAACTAGATTTCCTATGTACACCTGAGTTCGTATCAAAAGAGGCTTGCTAGCTAACCCACGGTCGTTAGAGGATTAATTCAACTTCGTCACTTAATTTCATGTCCTAGTTTGTTGTAATTTTTTCATGCAGTACACTACCTGCTGTCACCGTGTGCTCGCTCGAAAATGGCAACGCTTGCGTAAACAACGGTCTTCCTGTGGGCTAAAATCCTTCGCAGGCAATTTTTTGCCGTCTTTTTAGTTAATCTCCCTGCTTTCTCCTCAGAAATTTTTCGGTGCTGAAAATGACCTTTAATGCGTGAAAGAAGGACGAAAATTCGGCGTGATAAAAAAATAATCGTTGCGAATTATAAAGGTTTGATATTTTCCTAAGGCACTGTCCCGAAGTCGCTAATTACCAGAGACTTTTGCCTTTTTTGTCTGTGACTTTGTTTTGTTTATAACTTTTATTTTTCCATTTCATGACCTTTATTCTATGACTTTTATTTTCCTATTTCATGACGTCTATATTTTGAAATTCGGTCATTTCGTGACGCTTTAGCTAAAAGTATGGCATTTATTTTACTGTAAAATTAATACTAAAATTATGATCCGTATAGTTACTATAGGGTAAGTGGTTCAAAAGAAAGCATCTCCCTCGCTTCCCCTCTTAACCCTAAGTACCAGGATTTTTATATATGTACGGATGTAAAAATGATCAATGTACCTAAAGATGTCACTACGTTATGAAACCCGGGTCGTTAGAAATAAATCAACTAAGTGGACCATTACAAAGTGTAATTTTTATTTTCCGATATGGATATTTTCCGATTTTCGGATATGTATTTGTATCGAAGCGTCCAGTCTGCGAATTCCTCCAATTCACCTGCTTTCCGCTCACCTTCAACCACCTACTTCACATATTTTGCTATGCTAAATATGAGCATTTATACTAACCTTTCATTTTCTTCATAAAACCTTTTCTTTTCCAAGACCATTCACTTTAACCTGTGAAGTGCATTTATTTCTCGACGCCATGTTCGAAAATCTGACCTTTTTCTCCTATTTCCCCGAGATGGCGCAGTGGTCGAGCAGTTACTCCTCTTCGCTTTTAACACCTCACCCATGAATTATCCCGCCTTCAACTTAAACTATCCCCACTTTGCGACGCGTTTTACACAACCTCTTCCCCTACCATTTCAGCTACAACTATGACCACACTACAACTAAACCACCCTCCAATCACCAACCCACTTTGGGGATTTATTTTTCTTTAAAAAAGTAGCGTAAAATTTTGACCACACTACAACAACACCCCCTCGAATCACAAACCCACTCGGGTTTTTTTCTTTAAAAGGACACGCTACAACTTTCACCACACTACAACTAAACCACCCTCCAATCACCAACCCACTCGGGGGATTTGTTTCTTTAAGAAAATACGCAACAACATTTCTACACTACAACTACACCCCCTTCCAATAACCAAACCACTCGAGGATTTTTTTTCTTTAAAAAATACGCTACAACTTTGATCGCACTACAACTACACCCCCTTCCAATCACCAAACCACTCAAAGGCTTTTTTCTTTTAAAAAATACGCTACAACTTTGACTACACTACAACTACACCAACACTCGGGGAATTTTTTTTTTAAATATATGGCCATTTCCATTGACCTCCTTATGCCCATTTCCACAAATTTTCCCGCTTTTCACCACTGAAAAAGATCAATTTCCGTCCACAGTTTCTCAAAACTGCATTTTAACTTTCCTCAACACCCATAAATACCTTTTTCGCATTTGAAAATGGCCATTTCCAGCCGCACACCGTCGTACCCTAGCACCCCTGTTTCACTCCATACGCCCGAAGCCTTGCTGTGGGGGGTGGGGTATGTTCCTGTTTGAGATGTGACATTAGTCCGTATCCCTCAACCGGCATTTCCTAAAACAACGCAATATGGCGTCAAAATGCCACGAAAATATCTCAATTTTCGTCATTATCAATCTTTCATTACTCCAAAACTAAGTACCCCACGTCTTACTTTCTTACATTTTCTAAATGCTCATTCCTTTACTATCCTATGCCATTTCTCTCTTTTCCCTCAGTTACCTACGTTTTTATCAGAAAAGTTTCTCCCTCACTGGACCTTCGATACATGTACCTGGAGAGGTTTCACATACTTAACCCTGAAGTGATTACTACAAATTTATGACGTTTATTCAGCAAAATCGCATTTCATGACTTTTTGGCAAAAACCGGCTATTTCATGATAAAAACCTATGACTATGACGTTTATGACTTTTTCCCGTCTCTGCTAATTACTCAGGATAGTTGGTGAGCCGCTTACAACTTTCGCGGCATAGTTTAGGGTACAGCGTTTATGGACACACTTACAGTGTTTAAACTCACCTTGCTGCCTGCTTGGATTATGAAATTTCGATTCGAGGGCTTTCACAGGTGCCTTTTGTGCGGTTCACGATGCCTTTTGGCCAGATTGCGATGTTTTATTGCAGGAAAATGACTTTCGCCAGAAATTGCTAGCCATGTTATTATCTCTGTTTACCCTTCAGGGACGCTGGGTTGTTTTATCGCTTGTATATGGATAATGTTTATTATTTATGGTTCTCACGAGCACCCTTCTCCTTTCTCATTTTTATCCCTGTCAAAAGGTGGTGGTTATTGCGGGCGGTGTTGTTTAGAAGTTCAAAGAAAGGAAAAATATATGTCGATCCTCTAGAACATGTATATTAGACTCGAATACGCTGGCCTTTTATGTATTTTCGCTCCTTCTTATCTTAAGCATCTGCAGGTGTGAAAATTTCTTTTTCGCTTATAAAAAGGTTTGGTATAAGGATGTTAGTTAGAAGGGTGTGCGTTAAGGTCCAGTCGTTTGTTCATTTAGCATTTGAAACGTCAACTAGTTTTACCGCATTGCCCAAGAGTCGGTTGCCCTGTGACTGAATGTCAGGCGAAGAAATTGGTTAAAATTTAAGATTAAATTTTACGGGTAATCAAATATCTACTAGTGTTACCACATTGCCCAAGAGATGATTGCACTGTGAATGAATGCCTAGCAAAGGGTTTGGAAGTATTTCCATGCTGCTTAAATATTACGGGCAATGACACTGCGACCTTGCATCTTATGTCATTGTCTTCTCTGGATCTCATTGTCCTGATTATCCTTGCAAGTTAATGATTGGGCTGCGTTCCGAAGGTTAGCTGTCTTAATCTCGAGCCTTGATGAACCCAACCGTCTCGGAAGGAATCAACTCTTGCCGAATCGGGTCAGTCTGTTCTTGCGAAATATTGAAAGCCAAAATGCTCTGTAATAGCTGTGATTGTTGGTGGCGCTCGACGCGTATTGAAGGCATCTGCGTTCTTTCGAATTCGTGGGGACCTAGTTTGGAGGAGGACAGATGTTTGAGACGAAAATAGTGACTTCATTTTCCTCTATGTACAAGCACATCTACATTCACGATAAATTTGCCGATTGTTGTTTTTGGATCCTTTTGGTAAAAATATGTATCTTTGTTTTACTGACCACGGTACTTACTTCGGTAACACCCCTTCCTAGTGACCCCTAGGTTGCGGGCTTGAGTCCCGCTTCTGGAGTGGATGCTATGTGTCTTAGGACTAAGGTATTAGGTTTGAAGGTGCGATTAAACCTCAGCAGTTGCAGCAACTAAAAACTCTAATCTAGTTATGCAAAAACAATGTATATTTCTACCAATATTTATTTCGGTACTAGGTATTTCTTCATTAATATTGACTTCGGTATTTCCAACAATATTTATTTGATACCGATATAAATATTGGTGGATATATGCATTGTATTTTTAATTCAGTGATTAGGAATTTCCACAAATTTTAGCCTTAAAACAACGAATAAACCCTAATCTTCTTCTACAACTAACCAGTGGCATTATTATTAATTACAACACGGCTGATTTGTATGTTGAAATACAATGAATGTGGGTACCTAGGGTCTGTTACGCAATAGCAATGTTGCTAGTCCTGGAAACAAATTTTTAAACATGATGCAAACTGTCAACATCTCGCTCTCTGAAATGTGAACTAGTGATAGAATGTTTGGTCTCTCAAACACGTGAGAATACTCGCTTGAGATAACTGTTGGGGCTTACAATCGCCTTCCTTCGAACCGGACCCCTCATTGTTTTGGCTCTAATTTTGAACCGCGATGCAATGCGGTAAAGCCCTTAGGTAAGTCTGGTATGTATTTGCGGTGAAGGACGCAAACCAAGCCAAGCATAGAATGGTGTCGATGGTCGGGAAGAGTAATTTTCCGCTGTGTTCCTGAGCTGTGAAGTCGCAGGTGAAGCGCTTAATTTTAGACGTCTCTCGCGATTGAACCGAGTCTAAACTAGGTCATTGCGTTGGATTCTTCCACTAAACCGCGCCCATTTTCGGCTGCTGAGTGGTCGGAGGATGTGGAATACGGAGCGAGACGACCATGGCCTTTCAGGTGAAGCAAAATTAACCGAATGCTTGGCTATAAATGCCTCGAGGGAAAGCTTCATGAGTTTGCTCTTGTTTTAACCTATGCCCCAGCCCTGCCTTTCTTGTTATTTTTTTATCGGACTAATCAATCACTGCAGCTGAACGTTTGTCTTATCATGATTCGTAATGACCATTATCACGCCCTCAGATTGGCTTGCTTCGGGCGGGGTTAACTTCCAGGTCGTCGGAAAACGGTTTAATGACCAAGCTCTCTCGGTTCTTCATCCATCTTCTCGTAGTTAATATATTTCCTTTTTTGTGAGTTTTGATCTTGGCCGGGTTTTTGGAGACATTCCTGCTTCGTTCATCTCATCGTTTAGAGAAAATCTAAAGCTCACTCGGATAATGGTTAAAAAAAAAGATTTTTAGTGTCATGACTATGAGCAACCAATTTAATTTTCGTCAGTATTGAATCATCAACTTAAAACATTCAAATTCTGAAGATTCTGGCGATATTGCGTGGAATTTAAATATTATGATGGGATGAAAAACTAATGCAATTTTCCTCAAATAAGAACATGATGATGGTGTAGAACATCGAAACCCGGTTATATTTAAAGTTGTTTCTTATTTGCGGAAAATTGTGGTCCTTTCTATCCATGCAGAAGTCATTTACTCCAAAGATTACTTTACTGCAGTTCTCTCTGTCCTTTGCTAATTCTTTTATGCCCGATATTGAATATTCATAGAATATAAATAAATAAACCGGCAATGTGGTAGGCGTAGAAACCTTTGCTGGATTTGCTATTTGACATTGGGAAGACACCCATCGGACGTTTTTTCTCTAATTAGCTAAATTTCAAGCTATAGGTAGGTTTGTATATTATGTACTGGAACCCCACAAAACATTAGGCCATTTAAGTTTGCATTTTTATGTAGTAGTTTGCAGATCAGATGATGCTCGTTATTAATTTAGCTCCTATATTGATTTAAATCTGGAGGATTTTCTCTGACTTTAAATAAATCCTAGCTACAACTGTTAGATTACTATCATGTCATTAATTTTAAGGTGTTGGTAGATGGGTCCCTGCGCATGTGAAAATCAATGGGATTTTTACTCTCTGCCATTTATACCAGCCTCTACCAGTAGATTACCTTTGCAATAATGATTGATTTAAATGCATCATAAGTGAAAACACAATTAATTGTTTTTATTTGGAATCATGGGAAATATATCCAGTGGAGTTTTAGCAAAATATATGCTTTACTGATTAATGTTTTCAACATTGCGATAACATGTGTAACACACATGAATTTCTTACGTGAAAGGCGAAAGAGTTAATTTTTTAAAAATCGCCGAAAATCATACATATCCTTGAAGACTTTTTTATTTAGACGTTAAATATTTTCAGGTGTCACTTTGTGATACTTACTCAATTGTAGAAAACGAGGTTAAATTAGTATAGTCCAAAAGAAAATGTATTAAACCTTCCGACCGAGAGTTTGACTTAAGAAGTCACTATCAAGTCATAACACTGATACAGCTATCTCGGTAACGACTTGGTAAGTATTTGCCAAGGAAGTTCATCAGGAACGTTGGTCTGTAAGTTCAGTAGATAATTTTTTGGACAGCTAAGTTTGCCTCATTATCCTGTGTAACAGCGTGTGTATCTAAGATTCTGAGCAGTTTAAACTCAGACCAGGGTGTAGCCACTTGGGAAAGCGAAACCGGGAAGTGGCTTTGCAGTAATTCGGCTGGCCGTCGGCTTACGCCCACAAAGACTGCTCTCGAGAAGCCGCCGCGGAAAAAAAATAGTCCCCGATGAAATTCGTCACGGGTGAACACCTGCGTAATTTGCATTCCCTTTCGTGTATGGCCACGCTACGTTTCCCCGTCCCATGAAATCCTCACTCTATGAATTACAAGTGCGCCGCCTTTTTGTCCGTCCGTCGTCCGTCTTGTGCGGTCTTGCAGCTTTGGCCTGTTGGGAATCGCCAGGAGTCTTGCGTCACGTCTTCGGTGTGACTTGCAAGGTGAGCCTGGGGGTGGCCAGTTGACTCTCCCACCACGGGGACGTGGGCGCCAGAAATGCGAGTTGCCCCGCATGGGTGCACCCGTGGGGAAGTGCATTACGGCAATGCATCTGGATATCATCCGGCTGGCATACCTGACAGTGTGTCTCCTCACGTTTAACATCTCGGAGGGGTAATTCTCGAGGCTGTGCCCTTTAGCGGGGAGTGCGGTAATGAATCCTGCTACTTAGAAGCCGTTGAGAGCAAAGCCATAAAGCCAATTGTCTACCGAAATACTTTATTTTGTCAAAACAGGTTGACACTGTCAGAGAAGAATTGGTGGAGAGTGTTGAAGACATACATGTATCACACCATTTCCTTTGGAAGTAGGCACAGTCATAGAGCTTATTTATTGTATTTAGGCCTAGGAAACCGGCTCTCTTTTAAAAACATTCCTCCTTGATGCCCTATCCAAAGAGTTAACTTGGAGGTTAATTTCAACCGTGAAGTGGATGGATGAGGAAATGGATGAATAATTTCCGAGGAGGATAGGATAAGAAAGACAGTTAATCAGTGTGATAAACAAAAGGAAAATATCTTGACAGATTACGAAGGAAGAACTTTATTGAAGGATATGAATGAAAGTAGAATGAAGATAGGAATGATAATGGTAAATAAGATATGCATTAAGAAGGGAGTGATGGAGAGAAGAGAAGGGGATAGGGACAGCAGAAAGAGAGACAAGTAAGGCCTGGGAAAGCAGGTGAGAGACTGTCGAAAGACTCACCTGTATTGATAGCATCCTTAGGATAGTGAAATGCGGTTGAAACTGTTTTGCCTGTAGAGAAAACGTGTTTCTTATTTTTAATGTGAAATCTTTGAAGACCGAGAGTGGGGGGACAATACGGAAATTATGGATATGTTAGAATTATGAATTACAAAGAAGTTAAGTGGTTGATTGGAAAGAGCGTAGAGCTGTAGAATATCAATCTTAGGATTGATTGCTATTAATGAATTGTTTACAGTCATGTTTTCAGAAAATTTCTTATGTTATTTTTTAGCCTTCGATAAGGAAAGGAAGACAAACGAGGTAGTGCTTGGTATGGTGGGTGAGAAGAGGAAATTTCTGGAGGAAATTAGGGGAAGGTAGGAGAGGTGGTTGGAAGAAATAATGAGAGGTGAAGGGGAGCTGAAGGTTGTGATAAGTGGAGAATTTTGGGGAAACGGGGAAGACGAAGAAAAAGAATACGCTTTATGGACGGGATGAAGAAAGGTGTGGCATATGCTGAGACGAAGAAAGAATTGTGGTGAGCAAAGGAAATAGGGCCTGCGCCTGTAAAATTGTAGAGGATTTGTTTTGCTGTCTTCCATTTAAACCTTCATGGAACGGTAGATTACCTTAATAATAATTAATTGTTCATATATTGGAGACTATGATCAACCGTCACCTCAGCTACAGAATCAGTCTTATCTATTGCTGAGGTAGGCTGAAAATGTTTTTAAAAATGTGGGGCAGAGATCGGCTCAAATGTGATATAATACTATATTGTTATCATTGAACTGTTAGGATACAAGGTTTCAAATCGATTGATGGTGTGGAAGTGGGTTAAACAAATCGATCAAATGATTTGAATGCAGCAGATAGATTGGGAAAGAGAGTCAGCTCAATAAAAGCGTGCAAAAATGGAGTTTACGTGTTGGTTGTTACGTATTCAGTTCGCACTCAGTTCTCCCCACTCTTGTTTCCCCTCGCGTTTTCCTTTCTCCATTTGCCTTTTATTCTTTGTTAGAGCGGCCTCGCCGTGAACGTCCTTGCCCGTCAACGACCTCGCCCGTCACCGACGCCTTTGCGCATTCATTTCTCAATTGACTGTGCATAACGGAGACCTTATAATTGATGTCCTATCTCACTGCAGCTGTGCATTTACGGGATTTTGCGTCAACAAGTGCGCTGGAACTTAACGTAGGTATTCTCCACCATTCCCGGTCCAATTCTTCGAAGGATCACCAGCCGAATTGAAAAAGAGCTCTCGTTTCGGTGAGAAATTTCCTTTCGGGTTGCCGATGATGCCGATGTGTCCTTGAGATCGTTATTTATATCTGGTCCGAGGACAAAACAGGTGCAATTTATGGTTATCTTATCGATTCGGTTGTGAAGCGATGAAATCAGTGTTCAAATTGATGCGAGTCCGGTTCTTTCTTGCCACGTTCTCACGAATTGAATAGGTAATTTTGAACGCCTCGCAAATTTGCTTATGACTCTCATTTGGTTGGATTGCTTTAAATGGTTTACCTACATCTAAAATCCTTGTATTCGAGAAAGTTTCAACCCAAAGTTTTGGTGAATAGGCTTATATCTGTTGTCCTGGAAGACCAGATTGCTTGTATAATTTTTAATTCAATCATCATAAACAGTCGATCGCTAGCTAATTTCCTATGCTGGAATTTTAATTTTTTTCATCACTTCTCTCTGTTTCAGAAGTGAAAATCGTCATCTTCTCGAAGCGTATCGTACAGATAATTTCCACCATTGCGGTCTTGCATCGCATGATTCAATGGGCATTGCTATTTTGTTTTCGGAAACATTTAATGAGTAAAGATTTTATTAATAATAAACACTTGGTTGTTATTCCACACTTTATTGTAAACAAAACGACCCGGGTTTCAGCATATCATGCCATCATGCATCCTGATGATGGCGTGATATGCTGAAACCCGGGTCGTTTGTTTACAATAAAGTGTGGAATAACAACCAAGTGTTTATTATTATTCAAATGAAGGAGTTCCACAGAGTAACGCCGGAGACAGTGTCTTATATTAATGAGTAAATACTTTTGAAAAATGGTTGATGAATGGGATCATACAGTAGCTATATTTTTCTCTGCATTGTTTTTTATATTGCAGGTAGTATAATTTTGCTTAATCAGCGGGAATTGTGGAGCTTTCAATAATAAAAAATAGTGTGCTAAATTCATAGATATTTGGTTTTATTGGTGTATTTTATACGCCGCTGCTTTCTATATTGATTCGCCCTTAAAATCTCCCCCCTTTGTAAGTGCGAGTTTCTTTCGACGGTTGGGTATGAGATAGTGATTTTGGTATTGCCAACATGATTTATGTTTAATTTATATCCTCTCCGTGTAGGGTATTTACCAGGTGTACTATTCAAGTTTCAAGACCATGCTCACTAGCCTTGTTGCGAGGTAAACCTAAGGGTGTCGAATAATTGCATCTACGCCACTAACGCTATTTCTGTAATGGGGTTCCCGGATTAGCGTGGAATAGCCTCAGGCAATGCCAAATAAAAAACAAAACACTCTCGGCTAGCGTTGTTTTTTCCACCTCGATCCTCTCCGAAGGCGGGGTCGGCTTTGCTTTCTATAGAAACGCCCTTCACCGCTGGAAGCACTGCCGCTCAAGATTCGTCACAAACTATCCTTTATCTCACGCACCTGTCTGCCTCCATACTCCTCGGGATTAATTGAATAACTGTTGTATTTTTTGCGTCTTTTTATTCTTTCTTTATTATTTAGGAATCGTGGGAAGCCTCAGGAACGAAAAAAGTTAAAGAGAAGCGCTACTTTGCTCTATTTATGCCTCATCCAAAGTATGTAGCTAATATATATTGTATACATCACAAAGGTTTAATTCGTGAGTTGATACAGCTAATGTGAGTTAATTTGCGTTTCGTTAAATGTTCCCAAGTACGAACATTGTGTGTCACGCGGATGATTGAAGAACTGAGATGGAAGTCAACAGAAACTCGAAGGCTACTTGCCGGACTTGAGTTGCTTGGCAAATAAGCTTCATCCATGTTTGAACCTGGTGCGGAGTGAACAATCTATCCTCACAGAATACTTGCAGGCCTAACTGCAGCGAACATTTAAAGAGCATGAGGCTGTTGAGTATCTATGTGTCCGCAATGTTTCCTAGCGAAGTATTCGCGATCTTAGCAACTGAAACTGTAGGAGCATACATTTGAGTGTCCCTGGTGCCACATACGGAAAGTTTGTGGAAGATAGTACTGGACGACTTTGATTTAACATTAATCTAGATATATAGGTTCGTCGCATCAAAGTCTTCATCCACATTCAGTGCCAAATATATTCATATTACGAGGTCCGCTTGCTTTATGACTTGTCTCGGAATACCACAATGTCTGATGACCTAACTTATCCCGCCAAACGCCCGTTCGTTGGCTTCATGTAGATGTAAATTACCGTAATGCATCATTATTACTCATTTGCCCGGATGAGCTAACCTCGTACCGCTGCCATATTCTCCTCTAACCCACATTCATTTCGCCAAGGTGCCGGGCTATTAAATTGGCTGGGCCTTCACGCCGCTCCGTCGGCCAAAATCATTCGCGATTTATTTCGCCGGTTCGGGCGGCTAATTGCGCGTTGTGTCCGACACTCTTCGGGGAGGCGTCCCGCGGTTTCGACCGCGCGAGGCTAGCCGAAGGATGGACCCGACCCATCGATATCGCCGCGCCGCCCTCAACTTTTCCTCACCCGATCCTCGGCGAAACCTTCCCCCTTTCGTGGCCACCCTAACGTTTAGGACGGGACGAGGAGATAAGAGGTGTCAAAATTAATAAAAAAAGCAAGAAAAGAACGAAGGAGGAGGAGAGATACGAGAGGGAAACCAGATGTGGAGTCCCTTAAAGTAGTAATTTTCGCGATATACTACCGGACGGCCTTGCGCCAGTAACGGAACGAATGGGATGGTAAACTCGGGGGAAGAAAGGTGGGAGAGGAGAGAGAGGGAGAGAAAGACAGCGAGAGTGGATGGAAGAATAGGGAGGTGGGAGAGGAGGAGGAGGATGTAGAGGAGGGAGTGACGTGGAAGGGGTGTTGAGGTTGGGGGGGAGGACTAGGGTGGAGTCGACGCTTTGCAGTCTCTCTCCTCTCCGATCTCCTCTGCGTTTGCCTCGCCCTCATCTCTCTTTCCTCCCTCCAGCTATAATCGTACCTCCCCGTCTTCCTCGGCGTCCTTCTCATCTCTACGTATTTTGGCCGCTGTCTTTTCCACGCCCATGAGCAGGTGTACCGCGGGCGAAATGATTAGCCTGGCAACTTTGAGTTTTGTTTTTAGCTCGAGGATTTAGAATGAAATGGAATTTGATCAAGAAAGAAATCTGAGCATGGATGGCAACATTTATTTCCTCACATATTCTCGTTTGAGTGATCATAGACATGAGAATTCCCTAATGATGAGGATTACTTAAGGATGACGCTTTTGTGTTGAAACCGTTAGTGCCGAATACAAATTTATGTGCAAATTACACATTGTTGTATCATTCAAGATAGACAACATAGACATGTTTTCTCGAAATGATAGGCATAACGAATTTAAATGTTTTTTACCTTAGGGATGGGAAATTAGACGGAACATGATCGAATTCTCTTCAAATTTCTTGATCGAGAACACTCATAGTAAAAATGGCACAGGTGCTTTTTATTTTTTAGCCCCAAGGATCTTTCCTGGAGGAATGTAATCCAATATAATTTCATCCACCCATAGTCCTCTAAAGAATGTTATGTAGAAATATTTCATCAACTCGTAAAATGATTTTTAATGCGAGACATGAAATGGCGCAAGAAAATGCGTAAAAATGCCCATGTTGCAAGAATAAATAAATTATCAGCATGAGGACTGCACCTTATTTGGGTACCTATGTGTTCGTGCATTTGAACAACTTTTTTGTGTAAGCTATGTAAATTTGAAGGTGTATCAGTGTATGCATATATTGATGAAATTTAAAGCCCGTGGGTCATACGTGTGGATAATATTAAAAAAAAGAAAACAATAACACTCATTTCGTTGAATAATTTTGGTGGCGCAACCACGTTCTTCAGCTGGTGAAAGGTTGTTACCTGAAGCCTGATGGTTGAATAACTTAGGTGGTCGCGCCACCTAAGTTATTCAACGAAATACGTCTTTTTATCTGTTTTTTATACTGTATCACATTTGTGACTGTTTGTATACACCTATGAAATTGAGCATTCTTTCTTCTTCTTTGAAAAGTATTAATTACGAGTCATTCCGCCACGTGGAAAATATTTCGTTATCATAAATTCGATAGAGTCCGGGTTAAGTTTGTAGAATTACTCAATTGTGTGCCGATTCGATCGATCGACTCGATTGTCTTTTAGTAGAATTTTTAGAATTTCCTAATGAATAATACTTTTTGCATATCAAAAGAATTGCTAAAAACGGGCGTTTCCGTAGACAGACGAAGAAAGTTTTCTTCCAATTTTGATGAACACTTGATCATGTTGACGTCAATCTATAATCAACCCCGGCGGATGTCGTCCGTCGACGAAGCCGGTCGCTTTTAATACATTCTGTGAAATCTACTGTGGTTTTACTCAGCCATCGCATTAATATGTTCGTTTTTATCAACGCGTGGAAGAAACGTTTACGGTGTAGAAATGGTCAAAATATTTTCTCTGAATTGAAGATATGACGACGTTTATTCGAGCATAAATTCGACCCTGGGACGCTGACTTCAGTTTTCCTTCTCGCGTCGGCCACCACACCCCTCCACATCATCTTCCCCACACCCACGCCTCTCTCTCGAGTGACCCGTTCTCCTTCAGCGTCCGGGTCCCACCTCCTCCCCCTCTGCTCCTCGTCAATTTATTTTTCCCCTTTCATCTTTTTCCCTCCCGCTCTTCAAGTTTTTCGTTCGTTTTTCCTTTCTGGAACCTTTTCCACTTCACCGTTTCTCACACTCTTTCCGAGGGATGTGAGAAAGGGATAATTTTCCGGGGGAGACAAGAGGAGAAGGACTTTTTTGGAGAATTGTAATTCTTTTTGGTCCTATTCGAGCCGAAGTCGTTTTTCCTCCGTCGGGTTTCGAGAAAGAATTGAGATCGGTTCCCCCCCCCGAGCCGAGTTGCCATGTAGTTGTTAGCGTCGCTTCGACGAGGCTAGTTTGTGTTACATTTTATCCCTCCTGGCGTACCAACAACCCTCCGTTCGTTTTTCATGTCACTTGGTTTTTGTTTCGGGTCGGTACTAAAGTTGCCACACTTTTCGCGGCTGAAATGTTTTAGGCTTATTTTTTACGTTGAGCGTTTTGCGCAATTAAATTCCGCAAAATGCTCCAAACTCGTTTCCGGGCTTAAAGGTATATATATATTTATTTTTTAAATTACTTTTGGCCCTTTTTGCGCCGCTTGTGAACCTCTCCCCAAGTGATTTAGCCGTTTTAACGGTCCAGTTTTTCATTCAAGTATTCTACCAGCTGATTGGTAGGTTCTTGGACAGTCCCCATTCTGCATCCCAACCTCATAGGCATTGTCTCTCTTTCCCTCCTAAGGATGGCCCGTTATTAGATCCCTCTTCAATTCTTCATATCTTCTACCTCTTCTTATTTCGTCCAGAATTCCTATCCTCTTCCTTCCTCTTCCACGCTTCCCCAGTGTTCTCCCCTCTATCACTCTCTTCAACATGTCCTCTCCTCTCAAAACCTCCTCCATCCATCTCTTCTGCATTCTCCGAACCTCTGCCACAAGCTTCCTCTCTTCTCCGACCATATCCAATACCTCCTCGTTCGTCTTTCTCGCCATCCTTCTAACCTTCTCCATCCTTCTCCAAACCCACATCTCAAACGCCTCAAGTCTACGCACATCCTCCCTTCGCAATGAACAAGTTTCCGACCCATATAGAATGCTTGGATAACACCTGAATAAAAAGTGATACCCATTTCGTTTGGGGATTATCGTTAAATCCTTTTTTCTAAAATGAAATAAAATTGAGCCCCCTATTTAATGGTGATTTCGATTTTGTTTCGTAGAAATTAGCCGCGTAAATTATAATTTTTATTAGTTTTCCTACATCTGAGTGACTGATAATCGTAGAAAAAGAAATAGCTCTTTCTCGTCAGACTTTATTTTACTATATACAGAAACTCCGCGCTTAAAATTTAATGACGACCTGGTTTCAAGGCTTAGCGTCGTCATCAGGACTAGATAATTACGCTAAATGTTGAAACCTCGTCGTGATTAACTCTTATGCTTGGAATATCTAAGTATTTCGTTTAATCATGAATTTCTTCCACAAAGTTACTCTGGGAAGTACCTCGTTTATTTTTTTACTTTAAAAAAGGAAATACGTAAGTGGACTTAGTTATTACCCTGAAAGAAAATTCTGTGCACTTTTCTTAAAAAATATTCTATAGAATTCCCTAGGCAGTTCTGTAGAGATTCCTTAAAATATTGAAAATATTGAAATAGTAGAATTCCTTAGAACATCTTAGAATTCCTTAGAATACTTTCTGTAGAATTCCCTAGAACTTTCTGTAGAACTCCCTGGATTACGATCCGGAAAACATTTTTTAAATTTTGAATTTAATTGTGTTGAAAAAAACGCAGTTCTGTGGAATGGAAATTTTAACGCATTGTTAAAAATGTTTGCAAATGAACGTAGGAGAACGATACAAAAATTTTCTCTGCTTGGGGGATTCGAATCTGCTTTTATCATTCTATCTTCTTAATGGGAGTCGGGTACGCTAACCACTGGTATACTGACGTCTGTTGCAGTACGAAGCATGTTTGCAAAGATATACCTGATATATCCAGTCGGCGGTCGGGAATGAATGAGATACTGTGAATACAAGGATGATTATTTCAATAAACATGTCCAATGAAAGATCATTGCACTAAGGTCTATTTAGTGTTTCTGTATTTTGCAGTGTCTCCCATTGTCTTTAGCCTAAAACTTAGATGAAAGCTGTAGTGTAGATATCGTTGATATCATTACGAACATTCGTCTGCCGTCCAGATCTTGAAGTCAAAATACGGTCAGATTTGTTGTACTCGTTGTACTGCAGCCCTGAATAAAAAAATCAAGGTCTGGTCAGATTTATTTAGGTTAATCTATGAGATTTCGATGTTTTAATATTTCAATACCTCCAAGATAGTTTTAACCAAATGACCATTCCACGTCTGCCAAAGCGTGTGCATTGCATCCTGCCTACAGAGATAGGTATTTATTTCTAAATACATTGATATGGCTTTACTTTCCTTCATTATATGATATTAGGAGTTTGCTTTAGCGAAGTGAATTCAATATCAAAACAGTCGCTGAGAATACCGTAGAGTTTCCGTTGATAAATTCTACTGAAACTATCTACGAAACATATGTGAACTCATGCTCCGTATACATCATTAGAAAAGAAGCTCGTTCTTCGGAAATCACGACGATTTCCGTAGAATTCCTTACGTTCTACAGAACAGATACATATTCGAGAAATTACCGGTAAAGCTAATCGTAAATTGGGATTTGTTAAAAGAGTACTTGGCAAGTGCGACGATAAAGTTAGGGAAATCAGCTACTTCTCCCTCGTTAGAACGGCGCTAGTTAGAGCTTGGAAACTGAGTTAGAACGCGTGCAGCGAAGATCGGCAAGATACGTTAAAGGCCGTTATTATAATCTCGTTAATGTTACTGACCTTTTGCAGCAACTGGGATGGGAAACGCTTTCAGACCGTCGATTAAAATAATCTATTATGTAAGTTCCAAACCGGTCTATTTTCTGACGACGTTGATAATATTTTACGAAATCCGACATACTGCGGTAGATCAGATCATGAGAATAAAATTTGGGAACTAGACTGCAGAACTGACAGATTTATAATGTCATTTTTCCCACGAACTATAAGGGACCATAACAGCTGCCAATGAGACTTTTATCTAGGTTTGTCGTTAGGTAGTGTAGCTCTAAGTAGTAGTAGTACTCCCTAATACTTGAATCCTTATCTGTTACCTAGTACTAGCAGCACGCCATGCATGTTTTTTACATAAGTTTTGAGTCTCTGTCCATTTGTGTAGTTGCAAAATACATTTATATTAATGGTCCCTCTCCATTGTGATAATATCTGTAGTGTAGTAGTGCATGCTTGTGAGGCTTCGCCTCGTGACAAGCATTAGCGATTTATGCTAATGCATAATTAGTCGTAGTTACACTAACTTTAGGGTATAGTGTAATGCATGTTGGTGATTACTCACCCCCTGCCACACACCCCTTAGGTGGCTTGCAGGGTATTTTGTAGATGTAGATGCAGATTGTACGGAACTATTTATTTTACCGAAATTATTCCTACGGAACATTAGCGTTCCTTACAATTCCTTAGAAAAGGAACTCTTTCTACGGAAATAACGACGATTTCCGTAGAATTCCATACGTTCTACAGAATAGATTCTACGGAACTAATTTGCAGCGGTGTACATTTTATTCTACCGAAATTGTTTCTACGGAACATGAGCCCTTGTTCCTTACATTTCCTTAGAAAAGGAACTCTTCCTACGGAAATAACGACGATTTCCGTAGAATTCATTACGTCTGCAGAACAGCTTGTACGGAAAATGTTAGCAGGGTAGTTTTGCCGTCTTCAAAAATAAACGCATGCATTTGAAAATTAGCTTTGATGGTAGTTAATTACCGAAGCTGCTGGTGGCTAGACAGAAGCGCAGTTGAGAGCACGCGGTTGTTAGCCTTTTTAATCCTTTTCAGATGTCCCCTTTTGTTGAAGCTCATGAGTTCGCTCTTGCGTAAAAAATAACTTTTATCTCTCGTTTTACCACGACCCTTCAAGTCATAGCCGACGAGGAAACGCTTTTCTGCCGCTGCAGCTGATTCGCGAGTAAAAAAACAAACAAGATCCACTGCGCACGCTGTGGACTCGTTCCAGTTTCCACAGCTTCTGCGCGAGATCCTTCACAAGACACCGAGAGAAATGCTATGGAGGAAAAAATAGACGAGTGACTGAAAGCAAATTGTTCATTATTTTATCGTTTTCGATTTGATCCCTTGACATTTGTATGCTAATTGCAGGTCGAACTCTCGCGCTAGCTCGTACGAAGGCAGTTTGCCTTCTTATTATAGCACAGGATTTGAATAATACCTACACGTTGAACTTATTTTCTCCCGAAGAGACGGAAAACGCTGCACTATAAAATACATCCTCGCCGCTTTGCCAGGATTAAGTTTTTAATGCTTGTCATTCGGTATGTTCAGACTTCATTTCCGTATCAAGTTGATTGATTTGAGGAGTGGATACTTTTTTTTAGGTGATAACTTGCATCCGTAATACAGTCGAGGAATCTCAATTTTGCCGATTTCGAATATGTTTAGGATTTTCTCATGCCATTAGCATATTTTTCATATCGGATTCTATCTTGTTTGCTATGCAGTTAGTCGTTTTCACGATGTACTTTTATTATATGCGGCATTAACAGGCGCATCCTGGTTGGAAACAGTCTACCCTCTGTGTGAGATCCACCGTCTTGTGGACGCCAAATTGTCGCGGGTGATGCCAATTTATTGGCGATTGCCTTCTTTCATTTAATAACCTTGGCATTTCCCACTGTGAGTATTGATTTATGTTGTGATTTTTCATTCAGGTTAAACGTTACAGATACCTATTTGTGAGAAGCGGAACAGCCCGTGCGCGAGCAATACGTCAGAAACGGAAATCACCAGTCTTTTGTGCAGGTACATGGGAAGCACACTACTATATTATTATTGCGTTGCCTTTTGTTGTTTTTCCGTGCTTCCCACTCGGTCCTATTTTTGCCCCAGGCACATTTCTGTCAATGTCATACTAAGATTTTTGTTCAATTGGCTGTGAAAAAGGTATCTAATGAGTGTTTAATGAAAGTCTGCGAATTTTATTGTGTGAAAATCGTTAAGCTGCTGTGTTTAATGCTGTTTTCTAGAGTCCTTCCAAGATCATCACGCAGTTGACAGAAATGCTGCCTGTCAGTAAACACGTCCAATGCTGTTTGGGGAAGGAATCGAATGCTTAAATTATACGATCGTGAAAAAGTTGTTTACTTGTCATTTCTTTCTAAGCCAAATCAGTATATTTCAACTGCGCTATTCTCTTGGACGGACTCTTCTACTCATCAAATAAAATTTTTTAAATGGCCTTCTCGAAGTTTAGTTTTTGGGCTTTCACTTGAGCAACAGATAATTACTTCAGGGGATTAATTTGGCTGCCCTGGATCGTGAGCTCTTTAGTTTTATCGTGTGAGCGTGAGTGAGCTCGGTCGTGGCATATATTTTGATGGCCTTAGTCCACCGAGTGGTTGTCATAGATACTAATGAGAAATGCTGTGAAAGCTGCATCAAATGACGTCTAGGATCGTGGCTCCTTTATTGCCTTTGGTTAAAGGTGGACTGATGCAAATGCTGTATTCCTCTCCTGCCTACTTCGTCCCTCGCATTTCTTTAATTCTCTTATCCTCAATTAGTCTTGTGACCTCCGTAGTTTCTTGGACTCAAGTCTCGTAAAAAGTTGTGTCAAACCAAATTTGCTGAATATCAGAAAACGGGCAAGAACTTGGGTTGAGAACAATCTTAAAGTCGGTGTGGGATATTTGGAAGTCGGTATTTTTTTTAATGTTGATAAATTGAATTTTTGACTCTCGATTCGAGTATTTGATAAATGTAAAAATGTCCTCTACTTAAACGGCGCTGTGTCTTCACCAATGGAAGAAGTTGAATAGAATGGTTCGATCTGGGCTGTTCAAGATGGCGGAAGGCTCATTTAGAACGGGTTTGTAAGTCTAATTCGTTAATTCGGACGGAGCCATTGTTCTTTTGGGAGCCTCCGTCGTCATTTAAGGTTGCAACGGATCTCTGCGATGTGATTGACTTAAGATCTGTTTTTGAAGTGGGACAGAGAGCCAAGGGCGTGTTCAACAAGCAGAGAATAGATGGAAATTGCCATTAGTTAATCTTATTGTTCGCATAGTCACTGAAACGTCATCGTCGGAGTCGTCATTCTCTCCATCTTTGGCCTTGTGCGTGTCATGGGTCAGTCTTAGTGAGATTTTGACTTCATATTCCGGCCTTGCGTTTCGACTGCGTTCAGCTTCGGCTCGCGCCCTCAGAAAACCTGAGGAACACTTCTTTACGTGTAATGAATGAATGGGTGGAGCCAGTTTTTGGTCGATGGGAACTATAATGGAACATTTATTTTGTAGGAAAGAAATCATTTACGGGGAAAAAAATGAGGACACCGCTGTTTTAAACTGCCCACCATTACTCACCAGTGCACGCATTTTCTTTTTTACATTGTGTTTTTTTTTTCTTTTTCTTTTGATAACTCCATTTACGAAATCACGTCGATGATTTACACCTTCTGGAAAATTTTGGGCTTGAGTTCCGTTCATAGATTTAGCTTACCGTGGTTGTTTTCCATAGCGTAACAATTTTACCATACATCCAAATGTTTTATACATTGTTTTGCTTAAGTTGTATTCGAATCAGCAAGTATTTTATATTTGCTTTTCACCTTAACGCTCTCTGTTGAAGCATGGCATCAAGGAAGTCTAACGCCAGTTAACAAATAGTTGGTCCTTCAATTTTTTTCGAAGGTACTTGTTTGTAGGACGTGCTTGCTATGCCACTTATCTAGTTACTGCTCGTTTAACCTGCGTAAGGTTTCAGTTTAAACAATGTTCGCTCCGACTTACTTAATGCATTGACGTGTATTTTTTATTCACTGCATGATACGCATATTCTAGAAGAATCTACTGAGACTCTTAGTACTATTATTTTAGTGAAGTAGTTCCTCAAGGTGATGAAAACGATTAATCGGATGGTTATAACCTACTGTTTGAAAAGCCTGCTGATGCAGGCTAAAATATTGTTGAAACAGCGAAAAAGTAATGAAAAAAGTAAATAACTAAGCAGAAATTAATGTGTGGGTTTTTATTTTAAATGAAAGTTACATGTGCAGCCATGGTAAACTAAATAATGCTTAAATATCAGCGGTTTCTTTGTATATAACATTTTTGGTGAAGCAGGCAATGCTGTTGCTAAGCTGTTTCCCTTGTGTGTTTTTTGAAAAATGCATACATCCGCGCCATGTATCAGTTAGTGGAGAAGCTTCATGGAAACTTGCTTGCCATCTGTCGGCGCACATCTGAATCACTACGCCTAGCAACTGAATCAAACGTACGTACGCGTAGCTTTTTATATAAAAGATTTGAGTCAACATTCGTATAACACGCATAGCGATGCGCAACTTTTTATATTGCAGTTCATGATGACGCCAGTATCACTAGTATCGAAGTTAGGAAAATTAGATGTAACGGCCTTCTTTAACTGTATTGGAGGAAGCAACGAATGGAAAGCAGTACCAAAGATGACCAAAGATGAAATATATGGAGGCAATTATGAAAAACGTTAAAATGAGGGATTGTGAAGGAGTTAAATGGTCAGCTGAGAATATGATATTAGAATGAGAACGGAGTGGAGAGCTGTAGTGAGCCACTCTTATGATGAATCACTGTTAATGATGAAGACGGCCACCTAGTTTTCTATTTAAAATCATCATCATTAGTCGTCAATCCGAAGATTGGTTTGCTGGAGGTCCATACTCCGCTCTCACACCAGCCAATCTCATTGTTCCTTCCCTCATAGAACATATGCTGAGATGAAGGAAGGAATAGTATGGTAGATAGGGCCCTGCACGTTTAAAAATCAAGAGAATTCTTACTCTTATTCTTTAAAACCTACCTTAATTGGTAAATACCCTGATGATTATTATTATTTCGTTTAAATGCCTTGTAGGATTTTGTAGGGCCGCATTATATGTGAATTATTTTACTCTCCACTGTATTGATTTCGGATTTTTTTATTCAATTGAGGTGAAATAAAAAAATATTACGTTTGCTGTTTCGGCCTTTTCCCTTTCCTCCTCTCTCTTTTTATATTCGTGGTGGTAGTGTAGTATTTGATTTTCCTACCATCTCACGGAACGGTCGCGAGCTCAAATGTGTTCAGCCACCGACCCGTTCTCTCTTCACCCCACACGGCCCGGAGATCGCTTTACATTTCGTGCCTCTCTTTATAAGCCCCCACACGTGACATCCCATCCGAGACTTAAGCCTTGCCACCTCTCGTGTCGCCTCGCCTTACGGGTCCCTACGGCTCGCTCTTAATCGCAGTGTTCCTCTCCCCGCCGTAATCATATTGTAATCTCCGTCTCGAGTTCTCCCGCCCTGTTCTTTGACCTCAATTAATTCAGAGATCCATGAGAAAGACGCGGAGACGGGCTCTCGTTATGCGACCAGTGTTTTGATACCCTCCCCCGGACCAGTAGTGTGTCATTGAGTCAGTGGCCAGAGGCAGTTTATATTCGGTCACTGTCCTATTTCAACACGTCCTCCCTCTCGTTCCATCTTGGTGTCGCGTTTTGCATGGCCTGCAGTATTTTCTTTTTGTTATTCGTCAAGAGAGTTGTGGCCGGAGTGGTTTTTTGATATATTGATGCAAAAGATGCCGTTCTGGTGGTAGAATTTCGAACACTAATTCATGTTATCCAGGGATCCTTCAGGAGTCCCCATGGATTTTTAATCGTAGGTCCGTTGAAGAATTAGTTATTCTAGTACACCTTTTTATCATAGAAAAACATTATTACCGAGGAAAGGGCAAATTCGACGCTTGTTTGTTTTTAGTGTTTATTTAAGCTTTTACTATGTCAAGTACTACATTTATAGGATGGCAGAAAACCTGTGTGATTGCTTCCGCATTTTTAGTTGCGTAGAAAATATTTCTCAATATTCAGTGACTATTTTTTAATCCAGTAATCTTTCAATGTTGAGGATGCCTAATTTGTTTAGATCCCATAAAGATTCTTGGCTGCGCTTTGTGTCTGAGGCGACCCAAAGTTATGGCAAACCAAATTGCTGACGATTCACTTCAATATATATGACTGAATTTTCAGGCGCATTGTAAAACCTTTCTTTATACCAAGTAATTTATCCTCTGAGTCGATTGAAAATATTTACTCAAAAGTTTAGAATTTTAATTAAAATAAAACAGAAGTAGGGGTACTTTTACGATCAATTTTACGGCGGATATCTCTGTGTAACGATCTATCGGATTATCTTCCCAACACACCAACAGACTCACCAGCCTGTTTTCACAAGTGTGCCATCAGAGGCGAAGGCCTTCCGGGCTTATAAAATCTCTGAATTAATCTCTTAGCCGTTTAATTACCTTAACTCTTATTGTAGGTCGTGATTCAGTAATTTAATTCCTCTTAATGTTGAAGGTTCTCTGAAGTTTACTCCAGAAATACATCATTATTTGAACCAATATTTTTTTCGCTTGTACGTCATCATTCGTGTCTCTAAGAACGGAACTCTTTTGCAGAACTTTCCCGCTTTTTTTAGCGATGCCTTCTGTAATACGAGGTTTTCTTATTTGCTGCCACTAGCTTTTACTTTTAGTTTTCCTACCGCTCTTGCCTTACTCCCATTTTAGTCACTTCCTGTTTTTTGCCTAACTTTCCCTCCACCTTATATGTGTTAGCGGCTCTCCTCACTTTTTAGAAAAAAAAAGTCATACGTAGACAGCATTTTCGCAAAAATTACTCTCTTAGGATGAGTGGAACTTCCTGTAGAAAATTCCTGGTAGGTATGTTTTATAGTAAGCATTAACGCATTTTTTGTTGAGGTTTTGGCTCCGTATTTTTTCAATAAACTATTAGCTCCTGGGCTGAGTTTGATTCGGGTCGAATACAGTAATTTTCTCGATATCATTCATTGAAAATGGTATCATTTTCGGCTCTGGCGGATAAGGTTTACGACAGTCATTGGATCCTGGATGTTTTTGGTCGATTATTCGTTGCTTAGCCTAAATTAGTCCGGAAAGAGTTTCTAACGGTCAAGGAACCTTCACTTGAACGGTGTGTTGCCCGTTGGAAGAATTCAAAAAGCTGAAAGTGGGACTGTGGGATTTCCGTGAGTGTTCTTCCAACCGGTCTTACACTTGAGTTTAATTTGGAAGGGGTTTAACTGGCTTTGACTATGTTTGGAATGTTGCCTGAGGACTAATTTACATTGCTATCTCCGTCGATGGGTCGAGAATAACCTCTCTAAGTGGTTACTTTTACCATTCGTTTGCCCGGCTGTATATTCATTTATAAAAAAGGCAAGTTGTCCCGTTTCCATAGCGTGATGGCCCTCTCAAAATATCTCAAAAAAGGCAGAGTACTTGGAGCGGAGATGGCTAACATAATTCCTTGCCGTTTATAACCCATTCAGCTCTTTTGTCAATTTATCCTATTTTCCGCCTCTCCTTCGCATTGCAAGAAATTCGATGCTTAATTTGATGTTGAGCTACCAAAAGCGGAAGCATCACGTAATAATCATGACCACAATGCGGACCTAGCCGATAGTGTCCCTTCTCAATCCTCATTACGACATTTTATCAGTATATGCCACTAACTCTGTTATGTGCATTATACTTGTCCATCAAGTTTTAAATTTTACTTGTGCATCAAGTTTTTCTTTCTTTATCATTATCGATCACTTATAAATGTCATCATTTGATGACATAATTGTTCATCAACGATTTTAATGGCCTTTCTCAGTTGTCAAGAGTAATGATGAAATTAAATCATTTCTTTTGTCAGAGGTCTATGTTAACTCTTATTCTTGTGATGATAACGTCAAATTCGGAGAAAATCATCTGGAACTTTATTTTTTGAATATCATGACGAATATATTTCTCATGACGATTTGTGTGATCTGTCCAACTAGATGTTAATGAGTTGGCTTTTATGATCATGAGTTTTCCTATTGAATGGAGGAAGGTAATGCTAGTATGGGCGGATCCCTTAGGAGCTCCGATTAACCTGCTGACACATATTCCCTAACCCCATTTCATTCTTCAAGTTGATATACCCTCTTCCTCCCTCCTTTCATCCCCATTGACGTGTAGCCACGCGAAAAAAATGAGGAATGAAAATCATGTTTTCGGGCATAGACTTTCCCACTTATGTCTATGTACGAGTGGTTGTTGACAGGCTGACGTTTTTATCCAGTAGGTGGGGGCTGAGGTGAAATTAAAGGCTATGAACATGGTTTTAAGAGCCCTCGAAAAACTATACGGCTCGGTGAAAACCTATTTTCCTTTTTCGTCGGGAGGGATTCTCTTCTGGTTCGCACCTCAGGTGCGACTTCCTTCCTCTCGTCCACGTGGGCGTGGAACGCAAACAGGGAGAACAGCCGAGGAAAACTCGAGGATGGATGGGGGCCCATTACTTTGCGCCTCGCCGCACGCAAATACGTATTATACCCGCATTTGGCCCGCGCGTTTGTCTGGAGTTGAGTGTGGATATGGGTGCGAAGGGCAAGGTCGGCCTCGCGCTGTCGTAGATCTGCACCACCCACGGCACGGCAGACACCGGTGACGGGAGTCCCCGACGCCTTTCCCTCGTCGGCCGTTGATTTCGGTCGTCTATCCCTCTGTCTCCTCGTCCCGTGACCCGGACGCGTCCGAATTGTGAGTTCCCTCTCACGACGGCAGCTGCGTTGCGCATGAATTATTACGGCTATTCCGGCCATCAAAGGTGGATCCGTGTGGACATTTATCTAAAAGTTTTGCTTGTTTGGGCCCTACACTCCTTCGTTGGTGTGGACATGTATCTACACCCTACATTTTGCTTGTTAATATGTCACACTATTTCGTTCTTCGGCTCTGCGGACTCCTTACTCCTCTGGAAATATTGATGGACAAATTGCGTGGTGGAAGGGACGAAAAACATTGATTAAAATCAATTGTTATTAGTAAACTTCACAGTGGCAGGCTTTACTTTGCAGAAGTTACTTACATTAGTACTCATGATTTAGACAAACTTAGTATTCTTCTGCAAAATTTGTCTAAATCATCGTTATTAGCTTGAAACTTTCGGTGATAAACTTAATTAATGTTGGACTGCCGGTTGACGTTGGATTTTGTTGGGCTATTTCAGAGCTAATTTCCTCATTTTAACTCCACCTTTACTTTTGTACTTTCCTCTGTATGAACCTACCCTCTGTATACTTCCTGTCTCTCTTCATCCCCTACGGAAAGGCCTATAATTTTAACGTGACACCTTTCATTCCGTTTTGGCCTCTAATTAGCCTCTTTATTTATATTCTTCCTCTCTTGGAATTCCTTCAGTCGCTTCCATTACATCATTTCCTCCTATATCATGCCTATAAATTCATCGTTTGTTGTTTTCTCTATATAGCTGATTTAAACCCCTCTTCCTAACTTCCATATCAAAATCCTTATAAATATTCTTAGTTTATTTGCGTGGTTTTATCTTACATAGTGGTGGAAGTAAGACTATCTCGCTAACAGTACCTCTTGCATAATAAAAAAGGGGAGTGGTGCCTGAAAATCCATTAAGAATGTGTATATGGCATTTTGCTCTTGTGCCAGTGTTATACTGGGAAGTAATGTGCTCTCACCGACTGAAGTTTACATATTTGGTGTCTTGGTTGACTCGGTATAGGGATACCTTGAATAGTACATACATCCGCACGTTCATTGAAATGAATTGGTATTGGTACGGTGATGGTAATTTCTTGTCCTTCCAAGACTTAGTGCGTGCACGAAATGGTAACTAGAATGATTAAGGAGCTTTCATTGCTCTCTCAGGTTTCTGGTATCCAGGGGCTTTGTGAAGCCTAGTGCATACATGAAATGGTAACTTGGTTGGTTGGTATATATAATTTACTGCGTCTCCCGAGCTTTTGGTATTCAAGGGAATTTTTCCGGGAAAAGTCGTGACTAGGGCCTGGAATACCCGGAAATCCAGGAATTAATTGAGTAAAAGCAGCGGCCACCCCAGTGGCTGTGCGGTTTTACCGTTTAATGGATTGCACGTGCCTAAGGGCTTACAATAAGTACCTAGCCAGTGAGCTCTGCCATCCCCTATGAAAACCTGGTTGGAGACCGTCGTGGAGCATGTATTATTTCATAGTGGCGGCGCATTTCATCTTTAATACGTGCTATCTTTGGATTTCAAATTAAAATATGCCTCCTGAGTCAACTGCAAAGATTATTAAAAACTTTTACAGCCTCGTCTTGGCCTGCGTATGCGATATAAATTGCTGTCAGTTTTTTATATCGAACATTCATTGCAGAATAATAGATGTAATAGGTATTACATTGAATTATTGAATCAACACAATCACCACCCAATCGTGTCATAGTCCTTGCGTTTTCGTGTAAAACCGTTGCTCTGGTTTCAGGACTGCGGCTTATAATTAATAATAGTAAATATCATGTTAATGAGATATTCTACGAGAACGCTGGTCTTCGGATTTCTTAGTTTAGATTCATTTATATTGGTAGTATAGTTTGCCTTAAAGTGCTCCAATTTCATTGGTAAAATCGTATAGTCTAACCTGAGACCTTAGTGGCAGACTATTCGTTCGTTCCCGAATAGGAATTACAACCCACTGGTTGTAATCCCTGTTCTTTTGGTCGGCAGGCGAACTCGTTGCTAAGCAGGCTACCGCAATAAACTAAAAATAATTTTTATTTTCGAAGAGGAGTATAATAATTCAAACTTAGCATTCCACTGTTTTAGGCATATTACAATTTCTAAATTGACTTATTTCTAAAGGTACTTTGGTGTAGCGAAACTAGTCGAAATAAATATATATTTAAAACAATGGATTGCAAAGTTTTTATTAGTATATTCCTATCCGAAAAAAACAATTATTTATCATGAACCGTCGTTATAATTTTATTGACGTAGTTGCGTTTTTGAATCACAATCTTCGCCTCGTACATGCAATCAGCCACCATGGAATCGTTGGTTGTTTCTTCGGTGGCCTCAGTGCTTCCTTTAAGATGCCCCGGCGCTCGTTGTTCGCGGAACGGGGATATTTGACGGTGTGCGCAGAGGAGGGATGGTAGTGGAGTTGGGAGGAGGGCCACACCCCTTTGCCGGGCGCGGCGGCGAAAGGAGAACCGTCTCGGACAGACGATGTGAAGAAGTGAGGCGAAGGCGGGGAGGTTCGGACCGAAGTCGGTCTGAAGGCTCGCCGCAGAGCAACGCGCGCCGCCGTCACTCGCATATGCGCCCGCGTGTTTGGGCACATTACTTTGAGTTGCGGGACCCCCCGCGCAGAAGGTGGGGCCATGACGTGTACGCCGGTCGCTCTCGACTTGGTTTATGGAGGGTTTTTTTTCGCTTGTTCGCTCGTGAGTCGGGCTGTAGGTAATATAATCGGAGATCCGGCTTTATTGTTCAAGTAGCGGTGGAGACTTCAACGCGCGAGTATTGTGCGGAATGGGTTTTCTATCTGATAATGCCTCTTCTCTTGACGGGAACCCGTTTAGTATCGAATCCTTGGATGCGGTAAGAACCACGTATGGAATTACGCAACGGAATCGTACATAAATTTCGTGACGTGAATTCTTGAGGGATAAGAATTAAATTGCAACGTGCAGTTGTGGTTATCGTTTCATCCGTATCGATTGTATGAACGCTGGAATTTTTTAAAAATCCAAAGGTGTCCCAATTACCGTTCGCCATTTAATTTTTAATTAACTTTTTCATCGTTCCTTCAGCGATTCGATTTTCTCCTTTTACTTTCTGGTCTAATATTCATAAAGCTGTGACGAAAGGCACATCGTTTTAATCCGTCTATTCCTCGAGGGATTAGAGCGTTGAAACGGGATTGAGGTCTGCGATTTTGAACTTTTTGCGGGAAAATTGCGAGTCTCAGCATCAGGTTTGTTAAGACCTCATAGACTTCAGTGAAGGTTATTTACCCGAGTTCCACTTAGCAACGCGACACCACTAAATTTCTTTTAGCGACTCCCTGTCATTCAAAACATGTTAAATGGCATTACTGTGAGGTTCGAAAGCACTAACTCCATGGATATCAAGGTGGACGTCACTCAATCAGCTAAAATAATTGCCTGAACCGTAGAACGTTTTTTTGAACTTCTCTAATCTCAATTTAATATTTATTTAGTGCTTTGCGTTTTCCTATCCGACCCAGTGTGGAAAATTACAAGGTCACTATTTTGTCTTAGATTGGGGCTTTTCCTTTGAGTAAGAATAGAAAAAATGTCCTTAATAACTATTTTAAGTTTAGTTGTTATTAGGCTTCGTTGGACAATTCGTATTTTATAGCTTGTCTTCTAATTAGAAATAGTGTCATATATGTCCAATTTTTCTCATGGTCACCACTCAAGGTAAAACAGTGAGAGAGAATTTTCCTCATCGTTGTCCTTTTCCCCCATCCGAATCCGGTTTCGTAAGCATCTCGAACTGATTGTGAGTTTGGAAAGAAGTCGTATCTCATTTTTTTTCGTTTTTTGAGGAAATAATTTTAAGCCTGGAAGTCCCACAAAAATCAGGTTTGGAACTTCCATTCTTGGAAATACCGTTCAGGAAAAATAAAGAAATTATATATTGCCAAAATCCTTTCATTGTTGTTGTTGTACAAAATGTCTTCATTAAATTCTTTTCTGTATTTTATTATATACTTTTCTTCGAACATAGCAACTAAAAAGGTAATGGGGAACGTTAGTGGGTAGATGAGGAAGGAGGAGATAGAGAATAGACTTTTTGAATGGGACGTACCGAGCATAGGAAATAAGAAAATCTACCGAAGGATATCTCGTGAAGAAATTGGTGCCTGAGGACAATCAGAAATGCTTTTATGTCGATGAAAACCTATCTTAATAATGATTTCCTTATTTATTTTTTTACCTATGTATATTTCTTTCAGTTCGTTGAAAACCTATGAATATATCAATCCTACTATGGATTTCATTTGCAAAAGTTCAATGAGAAAGGGGAAGAACCGTTAATTAGTTGTTTAAATTGGAATTTGAGAAGTTAGCATTCAAGTAAAATTGTTTGAATAGTCACTATGCGGTGTCTACTTCGTAATGAAGGGTTCTGTGATCACGCAATGGGCTCTAAGTAGAATTAACTGTGAGAACTACATGATACGGATTGATGTATCAGCGGCGAGGGATTGGGGTGGAAACTCGACGAATAGTGAATTATATACTTTTAAAATGGACGAGTAACTCCAATACCCGAACCGCATAAAATGCCCACGTTTGCAATGAGTTAGGTACTTCTACGAAAGACTGTTACAATTACAACCCCTGAAGCGCTCTAAGCACGGTCCTGGTTTGGGATCACGGTTCCTTCATTTTCGTTGTCGTTATCGTTATCCAAAAATGAAACCACTCTATAAGGCAATGCTTAAAGCTACTGTCCTAAGAACGCACTTTATCGTTTGAAACTAGTGATTTAAAGAACCTGACGAAATTTGAAGAATGACGATCATGTTTTGGCTCTCATGACTGCAGTTGAAAAATAACGATAATGCGAGTGTTATAGATGGATTTCTTAAAATTGAATGGGGTTCCATGTGTGACGTCGAGCGGAGGGATTCCTATCCAATTGTCAACTGCTGTGTTCATCCGCGTCGGACGTCTAATTGTGAAGGACTATTTTATGCTTGTTCCTGTATATACTTGTTCCTCCTTGCGATATCGCCACAGAAAACGTCCCCTAATCTTCATTTTATCGATGCTTTGAGATCACCCTTACTCTAACCAGCGCATTCGTAATGGAGATCCGTGATCACGCCCCTGGTTCAGACGGGTGTTAATCTTTATATTTTGTTTCGTTATGGTTAAAATGTAGAAAGGAACTGAATTTGAATGAAAACGGAATACCAACCGCCGTGATTAAAAATACGCAAACATTTGAATTACAATGGCCGTCCCGGCGTGGAAGTGCGATTTTCTCTACCTTCGGCCTAGAATCACTTCCACTCATCCGTTTCCCCGCGCGTCCATCGCACCCGGGGAATGCACTTGCTCGCACACGTGGGCATCGGGAGGACTTTTATTTCGGGCGGGACTCCGGATTAAATTTAGGCGCGCAAGTTCAAGGAGGGTGCGGGGATGGGCGAGCGAGGTCTCGCGTCGACGAAAACAAACAGTGCCGCAGTGTGACTCCGGGACTCCCCGCGGTTCTGTTCGCGTCGGGGTCGTCGAACCCGCCGCCTATCCCACGTAACCCATATACGTCTTCAGCTCTCCTCTTCTCCCTCCCCGCATTCCCGACTTTTTTTACGCTCGGCCCCTTTCTCACTGCTGCATCGTACGGGATTACGGAGCTTCACGACGGGATGTGAATGTGGGGCATATGGTGTTCGCGTCTCGCGTGGAATTTGCGACAGAACTGTTTGATTTGATAAATTTTAATGGTGCATCGAAAAGTGGATGAAGGGCGTGCTTAGATCGATCTCACATGCCGTAATGAGCGATGGAGGGTTTAATGTACACCAAAAGGATGAAATTCGCCGTGAAAACATCTTTTGACTCAACCGGGATTCGAGCCCGGATCTACCTATTGCGGGTCAGGTTTTGCTAATTTCATCATCCAGCCATTCTATTTCGATGCGGATTTCGGCGGGGATTTATAGGAACGGACAACTTTCGCGTTGATGTACGATGGCTTGGAGGTGTAACTGGCTTACTTTTCTGACCGGCAGTTGGGAGATCCGTGTTCGAATCCCGGTCAAGTCAAATGCTTTTTTTTAGGATGTATTTACTCCTTTAGGAGTTTTTCTTTTCACCCGTGCGCGTGACTGCGTGCGTAGGCATTTGTGTATGTGTTGAGAGTAATTTTGGGTATGCGTAGAAGAGGGAAGTAAAAGAAAAGGAATTTTAGACGGGAATGGTGGCAGACGGTATGATGTGCGTTAAAGGGGTTTAAATTTGTGGGAAAAATAGATAGTTTAGAGAATAAGATGGGGGATCCATAAGCGGGGACAGACCAAGGACCTACTGAGTAAATGATAGTACACCTACTTGGCATAATGTAGATATCAATATTTTCCATTCTATTAGGTCGATAGTAGTATCGTTGTTGTGACTATTCCCATAGAACTTCGTGGTGAGTTTCTAAGTTACATTCTCTCCTTGTATTCGCGTCAGTTTTGAGAGGATCAGTACTAGGAGTATCGTCAGTCAGGGGTGTGTTAGTAGGGAAATGGCCCTAAGTTCCAGCTCTCAGGGTTCTAATTCAGATGAGATCTGTTTGGACTCGTTCAAATAAACTGGAACTTAGAGCACATTGGTAACAGATCTTTATGAGAAACAGCAAAAGGCATAAGAAATGAACCCTAATATGCCGCCCTACTATGATACCTTTGTGATTTATGATACTATGTCATTGATTGCGCCAATTACTTAGTGAGCCTGACCCTCATCCATGAAACCTAGGTTAAATTGTTTGATTCTTTGTAGAAGCAACCTACGACTGAGGCCACTTGCGATATTTAGGGTAGGTGTGTAGGCAGGAATGTTTTGGGACAGGGTAAAGGGTTGGGAGAAGATCAGCGTTGGCATTAGCCTACTATGACTGAAAGGCGCCAAGTGGTCCACAGGTTACCTATCTGACGGGAAGAGTACTACATCTTGAAGTCCTCTCCACGTGTAACCCAAGTAGGAATCGGGAATATCTGCCACCTCCGGGTCTCCTCGAATAACTGACCATCTTGGCGGATCTGTTTTGTGAAAAGGTATTGTGAGTACCTCGGATGCATTGCATCCCAGTATCGCACAGCCTCACTCGATGTAGGTTTGTCTAAGAATGGATTCGGAGAACTTGAAACAAGAGCGGGCGACGCCCACTCAGACATCTGTCGAAAATCCCGAGTCCAGAGCACGTCGACGCTTCCACTAATAATGATAATGCGGCCCAAGTCCTTTGCTTTCTCCGTCTCTCATCTGCCTGCATTTGCATATAATGAGACGATTGATCCTTTGGGAGTGAGGTGGGTGAGCCTGTGGCTCGTGGGATTTGGCGGGTTTGCAGTTTGCGTTCCAAGCGTCTCGGAATTCGTTTCCACTGCACTCGATTCATTGTCTCCATTCGGCTCCAGCTCAATGAATTTCTCTTTTATCGCTTGGGTCGCGAACCTCATTGCAAGGTCGTTGAAACCCAGGATTCAGTCGTCTTTTCGTCTGTTCTCAGGCTTCAGTTACTCTTACTCTGAGTTACGTCCTGTCGCGGTGTTTATTATACGTGGCGTAAACAATTTATTTTATCCAGAGATTGCATATTCGTGAGTTTTGACAACAAATCATTCTCTGGAGGCTACCACTTGGCCGTTCCGAATGCCGTTTGCCTCAGGTGATCCTGTAGCATGCTGTTTCCTCATGGAAACAATCAATAAACAAACCACGTGGCGCATGCCAAGCGAGGCATTATATTTCAAAGATGAGATTGTGGACAATCATAAATAAGTGTTGACGCGCGCTTTTCTTTCCTGAATATCAAATGTATGTTGAGTATCAATAATGAGTCAATTCAATAAACAATAATGAGTCTATTTCAGTGGTAATGTTGAACTACTGGGGAGGAGATTGATAATTCTTTTAATTTTCCATTTATATTAATCGAAATAACTCGTGAAATGGCTAAATATTCACAGCACTCAAAATAAGAGCCAACTAGGTACAATTCCTAATACATAGAAGTGCTGCTGCTGTATAAAACGTAAAAATATGCCGAGTATTTATAGCACTGGGCTGTTTGGTATTTTTCATTTGCTGTGTTAAAATCGTACGGTTTTTTATATTATATGAGACATAAATATTTATCGATTTTCTACGTGATTCATCTTTCTCTTATTCCCTGAAACCAAATTGTTTCATTCAGCACCAGTAAAACTATGTCTTGATTGTTCGATTTTCCAATTTGACCCAGATATTTCGTTTTATTATAGTTCGTCAGTGGCATTAACATACCGAAACGAATTTTTCACATGGCTGGCGCCGGTAATGAGTTCTCTAAAATAAATGTCATCAGGGCGGTGCTCTTGGAATAGGTCGCCTTTTGAGTTGGTCAATCTTAATCTAACACTTGCTGAATGAGCTAATTCTGCGGCGTAAGTGGTTGTCATCAGAATAATTGATTTTCTCGGGGAATTGCCTGTTGGCAGATGAAAAATCGTATTAAATATTTATGTAAATAAATATCCTTAGGGCTGCCATTTCAAAGATATGTTGCTCTGCGCATGTCCACGTAGACTTCTTTCTTATAATTGTCGTTCAAGGTCAGCCTCTGGCATTAAGTTTCTTTTTCATTCAATCGGAACAGAGGAAGATGGAACGTAGTTCCGCGTTTCAAAGTTTGAATGAAAGGGGAAATTTTTAATTAAAATGTTTGATCTCATTCCAAGTTGAATGGTGTCACGTTAGAGCGGATGGGAAATGAAAATTAAGCTGATCGCACTTTTTTTCTTCATGTAAATAAGCCCGAATGCACAATTAGCTTTGATTTTCTATTCCGTTTTTCTCACTTGAGGTACTATGCCCCACATTTTCACAATGTATTGCATAAACCGATCTAAATAATGTTTATTTTTGTCCCTCAGAGAAACGGTATAAAGAAAGACATTTGTCGAATTATCTGAGGTTTTCCCGGCGAGCGATGTGAATGATTATTTTTCGGGTGTTCCATCGGGTTTGAGGCTCCATGCCTGCTGAAAATTCGAATAACGACTCGTTTTTCGATCTCCAGGGCCCTGGTGATGAAGAACGAGTCGTTCTTCGATACATTGGCAGACATTAAGCCTCAAACCCGTTGGAACACCCAAGAAACCTTCATTTACTAATAATTTTTCGCAGAATGCGCGGTTCTGAAGCCACTAAATGGCAATTTTCACGAAGGTTTTTAAGGGAAAATTCGGCAAGAGTAAAAAGACTGATAGAGGTGTGAACATTATGGTTACTTTAGTTATCTGGTATGACGATCGTGAGAGCTGCTTGTCATGGTATTGCAACAAAGAAGAGGATATTTTAGCCGAATTTAGTTTAGATGAGGTTTATTGGGAGAAGAACTGAAGCAATAGCACTCTTTCACCAGAAGAACTTTAATGTGCTACTAATGTTCCTGCTCACAGAACCGTAATCAGGTGCAGGCATTGCAATTTTGGCGTTGTGAGTTAATCCGTGTATACTGCTGTAAAGTTCTCCTGGTGGAAGAGTGCTATTGCTTCAATTATTCTCCTTAATAAATACCTTTCACTTAATGAAGCCTGAAAATGTGGACCTAATTCATTCATTAAGAATGTGTGGTAAAAAATTGTCTGTTTTGTGGTCAGTTGAACGTTAAGCCACCCCGCACCGCTCGGTGTGACCTGGGTGTGAAAGCCTTAGTCTTTGCGTATGTCGGTTAATTGGTCGATGCTGGAAGCCAAGTGTGAGGCGCGGCGATGGATATCTTTGCCATCCAAATCTAATCCTCGAGGTCCTTATCATCCTCTCTCATCTCGTTTCCTTTTCCTGCAAAACCCTGAACATCTCCTTCGCGCCAGGAATCAGCGAAGAGGACGTAGTCGGTGGGCACCTCCTCTTCCTACGGATCAAATCGAGATGAAACCACTCCCAAGAGGAAACCTCTTTCTTTCCTCTTGGCCCGAAAGAAGGCGGGTCACCCCACTTCCTTCTCTGCTACCCACCCACCTTCCGCCCCCCTCTGGTTTCCGCCTCTTCGCCAGTCTTGAGGCGCGAGACCTTGGATCCTGCACGACCGATAGCTCCCAGCGCGAGGCTGCGTGAGCGGGCCCCTCCTAAGCGTCCACTTCGCATCTCAGGTGTCCGCCCGATGCGCGATGTTATGCCATATCGAACTGCCAGAGGTTATGATTCGTTGAATCCAGCTAGAAATAAGGGACTGCGTACTTTCATCTTATCGTATATTGCCTCTCGAGCTATACGGCTTCGAGAAGTGAATAGTTGCTAAAGCAAATGAACAAAGATTAAGTGCATCTGAAATAAAAGTTTTAAGGAGACCTGCTGGCTGTATGCAAACGGACATAAAAATTCCAATACATGGCAAGGACTCGGCTTGTAATATATCAACGAAGCGATGCAAGAATAGGTACATAAATCGACGGGGAGAACACGTGGAAAGAATGGATGAAGGAAGAATACCCAAGCAAAATGGACATACAGGCTTCTAATAGAAAATATACTTCCCGAAAATGGAAGGAAGGACTGTCGAACTATAACATTTTGACGTTGTGGGAATGCGTTGGCGATGCCCTTGTCACAGATGCCGTTATTCCGGAGTCATAGGAGATTTAAATTGGGCACACCGTAAAAATTGGTCGAATTCTATAACCCCAGCATAAGTACGACCATGCTGTGTGAATTTGTGTTTTTTCTGTTCTTCCAACAATAAATGTTAATTATGATTGTATTTAATATGATGCCTCTTGTGAGATTATCAAAGTTGGTAAAAACAAACTCGTTGGAAGTAGATTGGCCGGATGGAGGAGGGAATGAAATGAAATAAGATGTCAAGGCCATGATATGGGTGCTCACTTTAAAGGAGGGGCCAGTAGGAGGAGGAATAGCATCGAAATTTTGGATGGAACAATAGGAGATGTAAGTCAAGTTGAAGAATGAAGTGTACAGTCTATAGAACTACGGTTAGGAATTGTTTTTAAGTTCATAGAAACCTACGCTTTGCTGACATCATTAGGATGGTGATTGTAATTGGTGAGTGAATTTCATTTCTTTGAATTAGTGTGAAAATCGCGCCTCGCGTGCTATTGTTATCTTCTTGTTTCAGTATGTACTTACTGGAGTCCTGGTGTATCTTAAATGATATGGATGAAAAGAAATCTGGTGGAGGAGATTAGGGTACAAAGCAAGGATGCGGAAAAAGTGATAAGAGGAGTGGTGGTATTGCTGACCGTCATTGAGTGTACGAATCTGGGAAAGAAGGGGATAAAAATGGGCACGTTTAACGGGAAGAAAAGAGATATAGCGCGTTCCACATTTATTTGACAGTACAGGGCTTATGGAGAACGCTGTTGCCAAGCTTCCGCTCCGTGGGCGGCATCCTGACAACATAGGCAACCACATAAAACTCCGCACCAAAATATTTAGTTTCAAATAAGTGTTTAATTTTGCACATAATAAGACTCATGGGGATGAAATTTTGCTATGTAAAGGTTACATGAATTACGGGAATTTAAAGTAAACATTTTGTTTTCAAAATTCCGTATTTTTTTATATAAGTTACGTATATAAGCTGAATAATGAAATGGAAATTTTTTAATTCTTAACGCTTCATTATAAGTTTCATTCACCTCGCTTGTCGATAATTTACAGCATTATTAATTTAATGGGTTTCGAAAGTACAGATGTTAACGTAAATATGAAGGTTAGGGATCGCTTTTTTTGAGAATGCTGAGGAAATGTGGGGCATTGCCATGCCTGAATATGGAAACATTTTCCGATAATGCCACGAGAAAACGTATGTCAAAAAACTTATGTCAAAGGTCACCAGGGGTGTCGACTCTCCCCTTTTTGTTTGAAACACTAAATGGTGGGAAGGGGTCACGGTGGGGGACTTCAAGGGTCAGCGCTTCTGGGGCCCTTGAGTAAGGGAAATAAAATATAATTATCTGTTTTTGCGGCTTGTTAATCATATTTTGTAGAGTTATTTAGAACTTCTCATTTGAGAAAATCTTTTTTCCTGTTTTGTTATTATTATAAACTTTAATGTGATGATAAAATATACCGCACCCCGTAAACTTCCCGTTCCATTTCCACGGCCGCTATTTACGAATCACCCTTCATGGTTTATCCATTCTGGGTCAATAGACGCCATCTCTCCCTCCTCCTTTCGAGGTTCCTCTTCTGCTTGCGCCCCCCATAAGCATCTTGAGGCCCACGTTCATCCCCGTTCATTGTCCCACGTGTACCCAGGCCTGACGCCAATTGCCCAGGTCCTTTGACGTATCTTGCCATAAGCTAAGCCCTCCCATCTTTCGGAGCCTGAGGCGGGAACCGGGGAAATGTATTCGGCCATATCTGGGGTTACGTGGTGGAACAGCATTTCAGTAATTAAATTAAACGGCAGTAGTTGTACTGTCCACTAATATTTAATGTACAATAATACACAACACGTGATTCAACGCTTAGGACGTCATCTCAGGTATGATGACATACCTGATGATTGGACAGCCACAGTACAACTACTGCAGTTTAATTTAATTACGGGGGAATAGACGCTGCAGGTGACCTGGAGCAGCAACTTAAATGCCTCTAGGCTACCCCAGACCCAACCTTCCTCCCAAACATTTGAGGGTGCCATAATTCTGGGAAGTAGGATAAGACGCCAAGTGATCCAAACGAACAATGAAATGCCAAAATATCCCACTGCCCACCTCCGAAATTCCATTGTTGAAAATGATCCCAGCATGAAACATTTTTGGGTTTTCTCAATTACCTATTACCAATTGTAATTGTCTTTCGATTCAGTGATTTACCAACAAAATTATTTATTATTTTGATTCAGTGATTAAGCAACAAACGTATTTATTACGTGTTTTTATTTCTTTAACGCGCCAATCAATGTTTATCATCTGTCTGACATTGATCCACGTCTCGTCTCTGTACGCAATCTCCCTTCACTCACGGCGATATCTTTTCAACAGTCTTAAATAATTATGAAGCCAACGAATAATATCGTCTCTTTCAATAAGTATGCTTCGTCTGCCCCTGCGTTCGTATATGAAGCCTATATCAAAAAGAAGACGGTATTACATGGTCCTCTTGAGATTAGGAAGATCCTTTTGTATATTTACGGAGTTTAGAATGTTTTTTTGAGTTGGAGGAATATTTTTCATGAATGATTCATGAACTTTCCTGCGAACTTCCAATCTTACGAAATCATCATACATACCTGATCTCGCAATCTTATACGGTTGTTTATTTTTCTTCGTTTTAAAAGGAGTAACCAATGCACCGCGGGTTGCTTCCTTTCTTACCCTATATATAGTAGATTGTGAGCACCCGGTGGCTTTTGAAGTTTCTTGGCAGGCTTCAGCGACATTGAGCGATTGGTTGAAACATTTAAACACATTAAACAACATTTCCCTTTACGGCTTCTCAACTGCTCCTCTTTCCTCCTCCTATTAGTTTCGGATATGACGATAGCACACTGTTGGAAATAAATTTGTATGGAAGATACTCCACAGTGCTGTTGAACTATTCTGCACACCACACACCACTTGTCCACGCACAGAAATCTGATGATAAACTAAACGCCTTCGCCCATTCTTTCCCCGGTCCCTTACACCGAAGGGTCGCTTCTCATACATATGTTTTATGGCACCTTCTCAACGGAACTTCTAGAAATACCCAATATACACTCAGTCAAAGGCCATGCACTGGATAAAAATATCCCTCGTACGAGTTCATTCGCATTTTCTGCCGAAAGACACGTAAGACGTTTACCACTTCTTTCTTGGCTGTCAAATATTTTTGCTGAATGATTCAGTGTTAATGTATTTTCATTGGTAGTGTTCGTGAAACTAGTATATTTTAATTCAATATATTACTACTGACTTAACTAAATGCCATACCAAAAACGATATCTTTGATAGCAAAGAGGCAACGGCAATTAAAGTATCAAGCTCATTCTCCGACCGAGAATCTCCCTTCCACGCGATAGGTTAGCTGGCAGGACCGAACGAGCGGCGGAATTATGGCGCGCGAAAATATTTGGCGACATCAAAAATTCATAACTCCCTTTCTAATCGAGATAGAGTTACGATTATTTCACCAAAAACATGTATAAAGTTTTATCTAAATTTCATACGCAGCATATCTCATCTTTATCATGAGATATGAAAGTTAGTAGGCGACCGCTTTTTACCTTGCAAAATTCAAAATATTTTGTCCAAAAGGTATCATCATATGAATACAACAACGATGAAACTCAGTAAAAACAAGTTAAAGCTAACCATAATGGAGGGAAACGTATGAAAAACTTTTTGTATAAGTTTTAACGTAATACTGTGAACTATTTGTCTGTAACTGGGTGAGGAAGATGAAATCAAAAGCGGAAAAGTAACTAACTCAGTTACTAACGGAAATTCAAGTAAATATTTCAAATAGCATTTATTTTAAACTAAATCGAATTATTATTACCACCCCTAAATGTAGCACTTTTTTCTGCTTCAGAACTTGTCTTTTTATATTGCATAGCATCACATTAATTTTCCTGCTGTCATTGGCAACGTCGTACCTCCGGCCGTATGGAGATTTACATGGGAATCGAATCTCCATTAGAGCCCATACTGTCAACTAAATGTGGAACGCTCTATAGTATTCTTCGCTGGAGGGAGAAATAGGGCCAGGGAGAAATGTTTAACGGGAAGAAAAGAGATAGGCACTTTATTTTGTTGGAGGGAGAAATGGGGTTAGGAAGAAATGTTTTTAGGTGGAAAAGGATAGCAGAAACTGACCATCAAAAACCCACCCTAGCCGGTTGAGTACTAATGACAAAAATATCGCTCTCAGTAACCACATGAGCCTCCGCGAGAGGAACTAGTATTCTTGCCCGCAATATGCGAATGTCACATTTCGTTGTGTCTGGTATTTTTTTAGCGTACCATGCATCGAAGACCTCGTGGTCGAAGGTTGGGGTTTACTAACGTAAAATGCATCGCTCTGTCCTTCGAACGTTTGCGGCGTGAATGCGATTTGGAATGAGATGCTGTCGAATTGCTCCACGCTGCCGATACGTCCTAACTCTTGCGACTTAACAGTTTACATCACACACGCCGACGCAATGCTCTCAAACATCGGCATCCCACGGGGCCCTATATTCCGGAGGTCTGGCCTCGACATCTCGTGGTAGGACCGAAGGGAAGTCGCAGAAGGGAAGGAAGGGCAAATGAAAGAGAGGCAGAAGGGTGTGGTCCCTTCTGACGCCGGCCTGCCTCCTCCTAGCCCCTTCCTCATTCAGCCTTCTCCTCTTCTCCCTTTGAGAATCTCGTCTCCAACACTCCTCTTTCAACTCCAGCCTCATCCGACTCCCCAAGTCGAGCCGTTTTACTCTTGTTTGCGCCCATGATCGATGTAGAAAGTGGATCTGTCTCCTGTCTCGAGCCGGGACCCAAAAGCTGAGGGGAGGGAGGGAAGGAAGGTGTTTGGGTTGAAGTCGTGGGAGGTGTGGTGGCTCAAGGGATGCGAATCTCTTTTTTTGGGCGTCCCGAAAATGTGTCGCCCTCGACGAGATGTCTCCATTGAAAAGTTTTTTTTTAAACCCGCGTGGTATGTGCCATATTTCGTCGTGTTTCGGGTCTGGCCTTTAATGGGCCACGGTGAAATCTTAAATTGGTTTCATTAGCGTTAATGGTTTTTCTTTATTCTGGATTAGTTCCAATCTTTCGAGCCAGAATCTCGTCTTTGTGTTCGGTCTGAATAATGATTGAGAAAGTTTAGGTGAGCGTGTTTGATATGGGCGGAATGGGAATGGCCTTGCGGCGTTCCATATATAAATGCGTGTGGCTGCAAGTTTGTTTCGCCAACAGTCTTTATTCGCAAAGCCTGGGTTTGTTTTGCGTTCCCAGTGTAGCATGGGTGCGCTGTGACTTCAAACATGAATGTATGCGGATCATACTCAGCTGACGTATTTTTCTTCAAATACCTGTATTGTTTCCTCTGGTGGATTTACTGCCTATGCGTCTGTGATTGCATTTCTGTTTACTCATTGCGTACTCTTGTAAAATAGCGGAGTTTATTTTTTTAAGTACTATTTCCAGTAATACTTTTATCAATTACCGATAAAATTAAATTATCCTTTGGTGGAACATAATTTTGGGGTTCTAAGGGAGACTAATGTATTTAATCTCACCCATGTGATTTTTTTGGCCTGAGGAAAGAAACCAGTGAAAGTTTTCTTTTAGTTTAAAAAGGGTTTTATTTTTTTAAGCATATTTACCATGAAGTGAAATTCTTAAGATTGTATCCTGAAATATAACCGCATTGAAAGTCTCATTTTCAATTGGAAGACAAGCGTGAGAGCATATTCTGTGAAATATCTATGTATTCTTTCTTTTCCTTTAACTTCAAACGGTCGCCGATTTAATCGTATGTAAATATATTGTAATGTATTTGAGGTGAGGTTCGCGGCAGTTTGGCGCACCACTTGTTCTGAATGACGGCATACTTGGAGAGAAAAGATAACCTCCTCTTCCTGCTTTTAGCCTCATTCATAACGCTCGGCGGGAGTCGGTTGACGCTCAAACTTCCTTCTCACGGAAGCAGTTAAGGAAAGACAATCGAGTGGATATATGCCTTCGCAAAGACCTATTATTTTAAGAAGCAAAATATTATATTAATTCGTGTTTTAATCCTTTGATTAGTCTAATTGAGCTGTTGATTCTCTCGTGTCGTGCTGATTCTCCTAGATCCTGGTAATTCTTATTTCCTCCTTATCATTTTATTTAGTTTCATGTACTAATCCTCCGTACACCCTCGTGGGACCATTTCTATGCTGAATTTTTTTTTAAATACTAGCGTACCTCTCTTAAGTAAGAGCCGCTCTAAGACTCTCGTGGGTCTCTTTTAATGCACTATTTACCCTCTATAACTCCATATCGTCTAAATCCCTGGCAATTCCTTTATCTTTCCTACTTTTTAAAACATAATTCCCAACTATCTACTCTTTAAACACCGTACTGCCTATTGATAAGTTCTTCGGCAAATAATTCTGCCTATTTCGACTATTTTCACTTAATACCTTTCTTCTCTTAAAATGTTTAATTTTTTTCTTTTATTTTCTATGCTCTCGGCTTATTTTCGCCATACCTTGTTAATGTGTCAAAACCCTGTAATTAAATGTTCTGCTAATATAGATTTCTGAACCTTGAAACTCTGCGCTCCATAACAGAGTTGTAAATTATTTTTTCTACGCGTTATAACGAACCATCTACTATTTTCTTCACGTGTTTGTTCAGTTTCCCTTACCAATTCCATTCCCATTGGTGGATACCTCCACAAATTTTTCATCTTAAGAGTTTTGCCGCGAACGCCGTTTCATCCCAAAAACCTTTTAGGGATGCAAAGTGTTCGTATTGGCAACGGTCTATGTCGTTACAGTTGAACATTCATTCCTGTATCGATATCTCTTGGGACATCTACGTCAATTCTTTCTCTGTGAATCTCAATGTGCATTCGTTCAACGGGTCTATGGGAGTATCGCCCTGACCGCCGTGGGCGGTACAGCTTCCGTGGAAGCGGAGACGATTTAATTGAGTGTCGCGGGGAAGGACACTAGATGTAGGTGCAGCATCCTCTCCCCAGAACTCGGATATCTCATCCTCGGATCCCCTCCAATTTCTCTCCCGCGGTGCAAGTGACACACTGAGGGGGACATCAAATGGGGAAGCCATTGTTTTGAGGACTTCATCTTCCTTCCCACGGAGAGCTCATCTCCTTCCAAAGGTTTTTGTCCCTGTACATTAAGTCAATCTACAAGTCGTCGTACATCTTGCTCAGAAACGTTTATTTTTGCTACATTGTCGTTGTTCACATTATGTCATATTTCACTGTCTAGCAGGCTCGGTTTCTCCAACAGTAATCAATGTTTCATTGCAGATTGTTTATTTATGTGATCGCTGTTGCTTTCCGTAAACGAAACGTTAGATCTATCAGTTATGTTGTCTTGGAGTTGGCCGAAAATGCGCATTTTGATTTATGGCTAATGTTTACTGTTACATACAGTGACCAATATTGATATGTGATTAAATGGTAAATTGGTCTTTGGTAAATTATTGCCGATAGTATAAATGGGGATCTTAGGAGAGAAAGATACAAGGAATGGGCTTTTATAGCTTTTTACACCATGTTGGAACATCTATTGGATATGAAATTACAGCAGGTATTTCATCAAAATAAAAATGCACTCGATTAAGGCTGTGATATCTTTATTTGTTTTGTGCTGTTGTGAAAACGAGGAGTACTCTTAAACATGTTACATCGGGTGAGTCATCACAATTATTGAATTAACCTTTAAACCGCAGTGATTTAAATAGAGTGAGTACATTTGCATGAAATAAAAAGTTTTTTTTTTAATTCCTTTCGTTATCGCTACGAGGACTCAATTTTATGACAAATCATGGAAAACTGTATTATGTTCAATTTTTACACAAAAAATTCGTGGTTGTCTGAGGAGTACCGTCTTACTCGTAGTGAAGTGTTATGGTTTTCAAGTAATGTGACTCTTGTGCTAGCCCTGTCGTATTTTTGAAAAGAAAATATCACCGTGATTAATGAATTTATCGTTTCAAGCTGGCAGCCTCCAGCTAACAAAATTGTGTTGGTTAGTCTCCTCGGAAGGATTTTATTTACCATCTTTCGCTCACGTTGAGACATATTTCGTATGCGTGGATTAGGCACGTCGATGTATTCACGCGTAAAATGTAAATTGAGGGAACTTGGTCGGTCAAGTCGTTTAACGATAGTTAAAACGCTTCCCTTGTTTGAAATATCGATCCACACGATATGAATCACGGATTGATTTTTAGGTCTCCATCCCGACTAACGGCGCCTTTTTTTTTACCGCCGCGAAAATTTCGAAAGTCTCATTTGTCATAGCGAAAGTGTTTGTTTTGCGGGTGCTTGAACCAAGGTTAAACCGCCGTGTGCTAGCGTTCAAGTCTCCGGATGCTTTTAGGGAAGTCGGATAACATCTTCCCGTTCCTTCCACCCGGAGAGTAGTTTGCCCTCAATTTTTACCCGCGAGAGGGCTCTCGGCGATACTCTCTTCTTCTCCCACCGAATCCCCTCGTAGATGGCTCCCGGGGGAGGAGAAGCGCCGGAGGGGAAGAAGTCAGAGGAGGACCCTCTTCTGACATTGCCGTTATAGGAGTCCTCCAGCAACCGTCCTACGTCCTGCAACCTCGCTCGCATATGCAACTCTCTTTTCCTTTCATTCCAAGTCCCAGTTCGCTCGCCGCGGGGATATTTTGCGTCCTACTCCAATCTCCTGTCCCCTTCAGAGATCGGTGGATTGTGGATTTATGCTGTTGCACAGGTTGTGGTCCTGTATGCTAATAATTGTCGTTACCACTACCCTACAGTTCAGGCTCAGCCCTCGCAAAACTTGTGGCTGATGCGTGCCGGACGATTTTGGGAATTGAAGGGTCAATTTCCTAAAATATAGGTGAATAAATACTGGTGAATGAGTGGTAGCTTTGTGGCTATGCTTGTTTTTGAGTACCTACTTTGTGTGCAATACGCCTTTATTTCGAGCTGTAGTGCGAATCAGATTGTTCTTTGGAGAATTTTTTTATTTCCACTCCTCGTCTGCCCCACTGTCATACCCCCTTCATCAAACTAACTCGTGATTTAGTGTTCTGCACATCCGTCTGCCATCAGATTTGGTAAGAGCTGTAATTATTTCCGCTGCTGCTACTCCATCATGTCGGATACCATTTGACGACATTTCTTCGTTGGTAAACCTTATACATCCACTTTCCATGCGCTATTTTCTTCTGCCTTTCTTTCGCCTTCTTCTTTCTGCCTTTCTTCTTATTTATGTCTTCAGCCCTGTATTATTCCTGCCGGATATTCGGTAGGAATAATACAGGGCTAATAAAAAGAAAAGAAAAACAGAAACAGTAGCCGGTTGGAGTAATGGTGGAGAATTATAATGAGTATTAGCATAGAATAATTTAGATATTGGGAGAGGTAGGATGGTAGTCCTTCCAAACTCGAAGAAAGTAAACAAGATAAAGAATTGTAGAACTGTACAGGTTATTCGATTTTATTCGAAATTATTACTATATTGGAATGTTCAATCGCTCAATAAAACACGTAAGGTGGACTCGAGGACTAATGGATTGAGATAAGAATAAGGCTCCACACTTTTAAATCAACGTACTCATTGAGCAGCTTCATCGCGGCTTGTGTTCTTACACTTTATGTGACTCGTAGGGTAAAACGTAGATGTAGATGTACCATAATCACCCAATTCCATTGAAAAATATTGATTGTCTACTCCTGGATCAATTTAGATCATTTTCATCGGAGTTCATTGGCGTCCACGAATGCTTAGTTGCGCATGGTTCGGAAACCCTTATTTGACTGGCTTCATGCGTTACCTTGTTTTTCAGTCATAGTGATTGGGTCTACTAGGTACGTGTTACGTCATTTCCTTGCTAACACAGTATTTATAGGTGCACGTTTATCGCTCCGCTTCTTCTAGGGAGGAAATTTCGCAACTACCTCGGTTCAGGCATGATGACTAGCATACGTGGACCGATAGGGTGGAGAGCGTTGCATAAACATGGATGGGACGAAATCGCTTCCAGTCGTAATCGGTCATGGTAGATCGATTCGGAATCGGTTAGAAATGATCGATCTCCGTGAGAATCAGAACGAATATGCTCAATTTTTCTATTAATCTTTGCATATCAGAGTGACTGTCGAGGTATGAAGACGAGACAATATCGCTGGGTAGACTACAGTTTGTACTTTTGTTTATTGAACTATTTAGTATCATTATTACTAACACATCTCCCTGCTTGGGATTATCCGCAAAATTTTGTTTTTGGCGTGAATTAGTATCTCGTATTATTATGAATTAGTAGCATTGGAAGTTCTAGTAAGTAGTAGTATCTTGGCCCTGGTATTGCTTGTTAGCCTGTTCGCCAACGTGGCACTGTCTTTCTTTCAGGTTTGGCTGTGCACTGTTATCCTGACTGCTTTTTGGTTTGCACCTAGTGGCTAGGGGGGCGTGCAGGGTTCGATCTTGAACTGGGACGAGTTTTGCGTGTATGGTGTGGAATCATCACGTGCCACACACCCTAGTGCTGGCTTGCACGGTATTTCGTAGATGTAGATCTGTGCTCTAGTCCTGGGCTACCCGGAGTCGAACACCATGAACTGCGGTATTGAAAGTGAGAGTCTCTTTTAATTCTTCCTTTTTTATCGTCGGTGGGATATACCGTGATTGAGGCGCAGTAGACAGAGCACGAACCCGGTCGGTAAGCCATAAGAGACTAGCCTCCAGCGTGAGCCGACGTGGTTACTTTCACCACCGGTATAGCGACTCGATAAGGGGTAGCACTCGGTGCCAATTAGGGGACGCCGCGCGCCGGCCGCGTTAAGTCCTCCTCATCCGGCCAGGGAAGGGTCGAACTCCCTCCTCTCTCATTGAGTTCCCTTTCCTCTTGTGTTATCGTGATCTAAATCGCTGAAGCACGCGGGAATCTTGTACCTTATCGAGGCGCTGCCTGCTCTGCGGTCTCAGCTGAACTTAGTGGGGTAGCCTAGCATTAGATGTCTGAGGGAGGTTTGCTGGTCTGCTGTGATAAGAGATATTTGAGGTTTTTTCGCTTGCATATCCCTGCCACCCCTGTTACAGAATCACAGCGCTTACTTCTTTATCGCCGATCCATGTACCATTTATCTAAGAGTACAAGTTAATTTAAATGTCCTCGTGACAAATTATTGCGCCAGCATCGTCTAATGCGATACATGGATATCTGCCGAACTAATTTTGGGTAGCTCAAATCGTGCTTTTGGTCGTGCCATGTAAAATATGTTGCCTGAGGAAACCCAGTGAAAATGTAATGATGATCCTCAAGTTTCCGAACGGATCACCCGAGTAATTTTGCGCACCAAATATTTTTATCGCAATAATGCCAACCAATTCATAGCATCGTCTTCATCAGGACATTGATTTAAATATGAGGTGGTTACGCATTGTTCATCAAATCAATACTACGTGAATTTATTTAGATAATTGCTTGGACACGTTATAAAAATACTGCTGATTTTAGTCATCAATTTTCTATTAAGTCCCTTTGCATAAAGTTAAAATCGCACGAGTTGGTTACAATTTTAATGATTCCTCATATCCACCATGCCACAGAGCTCTCTAGTCATAATGTTGACCTACACCGGCACAAATTACACATAAATTCCATTCCGAGTTTGTATAAAGATGCCGAAGAAATAGAATCCACGATCCAAGTATGATCGATGATTTAGTTAAATTAAAATAATAGCATTGTTTCTTTTATGTATGCAGCATGTTACCTTCCAACTTGTATTGCGTTTACCGAGGCTTCCTTATTTACACTACTGAGTGCACGAAGGCATAATTTAGGTCGGCAAATTCTAATGGCAGTTTACCTAAAAATTGGTCTTATTAATTTTATTCACTGTCATCTTTCCATGGCTTGGAATTTGTTTGTTTTATTAGTGAGGGATTTTAATCTCTTCATTATTTTAAGATGTATGGTTATGAGCTGCTGTGTTTCTGAATAAGATAGTATTACTCTTATTTTATTTCTTTAGGAAATTATTTGCATTTACCTATTCTGGTATATTGTTCGCACAAAAGCCTGGGATCAACTATTATGGAGGTTCCCGAAATTTAACATGTCCCGTGTTCGCTCGAAAGGGTGATTGAAATTAATGAAGCTATTGGCCTTGGCTTGCCAAAAATGTCCACAGTAAATACTTCATCCTTCCTGCGGTGATGAATTATATGTTTAATTTTGAGTGGAGATGCTAAACTGTCGCAATTTTTCTGGGAAATGATTTATTATGAGCTGCCTTAATTTAGATTAAAATTTCAGCACTTTATTAATGTTCTTTCTTTCCCCTCTCCCTGGTTGGTTTGCCCTCACCGGTACTACATTTGCACCAAAGCTGGAGAAGCGCTTTCGTAGACGTTCCGAACCGAACCGAAAGTTGGCCTTTCACGTTTTCGCTCAGATACGCAGATCAGAAAACAGTTAGCTCATCGTCCTTGGCTCGCTAATACATTTTCCCGAGAGTGATTCCTGAACAAATGCTCAAAGTATTAATTTACGAGGCTAATGAAGGGACAAGGCCGCGTCCGTGGATCGTCTTCGGCGGATTCGCGCCGCCTTGCTTATCCCTTTCCCCGTCCGCGAGAGAAGAATCGCCCCCTAATTAGTTCCGCCTATACGACTCCTCCGCATTCTATCACGCCGTCCCACAACACGCTCTCACCTCTCCATTCATTCTCCGCACGCGCGCTTTCCGGCGAGAGCCGAGCGTGCCTTACGGTCGACCCTATTCACGATAATGTTTCTCTCGCGCTCCGCGACTCATCTGCCTGCCGCACGTTTCTCCACGGTCTTACCCGGTCAGATAAAGGTGGCTGCGCACGAGTTGTGGATACTTGGTCCGTGCTGCGTTCCATTCACTAGGGAAGGGTCTATTGACCCATTATGGACCTTTGCTACCATATGATAACGGTTGGAAGGCAAACTTTTACAATTTCTTTTGCAATATTAGTTGACTTTTTTAAAACTTGTAAAATTTTATTTCAAACAAAGATTGTAATTCACGTGCCCCAAAATTTCATTTTCCGGAGATGTGTTATATTTTCAATATTTTCAGAAATCTGTTCCCTAATACATAAGAAAATATTATTCAGGGAAAGAAACTGTCACAATAAGTGCAAAAAACAAGTAAAAAGAGGGTGGTACTAAAATGATTTTGTTTTTTACCTCATGGTTACAGAATGAAAGTATTTACTGCACTAAAAATAGTAAAAGTAAATTTCTTTCACAGTAAATCATTACATTCATCCTTGTTCCAATATGATAAGGAATGTTTTTTGATTTTATTAAGCTAATTAATTCATTCCCAAATGGGTTAACCGCATATCGAATTCGATGAAAGTTAGCAGGCTAGTAGTCCTCGGTAAGTAATTTACGAATCCATGCCGTGCCGAGATTTTGAAATTGCCGCACCCAGCTGGTCAACAGTCTTCGGTTTTTCTCTAGTTATATTTATTTCAGGTAAAAGCGTCATGGGGTGATTTTGTAAAGTAGGAAGGAGATATGGTGTTAAGGGGTGGGATGAGGGTTGGGAGGAGAGCTATTTTTAGGGTTTTATGAGGGTGGGGGATGGATTCATCTAAGCCTCAGAGGCTAATTAAGAGGTTTTTTATTTAAATTTAAGAATTTAAAGGTTGCTTCGAGTAGATATGTGTAGATTCGAATGAAGATTGAGGTCTCTTATAAGAACGGATCACTACCTTTTCGGCGTTAATAACCCTGTAGTTTCAACGAAAATTGAGTTTAAACTTTTTCACTGCAAAAAAGCCGAATGATCCGTTTTTAAGTGAAAAGCTGCGTTAGGTTACATCTTTTAAGGGCAACAACTAGTGCGAAGGCCTGGAGATCGAGATCCAGAGGTCAAAATTATGTTTTCGTTCACTGTTTTATAACGTAACCTTCCCAAGTACTAAATATTTTGAATATGCTTACCCAGTACGCGAATAAACAATATAGCGTTATGTTTCACTCACAAAAGTTTTATATTCACTTCTCGCGCTGCGAAGACATACCTACTCGAGTTCTCTACTCCTTTGATCTGGTGAATTCCTAAATGAACCCCCTTTTCATCTCAAGCTTTGTTCCTGTGCTATTCTGTATTCCCTCATACCTATGTGTTGTGGCAACTTGGTCTCTGCTGTGTTCCACTTACATCTACGAAGTACCGTGCAAGCCACCACTACGGTGTGTAGCACGGGGTGATTCCACTTAGTATTAAATGCGTCAGAATTTATTTTCCCTAGCTGCGTAGACGCTGACGTGACGCCTCTCTCTTTCCTTTACTACTACACACATAAACACGGCTCTTCTTTATAGCTGTCTCTCAGGCCCTGCTTCTGAAATTTCGTCCAACTAGTGGATTCACAAGCATCTATATTAGTTTTTCTTTGAGGAAGCGACCGACAACTCAGGTCATATGCCCCACTGAAGACAGGTGGGTAAGTTGGCAAGGGAAAGATTATTTGGGGAAAGGAAGAATGGTGGGGAGAAAACTGGGGTCGACTTCTTAACGAAAGGCGCCAAGGGGAGACAGCAATTTAACGTCCGATCCGACGGAAGGAGTGTTGCTCACTACGTAGCACGCAAGTAGGCATCGGGATTTCGCTGAAAAATATCTGACATTGTTGTGATACTAACCCTGGCCCTCGGAATGGAAAGCCAGTACTCTAGCCAACGCGCCAACCCGATCCCAGCCTCTATTTCCCTCATATGTTTCTCTGGTTGCGGTATTTAATTTATTTACCGTAACGTTTTACACACCAAATAAGTTAGAGTTTTAAAGAGATAACAAAATACTATACAAGCATGAAGTGTACGTGAGCGTTACATTAACAGTTATGTAGAAATATCTGAATTAAAAATGTAGTCTTTTACGGCGTAAGCTGCCGTCAGAAAATCGTAGGTATTCCCATCATATGCCCTTGTCTTGCATTTTTCTATTAAGTGCCGGATAGTCTGTCTTCCTGCGCCGCAGTCACATTTCGTTGATGGTGTTTTTCTGCATTTATGAAGCGAGCCAACGCACCTAATATGATTAGTGCGTATTCTATTGACGACTGACCAAATTCCTCTTATTTGGTCAAAAACAGGCGGTTTTTCCATAATGCATGGGAGGCCCTGGCAGCGCGGAGGGCATTTATCTTTCCAGTGTTCTTTCCCGGAGTCTAGAAGCCGGAAGTCTGCTCTATGAAGTTCCTTGGCAGTTTTTATTGTTGGATTTAATTAGCGTAATCTGTTTGTTTCTAATTTCGACATGTCGTTATGTATGGGAAGCCGGGGATGGTTAATCACCTTATTATATTCCCGGAGAAGGGCACTTTTGCGACGGAGGTCCGTCGGGGGAATGTGGCTCAAAACCTCACTGCAGTAAAACTTTTAAAAAGACATAGGGTGAAGGAATACCCATATAATAAAGCCCCGCGAGATGCCGGCTTCACGGTCGACCATATTACATTGTTCCTCTCCGGTTTCATCTGCCTGCTACGCATTTCGCCATGGTCTCGGCGAGGAGTGGAACGGGGATCGTAGCGTTCTCCAAAAGCTCTCTTCTGTTTTTTCGTGCGAGAGAACTCACTCCCCCTTCCTCAGCACCCCACTCCCGCTGGCCATCTTCCGATTTAAATGTCTTCGAGCATGACCAAGCAGTCAGGCACTCCTCTTGCGCACAGGATAGCGAGATTTTTTTAGAAAAAGCCGCCTCATTGTTGCCGCCGAAGGTGTACATTTTCCCTTCAACAGCTTTCGCCCCCGGGATGAAGAGAGAAATCCAATAATAACGAAAAAAAAACTCTGAAAGGTCGTCTGTGTGGTGTAGGAAGTCCCTCTCAGTGGGTCAATAGTTGGGTTAGGGAAGGCACGTTTTGTAAAGTTTTACCAGGGATAATGAGGTGGATCTCCCTTACGCGCCTGTGTAAGGTCGAAGAAATTACCCCTTGGAAAATATGGAATTCACCCTGATGTAGGAAGGGTGGCTTGCCATTAAAGTCACCGTCGAATTTTTCATGGGGAAGAAAAGACCTCTTTTCGGATTTAATGCACCTTCATCACGCACCTGTACCTCTCTGAACGTGGTCACCTGTTGACCGAATTACTAGTATTCGTGTGTCGTCTTTCCGCTGAACTTAAGTGGACTCGTTATTAAGGTTTCACTGTAATGTTGCCGTCTTTGATCTCGTTACTGCCTACTTTACTGCCTAGAGAGTGGTTTGACCCTTGAAACTTAATAACATGCATTACGTTCGAGAATTTTCCTTTTCCAATTCATATGGTGTCCAGAATAGTGCGCTGACTGGAAAAGTTGGGTTTCGCTTCGGTTGTTCAGAGTAATTTCCCTGGTTTATACCTAGTACCATAAAACAAAATGCTTTTCCCGATCGGTTACTGCATGAGTTCTCCCTAGTTACTGTAGCGTAGCTGACTTCATGGCTCGCGAAGTAATTTATATATTATGAAATGCGATCGGCCTTCAACAGATGTGAGGGTATCAAGTTAAGATTACTAAAATGTACCAAATATAATGCGTAAATTTCTACAAAATTGAAAGATTTGTCGTTTTTTTATCAGCTCTGCATTCTGTTTAGAAAGTTTGTCTTCTTCGTAACAACAGAATTGGTAATGTTTCGTTTGATGACCCCATGATCGTAAAAAAATCAATCTGGAGTGAGAGCTTTTCTGTGTAAATCTAGAAGAAAATGGGTGTATCACTGACGCATGAAATTCCCATATTGGCAGGCGGATGTTACAGCTGTCAGTAAAAAAATAAACATTCGTTTAGCCGTTTTTATCTGATCGTAAAAAAGTGACTTAAGTGAAAATTAGAATGGCTCTCTGTCTACTTAGACTCAAGATTTTTTCTCTAACCACCCTATTTTTTATCTCTAGATACTGATAATTTATATTTTTGGTTATCAGTGAATGCATGCACGAAGTGAAGAGACCTACCCAGGCTGTATTTTCTTAAATTAAAAAGAAACATTTTATGTTTCATTTTAATACCCCATTGCTATTTTTATATAGTGATAACGTAACGAATTAAAAATGTATCCTTAGTGAGCGTGTCTGTAAACTGAATGAAACTTTATGTTCAGTTAGAAGTTTTTGATAAATGTTAATCGGAAAATATTAAGAATCAAGCTGGAAAAATATGGAAATATTTGTAAAATGTGCGAGAACTCTTAACTGATTCCTGTTCCAAAAAGTATATTTTAGGCATTCAGTTTATAGGGATTGGCAGGTGTCACAGGTGAAAGTTATGTTAGAATACGACGAATTTAGGATTGACTGCCTATTCTAATGAAGATTGAGTTTATCTTGTCGAAGGAAGATTTTCCTTGAAAATGAGAATGTGATATATTATACGTTCATAAAAAGTCGATTGCTGTCAACAGGCTTCAGTGAAAATGGAAACCATATCTAAAATATTTATGACGACCAAACGGTCATGTTCCAGAGGAGTTCTCTACAAAATATTTCAGCGTTCAGCTATAGTATGCGCATGATTAAACGTCTTAGCCATATTTCCCCCCCCTGGGAGTCGTTACTTTATGCACGGTTTCATTCTATTCGACGCAATCAAGCGAGTAAATACCGCCTAATTTGTCCGCTTTTGTTGCCGGAGCCCCAGCTGGCCGCTCGTGATGAACGGAAATCGTATGAAATCTCTCCCGACGCGATTCATTCTCGGACGCAAAGGTATGAAAACGATCGGGGAAAGGAAAGTGCATTGAGAAGGCGACGTGACTAGAATAATGCATTTCAACACGATGTCATTGGCGTTGTTTAAATTGCTGACTGTGGAGAAAAAGGTATGAAATTGTGTTTAGAGCATTGTTCTTTATTAACGAAATAACCTAATGTGCTGTATGGTCTAGCTTGTTTAGTGCAACTATCTCCACGGCGTTTCCTTAAATTTGACTCACCTATCGGTTTTAAGAAATCTTTTAATTTCGAGGATAAAATGTTCATTTTTTATCACAAAAATGAATTTTCATGTTTTCATTCGTTACATTTTAGATTTTCTAACGATAGTACTTTTTCCTTATTTATTTGCGAGTAATTCGCCTAAGAGTTTCACATTGATGCTTTTGGTTCTTCATTAAAAACCAAATGAGAATGCAGACAAGTTTTTCTTCAAGGGTAGTTTTCATAAAAAGTAATAATTTAGTTAATTATTAGCTCTATTGAGATATACTCCTTAGGATAATGCGGTTTTATTAAGATTACCAGCAGTGATAGTTAAATGGAAAATACTGAAATATAGGTACGTACATTTTATTTAAAGATATTACCCAAAGTCCTGTATGAATATGCTTCGACAATGTTGATTTATGTAATTGGTTGATGAAAATGAGCAGTGTCTAAAATAGTACTTTTATTATTACGTTAATCTACCTGTTAAGGTAAGTTTAAATGGTAGGAGTAAAATTCATCCAGATTTTCGTGCGCAGTCCCCATCTCCGTACACCAATTTTTCCATCATCACAGCATAAGTCCTACCCCTCTTCATCCCGTCCATAAAGCCTATTCTCTTTCTTCCCCTTCCCCGCTTACCGAACATCATCCCCTCTATCACGGCCTTCACTACCCTTTGCCCCTCATTACTTGTTCGACTTCTTTTTCTTTCTCCTCCTATTTTACTCCAGTAGTTTCCTCTCCTTAACCACCAATCATATCTTGCTCTCTCTCTCTCGTTCTGAATTTTTAGAATATGATTTTAACGGAAAATTAAGGGTAAAGGTGAACCGCAGTTTTCTTTGTCTCTAGAGTTAGACGGGTGATCCGAGTCGCTTTGCGGAGAAGTTGCTTTATTAAGCGGCCTAAGGTTGTCGTCTCCACGCGGTTTGTATCCATGGGAAATACCGTAACTTTTTTTATTTCTCCATTATCGGTGACCGCTCATCTTTGCCTCCGTTTGGATTTCCTTCCTTGCATCACCTCGCGCAGCCCTCGCCTCCCTTAGCTTTTGAGTTAGTTTGAGCGAGATATTTCTCTAGTAATAACAGGGACTATATTCGAATTTTATTCTATAATTGAAGCTGCTGTAAGAACCGTGAAGTGAATGTTGTAATACTAATGACTCAAAACTTTCATTTCTGTGATCTAACTTCTCAGAAATTAACTTTAACTGAAGTTATAACGTATCTAATATATTTCTTCCTAACCTGAATACGTCTACACAACAAAAAGATGTTTGTGACGTACATAAAAGTATTACGGTGAGTAATAAATTTAAAAAACATGATTAAGAAAGCGTACGAAGCTTAAACAATTCAATTTTTAACGCGTTCTAAGCGTCAGAACTCATTTATTTTTTTCGTTAGTATCTTTCTTGAGTGCACAGACGTACCGTATCCAATTGGCAAATATAGGGAAAAATAGTGTGGTGAGCAGCTGATATTTTGGTAATGTTAGAAAAATTGTATCGCTTTCTATTTGGTAACGCCAAGTTCTTTGGGTTTTAAGCGCAGTGATACCTCACTCAAAGCACCTTAAATTAGTTCCACCGTGAAATGACTTATAGGCCATATGATTCATATTCTGGCTACTACTATTAAATTATTGACCTCATGTATTAATAACAAAATCTTACTTTTTACCTAGCTACTTTTTACGCAAATGGAATTAAAAACGTGGTGTTAAACGCGAGAGTGGGTAAAACCTGGGCAAAAATAATATTTCTCTATCTATTTTATCTAGCATACATGTCATATTTGAAAAAAACTATATTAAGAAGCAAATACTGCCTAGGAATTAAATGGTTGTGAAATATATGCATCAATCCATCGTAATTTTTGAGTCATTAGAAAATAAATACAGAAACTGAAGTTTGTTGTTTTAATATTATGGCGCGTTGTTTTAATATTGTGGCGCTGCAGTTGGCTCTTATGACCGGGCTCGAGAAAAAGTGTCAATTGAAAATATAATCGACGAATAATTTGCATAGTTAATATCTTTATCTTGTTTCAATCGATAAGCTAATGGCTAAGAACCATCATAAGTGATAGCTGCATTCGCCAAATGTGGTGAAATTCGCCATGAAAATTTTTTAACTTGACCGGGATTCGAACCCGAATCTCCCAAGGCCGATGAGGTGCATTAGTCAGTAACGCAACCAAGCCATCTTATTTCAGGGCGAATGTCTTCGGGGGTTTCAGTTCACATTGCAGCGCAGGAGACGCGGTCACGCTCGATAACAATTGGTAGATCTGGGTTCGGATCCCGGTCGAGTCAAATGATTTTTTCATGGCGAATATCAACTTATTTGCTGTACATCTTTGAACCCGCGAGCGTGATTGCGTACCACATCAGTTGTGTAACCGCATTGATGGTGAATTCGTTGAAATCAGGATATATTTTTAAAACGGTACAAGCGCAAATGTGGAATTCAGTTTTTGTTTTGACTCACGCCGTGGTGGCGGAACATCCATAATTTTCCAGTTACTCACCCTCAATTTCGCCCGGCCCTTTTTCGTGAAGTTCCACCCTCGCGTCTTCGGCATCATCGCTAACCTCCCCTCCTCCCCCTCCCCCACGTTCGGTGAAAGTGTCATCTCGGGTGTTTGTTTGCGGGCAACTCACGTTCGTTGTCCGTGAAAAACTTCTCTCTCTCATTCTTGTCATTGCCGCCCGATTGGCTCGTGGGTGTCGCCCCCCCCCCCCATCCGAAACCCCCTCCCGCCCCCCACCAGACAATGCCGTTGGGAGAATGGAGGAAAAGAATGGGAGGATGAATGCTCGCTTGACAAGCTGTAATTTTTGCGCGAGACAGTCGCGACGTTTTCCTTTGTCCGGATGGTTTTCTATTATCGTCGTCGCTCCTTTTTCTTCTTTCCCCATGGTATTTGTTCGGTCGGCTCCGATAGTTCTTCGGAGTCTGGCGGCTGAGGATGCATGAGGTGCATTCTCCGTTTACGAGTTCGTTTATTATTATTATTTTTTTCCGACCGTCGAGGTGTTTTTTTGCGCATTAAAATGCACGTGTCTTCGATGCTTAAAAGTCGTTTTGTTTGCGAGAGTGGTGCATTACCTGTTTGTTTCCTTCTTTCCTTGTTTTGTCGTTGTGGATGAGAAAAATGGAAATAAAGCAAAGTATGAGCTCGCAGATTTAAGTTGAGGAGAAGCGGATGGATTCGTTTTAGCGTCTTACTACTTATAAAACATTTGTTTTATAATGGAATTTGCGATTAATAAAGAAAAAGTCGTCGACAACTACTCGATCAAAATTAACTTGATTTTATCAAAGATTAATATGGTACCTAATTCCTATCACCGTAATAAATTGAGTCCTGGTCATTTTCAGCATTAGTATGCTTTTGTATTGTTTTCGAAAATGATTTTTTCCACTAATCTAATATCATCTTCATAATAACTGATTTTTTTAACGATGAAGTTAACTTTGCTCAGCCTTTGCTAACATTGCAGTTTGGCTTGATTTACTGTCGTTCTTCCGATCTTCGCAACTCATGCTCTCTCAGTGATTCATGTCATTTTATCGAGTTACTATTCCCGTTTATAAGTTAGCAGCATCATTAATTATCACTCGATGGTAGAAGTTATTCCTGCTTTTACTTGTACTCAGCTCATTAACTCTTTCAGTAGGTTTTCTCGTCGCTTTGTATGAGTAGATTCAGAATCTGGAGCACAGTTACTCTCTTCCATGTAAACCTACCTTATCATTTACTCTAATACTAATAATAAAATGCCAATTAATTTAGCTTTTTCGTTTTTCCCAAAAGATACGAATTATTATTGGTCCAATTCCTACTTTGGGAACCAAATTTGGCATTTAAAAAAAATAAGTTGACAACATTTGACGGTCATCTTTATCGCAATGGACATTCCAACTTCAACCGAATGATTTATTCGTCCCCTTGCTCATGAGTGCGTTTAGTGTGAGGGGTTATCTGTGTGCTTAGAAAGCCGCGGCGTGAAATACGACGTCGTCTTCGGAATCGTTTCAAGAGCACCTCTCACACGCATCACCGCGGTTGGGAAACTTTACACTCTGATATTGAGCCAGCGCGCTCTCAAATGGAGGTGACCCACCCTCACTGTGGGGGGACGGGTTCGCCTCTGGTCCGTAAGTTTTCTCCGCGAGCGCATTGTCTCTGCGGGCCGCGAAGGCAATCGGAGAAGCGTCGGAATGATTTACGGCGACAGGTCTTCCGTTTCCTAATGGAACCCGGGTGCCCGTGTCCTCTTGTCGCCCAGCCCAAATCTGCATAAGTGCGTTGGTTCTGGGAGTGGAGCCCAAACTTTTAATTGGGCAAGTTGAATATGCTTTTAGCTCCATCCTTTTGAGGGTGTTTTCGTCTGAAAGCTTTTATTTCCCTGATGGAATTTTGTAAAAATGAAAACTAGGATAGTGGTTGTGTACAGGTAGATTGATGTTCTTTTATTTTACGCAAATTGAGGAGTAAGTTCTTCTAAAGAAATGTATAATCTGGGTTTTCTGTGCTTCTCTATATCGTATTCCTGAACATGAGTAGATGTGTGGGGGAAAGTTCATATTTCCTTAAGAAAAAAACAAAAAAATGTGCTTGCCAGCTGTGTTTTGTTGAGGCCATGGAAAATCCAGTTGAGGACTTAAGAAGCAAAGTAGTACCAGGTAGACATTTAAAGAAAAACATGGAGTTGAGAGGGCGCAATAAAGTCCTTATGTCTTTCAAAAGTCGTTATGGTGAGTTTAAAATGATAGTGCTCCAGTCATAATCTACTAGGTACCATTATTCTAATTTGTTTTACTTCCATTTACTTTTTCTTTATTAAAAAATAGAACCTTGTATTCCCTTACTTCTGGGTCCCTCAACTATGTAAATTCCTAAACATGACTTGGAGCGATAACTGATGATTGTCAATGGATTTTAAGTGAGTGAAAGCAAAAGTATTTTATGTCTGTTGTGGTAAGTATGATCCAATAGCAGACTAAAATTATTTGAACTCTGTCTGTTCAAATAATTTTAGAGTTCAAATACTCTGTGTCTGATTTGGGTGTTAGACCTTCAAGTCTTTTTGAAGGGATTTAGCATTGTTTAGCAAGTTGTAATTTGTACGTCTCTGTTTTCAATTCCTCCACTCATATTTTTGGAGAAAGTGAAAATGATTACAGAAATCGACATTGGCATTCTCATTGAAATATACTGAGGTCCGGAGGTCAAGTTTGCACAATTTTCCCCATGATTGTTCATCCGAGCAGGAGATCGTGTGGTTTTAAATTCTCAAAAATCTGTCTAACATAAGTGTTGTTAAGGAAATTGAATTTTTTTAGGCTGGGAAAGGCTGTTAATTGTGACCGAATTACTCCCCACTAATGCCTCTTTCCCGAAATTTCTTTAAGTTATAAGGCAGTTTCCTTATTCACAATCCTTTGATCGATGATTTGGAAAGTGCTAAGTCTTATTTAAAATTTCGTGAAAAACATTCTCCTTTTGCAATTCTTCTTATTTGACTTTAATGATTATCCGTTCGTTTGAAATGAATTTTCTTTGTCTTCAGTTTCCGAAAATAATCTCGAACATGAAAAGTCGATGTCCTTTTATGCTAACCCAAGCTTAACTTGATCAGCAGAGTATCCCTTAAGTTATGATAGTTAAAGCCTATTATTGCAAAGATATTTACTCGTTTCCCACTTTAAAGTATATCACTGAATGGGTTATTTGTTTTGCGGTATTTGATAAAAATATATATGCAGCTAGATTGACTCTCGCCTTAGCAGCTGGTGATTTACGTTTGTAAGTAGATACGGTAAATGATAATTTCGTGTCTAGCAGTATATACACGGGGAAAATGATCGTTGCAGTAAGCTGAAACAGGATTGCGAGTGAAAAGGAAAATATTTTATAATTATAGGAGGAGACTCAAGTACGTATGATTCTTTGCCTTTCCGATCTTACGTGCGAGAAGAGAAATCTTCGCTTTTAGCAATTACGAAGCCAGCAGTGGGTATTATATTTCATCTTGTTAAAATTTGATCGAAGTATCAAATTGGAAATAGTCGTTTATTAGTTAATGTAGTCAAAATAGAAATAGTATAATAGGTTGTTGAAGAATGATAGTGTGCTTCCATTTTTTGGCTTAGTGAAAAAGTTGATTGTCGGGTTGTGATCTAACGATCTTGGAGACATTAATGTCCTAGCCATATTAGGTTTAATTCCATCCCCGTTTATGTGTTGAATATGTTTTGCAGAATGACCCCATAATGCTATGTGCCGACATCCGCTATCACATCGTATTTTGATCACTTGTAGCATCATAAAATTACCGCTATTAGTTTTGCGAGTGCAATAGGAGTATGTATTGCGGAGAATATTAAAAACTTAGTTATGGAAGAGCTAATTTATCTAGTTTTTAGGTATTTAATTGATTCCTTTTTGTAGCCCTCATGTTGATTTGAATTTTATTAAGACTGGAGGTAATTATTCACTTCAGGACTGATTTATAGGTCTTACGTTATGATGACTATCGCTTACAGGTAGTACTTTTGACCTAATCTACGAAGTATTCAATATTCATGCTCTGTAAAGAATCGGGGGCGTTTCGTTTCGTCGAAAGAAGTAAGGATGTCAGGCATGGAAGGTCATATGCTTTCCCCCGGAATCACATGTAAACGTATGTTAATGCATTTCATTCTGTCGCTAAGAATAAATTGAAGGGTATCGTGGGCATTTAATATCCGCTTGCCGAATTTTGTTTTATTTCGGATGCAAATTCAGTCGACTGAGTGGTTCATCAAGCGTGAAATTGCACTCGGCAAAACCAGTTTTGCATATGAGGTCGTTCTCACAATCATTTCTGACACCGGCGCATAATTTTAATTTCTGTTTTGAACTATTTGTTTTGGCTCTCTTCAACATTGAGGCATGGACATGTTTTTCTGTAAAGTTGTGGTGAAGTTAAGTCCATTCATGAGTAATCAATCATCGAGTTCTTTGAGATACCACTTGCTAAAATTTCGTTGTATCTCGACAGATAGTTGTTTACCACTCAAAACGTGTATAATTTATTTTTTCAAGTAAAAAATGATGAAATTTGAACATTAGGCGCTTAGAATCGCGTAATGACGGCGAACAAGATCCATAACGTAACGGTAAAATCTCCAGGGAAAATAACACTTTGTTATTCTCGGAGAAAAAAGGGAAGACATTGCATAATATTCTACTCCAGAAATTACACTTTCGCGCTGTCATTATCAGCAATTCAGCGAGGGTAATAGCTTGATTTATGTGCAGATAACTAATGTGATTAGCATTTTAACACTTCCGTTCTAGTCATGCGGCTGGGGAAAGTGTTTCTGAGCAGATAGAATCAAGCAGTTTCATACGTCAAGCGGAATTTTTCTCGGCGTGGTACTTGAAATATTGCGGTGTATTACCCTTCAATCAAATATAATGGTAGAGTAGGTACTATTAAATCGACTCTAAAACGGTTTAAGGGGAAACGTTAGAGGTTTTTGAGTTAAATTGGTCGCGTCGAACGAGCTGCTAGAGCATTATTGGAATTGAGAGAGACCGTGATAATTGGTAACATCCTCTTTGCAAGAAGGAAAAACTGATGCACGAGAACAATGGGTTAAGGTGGGATTGCAATTAAAGCTTTGCATGAACATTATTTTTTTAGGGAGAGCATATTTTCGACTATAGCTAATATAATTTTGGTATAGTTCATTTTTCGTTGAGCGTTTAAGTCTATTAGCCGTTAATAATATCTTCTTACCTATGTTTGCAGCAATGCAGTCAGTCTTAGATCAATTTATCATGCACTAATATTTATTTAATGTAAATCACACATTGCCTAATGATGTCGTATTGAAATTATTCGTATATTATCGGTGAATGGTCGTATCAGGGTGAAAAACATGATATTGTCAATACCTCTTTATAAAATGGTGCGAAAATACTTATGAAAAATACCAAAATGTTTTTATGTGAATCATTGGCAACCCAGATATAAATTATGCTAAAGCATTTCCTACTATTATGCAATCAAAAGAGTTACATGTGTTAAGATAACTCCATGCGACTTCCGAGTGAGCTAACACTATTTGCATTCTAGTTCGTGTGTACTGAGCGTCACGTTGTCCGAGAATAAGACATGACGGATCCATTCAAGCGCAATTGGTATCGGAAAAACACAGAAGGAAGGTGAAAACAAGTGTAGTATTTATCTCGCCAGCAAATTCATTGCTCGGTTGTGAGATCCACTGGAATGGTTATAGTTTAGCAAATCGTGGGCGACGTTATTCCCAAAGCGATGGAAATTTATATCTGCTAGGATAGCGTTTAATCGTTCAATTTGTGCAATCGTCTGATACGTAAACCTACACTTACTTTCTCTAATCTGGTGGAGTGGCATTTTGCCTCCATCGCAATTAATGTCGTCTCAGAGCGGAGTCTTGACTTTGTGAAAGTTTGCTCTATGTAATTCGAAATGCCAGGATGTCAGCGCTACTCTGAAATGAGCATTTGTTGTGCCAAAACATAGGGATTAATGCATTTCGCTCGTGGTTGAGCTACAAATTCATCTCCTCACTTAAACATTTTCTTACTGCAGCGTTTACTTAGGCATATCAAGAGTTCGCAGCCCTATCCCCTGTTCTCAACAGTTAAGTCTAAGTTTTGAAGTACATACTTCAGTTGTCGATTGGATATATGTATATTCGTAAATTGAATTTTTCTTAGGAAACCCTTGATTTTTCCTGTGGCTAAAGTTTATTTTGGTGATGATGTATCTGCGATAATTGAAATGCCGTTTCATTGCCAAACGGTGAAATCTGATGCTGAGGAAAATTCGATCTACTATTTAGCTGGCGCCTCAAATCTGGTCATTTTCTGTAGCTCGCCTTCCCTTTTTTAGGATTGATTTTTTGTATATAAAGTTAGTTATCCTCATGTATATTTGCTGGAAATATTCCTTCTAAAGCTATCCTCCGACTTCTCTCGCTCTTGACGTAAGAAATGGTTACCGTGGCTCTTATTTGGAAATTCATTCTGCAAAGATATCTGTAGCCATCAGCGATAAACCTGGCGTCGTCATCATCCTATTACTCTTAAACAAAAAACGCTTAAGGACCCATCATTTACCATACAAAATAAAGGACGTAGTACTACACTTGAAGTTCTCTTCTCTAGACGCCCAAGTAGCGATCGGAATCACCCTGATAAAGCTTTGCCAATGACGGGAATCGAAGGCGGGCAGTCTTCGTGGGAAGCCGGTGCTCTAGCTACCACGGTTAAAAAAATAACCACTTACTTCTCCTGCATGTGATAAAATCTCAAAGGACGGTCTTGTAAATGCATCGCGAAGGAATTAGTGTTATTACCTCAGGCCTGCAAAGCACACGTTCCGAGAAAATTCGGTAAATTTCGGTGGATTAAGTTTTCGTGAAATTTTGCGGATTGGGAACATTTTCGCGTTGCTGAATTCGTCTCCTCTGGGATGTTTGAGCTGGATAATCCGGAGCATGCGTAAAATGTTTATTCAATCCGCTATCCTTGGGTAACCTGACCCGTTCTAGCAACCTTTACTTAATTTCGTCCTGAGACAAGATGAGGTGTTTTTCCTCGGATTCAATTCGCACGCGAGAGAGAAGACGGCTGGCCCGGGTAGGACGGCGGGTCGAGTTGTGAAATAGGTTAAGGGGTCTGAGTTAGTTGCAACCGAGTGTGGGGGTGGCTTTATGGGAGCACTTTGCCTCGCTGATGTCTGGCGGGCAGGCTTATTCTGCGGAGCCCGTGGCTGCCTGTGGGTCTCGACAACTACGTGACCCGGCCCAGCGGCTCTTATCCCTTCGTCATCGCTTTGGTGCCCTATCCCCGGGTGATTAGCCCCTTTGAGGAGCTTAAGTGCTGAGTTCTTAATAATAAAGTTACCGCCTGTCGACGAATTCTCCCCCGGAGATTGCGAGCGATAGGGTTGAAATTTTTGACCAGGAACGTGAGATGTTTCAATTCCAACTAAAGATTGGTGGAATGTTCGGTTGAGGAATACCAGGTAATTGTCCTTTAGTTTTTACTTTCTTGGAGATAGCTTAATGTGTGATGTGTTTCGCTACTAACCGGGTAGTCCTGGATTCAAATCCGGCCAATTACAATGGTCTCGCATCCCAAATACCTACCCTTCAAATCCTTGGAAGCTTTCAAAGTGTTTCTGGTTTGCAGATATCCGAAGTGTAGGGCAAAACATTTTTAATGTTACTGTTTCTTCCAGTCGTACTTTTATAACAAGTACGCTAACCTACCGTAGTTGGTAGAAGTCTGATAATAAAACAAATTACCATATGTATTAATTGTAGTTGAAGCTAGTATTAGAGTGGTTTAGTAATTACTCCTGCAGTTAAAAGGGAAGAGATTAAGGAGTTTGTGAGGAATGGCCCGAAATGTATCAAATTTATCACTTTTTTCTCCAAGTGTGACAACACAATAATGATGTTTTTTTCTTCAAAATTTGTAATGGACATCCTCGGTTTCGAGCCAGCCGTCGTGTTTTTTCGACATAAAGCTCCAAAATTCACAGTATAATTTCTGTGCCGGCAGTTGCTCTTCGGCCCCGTTAAATTTTCCATTCGGCGCAGCACATTGCCGGGGGAGTACTCAATGGCCCGCGGGGCTCAAATGTGTTGCTCGGAAAGATGCTCTCTTTCGCGGAGTGGCATCTCTTGTCGATTTGGGGGGGGGGGGAGTGTGTCCCGGCTAGAGGAGGCTGCCTTCTCAACCCGCCTCCCCGCACTCTCTCGGCCCGCGAGACACATTTGCGAAATACGCTCCGTGCCATATCTTCCACTTCTCGCCAGCGTGGCGAATCCGTCAGATGCCGAGGTCTAGCTATTCCTGCCCGGGAGACTGCGGGAACTAGGCGCCCACGCGCGCGGTCGACTTAGCATTTCGTGGAATGCTCACTCTCCATGGATTTCGGTTGTCATTTTCCTGGCGTTCGATAAACGCAGCATTTTCGATTCGAACTTAATTATGAACTAGGGAATAGTTCTTTGGAGTAGTTTTGTTAGAGAAAGCTTTGGTAACTCTTCAATTGGGCACTTGTTGAGGAAAGGGCAACCCAAAGACCTACCATCATCGCTAGAATGTCTTTGTTGATGACGAGAGGAGAAAAAACATCCTAACTATCCAATACTCAACCTGAGATGAATCCTAAGTGCGATAAAATATTTGCGATGTTAATCATCCAATATTTCAAAGTAACCGAGGCTAAATTGGCACAATCAAGTTCACTACGATGGAGTTTAGGCCTATCGTTAATTCTGTAACTCTCTCGTTTATGGGGGAACCATCCAGTAAATTCCCGGTCAGCAAATTCGCTCACTAAATTTGCCCATTTATTTACATGATCGTAGATTCGCTGTAAAAATTGGTCTTCAGTTAACGGCTTAGTTATATGTTTAATTACTCCTTACACCCCTTCTACATCAACAAGTTGTAGACACATTTATCGATTAAAAATTCTTAGTAACTTAAAGCGAGAGATAATATTTATTGGCGTTTGTATTTCGAAGTAATGAAAGCTATTATTCTCCAAGGAGTGCTGCTCTGACGGAAGTGAACTTGATGTTATACTGTTGGCGTTGACTAGTCGTGGCTTATTCTTATATTTCAATTGTCTATAAAAAAGGGAGCTTAACTAGTTGCTCCTAAACTCCTTTATCTAACTTCCGGAATTTTATTTTTTATTACGTATGGCCTCCTCAAATAATGCATTTAAAAAATTCAACTACTGGCCTCCGGTGGCTTCATGGCGTATGTTTACGCTTTGAATCGGGTCCAGCACCTACAGTGATACGTGTACATTTAATTAAGTTTTGATAATATGCTGGAAAAGATTTGGTAAAATACTTTACTCTTATTAAATCATTTTACGGCAAAAATTGTCATGGGGATTATATTAATTGAGATATATTTTTGGGATAAAAAAATGAAAGTCCTTGAGAATTTTGAAAGTTATGGACTTCGAACACCTTTTCCCGACTAGCTTCGATTATGAGCATGGGCCTGTGTTTAATCATTTTTCGTTTTTGTGATGCCCGAGCAATCTTATTATTAATTTGAAAAATATTTTTGAGCCGTCCAGCCGTCATAATTAATATTCCCTAAGCAGAGGTTGACTGTAGCACCTCAGATATACTCCACCATAGTTGGCATCTTTGGTTATTCTTGTCAGAAGACGGATGCGTAATATTTTCGCTTGATCGAAACTCACATGCTGCCTGCACTTGGGTATAGCTGCGTTCAAGGACACTCTTGCCCTTACTCAGGTTGAAAAACCAACTCATTGAGGATGCAGAAATTATTATTTTTTAAATTCCTGTGAATTAATTTGCCTGAGGAACGCCATTAACATTCTACTACTTTCATTTTAAAAGGTTTCCCTTACGGTTAGTTCTAAGGCCAAATTTTGGTGGGCCATCGAGGGTAATTTCTTGGAAGTCGAACCCGAAAGAGGATCAGAGAGATTTTTCCATGCTTGCCATCTTTGAAAACCAACCGGGAAACGCAATCGCACTTGTGAGATAAGGAACTCTAAACCCAATTTCACCGAAACCGCCGACTTAATCTTAATCTATGTTACGGAGACGCTCCGTTTATGGCAGGGGGACGGAGCTGGTAATCTCTCGGGGATGCCGAAATCCCAAGTGCCCGTCGTTAATTTTAATGGCCTTCCCCCGAAGAAAGCGTGATGTATCCCCATTGAACTTTTTCTGCAAATTACCCCGCGCGAGATATCGAATCTGGCTCAAATGAATCTTTTTTTCCTCCACTCCACGCCACTCTTCGGTAGCGGATTCGTGCATTGGCCAAACAGTCGAAATGGTAAAGTGGGGTGAGGGATGGGGATTTTGGCAGCGGTCGCAATAACCTTTTTCCGCGATTCCGCGCTCAAGATTGCGAAGATCTCGGTGCCTCGTCCACGTGGCACCGGTGTGTGCAGATTGAAGGTTTTTTTTCAAAGACGTGCGGTGGCCCCAATGATGCCTCTCATTTGCGGTGAAGCGTCGGTGAAAGGGTATTCGCCTCATTGACGGACACATACACTCATCTCGCCCGGGCATCCCCCTCGTGGACGGACGGGTGATGCAACTGAAGATGATCGCAGCATTCCCCACTCTACCCCCCCCCCCCCCCATCGTCACCTTCTCCTCGCCAAATGAGTCCCTGGACCGGTCTTCCTTTCTTCTCGGAGCGTAACATCGTCCGCTAGTGTGCCCTCCACCCACTCCCGCCTTCCATTTCTCACCCTCCGCAACCTATCAACCACCCCCCCTTTCAACCTTCCCCCCGCTTAATCGGGGGCTGCCAGATGATCTTTCTTATTTTCGGACCGTTTCCCCAGGTATCTCAGCGAGCCGCGGTTTTTGAACTCTGGCATTAGGTACGCTCTGCCGACCGGGGGTTGGTCCAGCGCGGAGTGAACCATCAGATGGAGAAGGGAGCGGTTTATTTGGACGGCTGAAGGGGAGAACTTTTGCCCGGGTTTTGATGACCGTTTGTGACGCAAAAGTATCGGATGTCGATCATGGGCGTCCAACTCCTGTGTCGACGTGATTGGCCGAGTTAGCAAGATGCCCCCGGTATGAACTGAATGAACCGTAAGGCTCAACTTCAGCTGCATTTCCGTGTGTGAGTAATTTCATCGTCACACTGGCAAAGAGCTGTATATACAAATGCTTGAAGGCAGTTGAAAAAAAAAGATAGACAGACCCCCTAACAACAAGGAATACTTCCACAAATCATTAAGAAGTTCATTCTTGAAGGAATACGCGTGCATGGCAAAAGACACCACAGACGAGTTCGTTATGTTTTGGTGCCACAAAGGCGTAATTTGTACTCTAGAGGAGCAGACTGCTAACAGTGCGACTAATAACGTTCAACGACATGTAAAATGATGATCTAGTGGAATGCGATGGAGAGGTGTGACGCGTTTAGTTATTAGTATTCAGAATTCGCACAATTGTATTGAATACGGTGTAATTAGTATTTTGTTTTGAGACATTAATATGATTGTGATTTTATTTTTTTAAACGGGTTGCAGTATTAAGCTGGATATGCTATTCATTTTTAGAATTATCAATCAAACTCCCTCACGCAGACTACCTCCCAAAATTCCTGAATCCACATTAACGTCAAACCGTGGTCTACACAAGCAACTCGTTATTCCACTCGAAGGTGATTTTTTAGGACGGGAGTGAGCTCAAGGCTCAGGACGACCGCAAGTACATCACTCTGCTGTGTGTGAGATACTCAAATATAGGGGGGGAAATTTTTTTCTTTTGAAACCTGAGGTTTTCCAGTAATTCTAGACCACAGAAAATCACAAGTAGCTTGGTTGGTCAGGGGTCAAAGGGCAGACCGTTGGTATAAGTGAATTTATGCTATTTCTTTCCTCTCACATATTTTATTTCAAGCTAGCTTCACTTCCTGCTGCTGGGTATGAATCAAGGGAAAAGTCTGTAGACTCTCGGGTAGTCATTGCTACTCGCTTAAAAATGATTCCCGTTAAATGTTTTCTCGCACAATGAATATCATTACCGAGACCATTCTTCATAAATATTATGAGACATAGAGGGGGAACTCATAGATGATTTTGCTGGGATTGAACTTCTAAAGCCTAAGCTGTATTGCCTTTAGTATTGGTTTTCTGCGGTATAGTTGTTACTCTGGGAACCCTTATTGTTAGACCTAACATGAACAGTTGCTCTTCGGAAATAATTGACATAGCTAAATGAAATTCAGCCCTTTTTAAAACATGTTACATTATTCACCTTTCATTACTCTTAAAACATCTATGCGTTAAGTATATAGTGTTAATGTGTATAAAATAGGTTGCCGAGCGTCAGCATTTTTATATTGAAACTATTTGCAGTTTTAGGAAGTGGAGGCTACCGACCGCTGAGGTGATTTGTCCCGTACTAGCCGTTGTGTGATTATGTTGGTTAATTATATCACAATTAGGGTAATTACCGGTTAAGTTAGGTTTAAATGGATTAGAGTAAAATCATCTTAACCTTTTTCCTGGCGTATGTCCCTATCTCCTCACACAAAGGCTTTCTTCATCTCAGTATACGTCTTACCTCACCATACGTGGTGTAGTAACGCTAAAATTACCGTTGGGAAGTTGGCGATGGGAAGCCCCCCTAAGCGAAACTGAATTTATCGGACAGGTTCTAGCTGTGGCACGAGCGGCCCGTAGGACGTGCCATTGTAGCTTGTCACGCGTGTTGCGTGCGCCCTTCCGGCGGTCCAACCTTTTGCGAAGCGGAGGAGAAATATTTTCGCCCTCGCGGAGTGGACGGACTTGGGTCGCCGTTGTGTCAGCATTATTACCCCCGCACGCATTTTCGACGTTCCCCGGGAGAGAAGTCGTAATCTCGGGGAGCCCAGGGCCCGACGAGTGAGGCAGAGTCGACATTTTGCCTCGTATTTATTTAAGATGGCGGGGCGTAAACGTCCCGGATGATTAGTGACGGACATGAAGTGTTATGGAATCGAGGCGGAGGTCTTTCTGTCTCCCTCTTTGAGTCTCGCTGTGCGTGCCTCGCTCTCGGCCAGTGTTTTTGTGGGTCCACGGACCGGGACGACCTTTACTCCGGTGAGGTTTCTCTGACGAAGGATACATAAAATGACGGCATGCGTGCCATTTCTGTGAGATTGAGGAAATGTGCGCTTATTTCCCGCCCGCGGGGCTTTCACATTTTTTGAGTCTGCCGGCCATAAAGTGGGAGAAGTCGATCGCTGCGTAAAATTCGTGAAATTTTGTTCGACCCGTGCTTTTGTAAAATTGATCCCGACATTCTACCTGCGGGATGTTTTGCTATTCAATAATTGACTGATGTATACTGTTGTGAGTGTATGCCCTGCGTGTTCACCAGAACACGAATTCGAGTAGGTCATATATTTACTTGGAACATACAGAATTTACTTTAAAGAAGATATGACTTTTATTCCTACTCAGCTTTCCCTCTAAAGCAATCATCTACATGCTAAAATTTTGGGATCAAGAATAAAAAGAATATTTTTTTGCGTGGCGTGTTTACCTTCACTTTTTACTACGTTCCGAGTTTGGGTTGTCTTTTGGCTTTTTATTTGAAAGTAAATAATTACTGGATTTATTGATTAAAATAGTAATGGTGCAAGTAACTTAAAGACTTTACTTTAGATCAGAAAAAAATACTCGTGGTTGGAGCATATTTTTTGTATCTAGGCTTATGAATAATTTATGGCTATTCATTGTAAGTAGTTTGAAAGTGAAGCGAAAGCATTGCTTTTTGTACCTGAGACCAATGTTAGGTAGCAAGACTCATTGAATTGATCCTTGAATACTTATAGATTTCCTACAAATAAGCCAATATGCTCCATTACTATTTCTAAGGTCCTGTTAGTTTTATCTTGTAACGTTGTTTGACGTTATCTTACGATTGTGCCCTTTGATTTTTGCAGCGATGTTGCTGTACTCTATCAGCTGTGAAGTTATTATGCCAAGTATTTTCTTTTGTGCTTAATCAAAACTTCCGAAGATAGTGTTCGATGTATCTCGTTACTTATTGAGCTATTCGTCTTTTACTAATTAATAGTGATGATAGTGTACTGTATCAAAAAAGGCTCCTTTGCTGATGTCACGATGTGTGCTGGTGTGTACTACCTAGTCCTTCGAAGCCTACACTTTTTTTCACACTTTTTTACACTACAGGAAATTTTTATAATACGCTGCCGACGTGGGAACCCTAGAGACCTTCTCTAGTGCGCGTACTAATCAGTTAAATTGATTGATTTAGATATTGGAAGGGGATGAAGGAACACGGGAGCTGCATAGATTTTTAATCAGTTCGACCTCTTTAAGATGTGGGTGATGCGTAGTGACCAAAGGACGTAGAGCCCGATGCTGGCCATCATGTAGTCCGATTCAGATACTGTTAATAAATAAAAGTGTATATATGGAAGTTTTTAATGTGGAGGGCTCCATCAAAATTCTCCGCTGTTCACATATACGCGGAAGTATAGCTATAACTTGGCCTAGTCACTTGGTAAAATCTCCTTCTATTCCTGTCATGGATTTCCATATGCATATTCACTGGCCGTGGAGAAAGTGATTGGTGCCTCATTCAGAGACCGTCCTTTCTTTCCAGAACGCCTTGACGGTCCGCGGGCCTTTTCTGTGGTGGTCGCTCAGGCAAAAATTTTGAAAGCAATGATGGATGAGCGTCGTGAAAAATCGACTGCATTATCGCCAGTTAATCGTACAGAAAATTCAAAAGGGACCATTTCTTAGTTTTGGAAAGTATCGACAAATTTTTGGTGAGGATAATCTACTGGAACAGTACTCAGGCTCAGTTTTTTATCTCTGGTTAAATATTTTCTGTACATGAAAAACGAAGATAATACATTTCGATAACACGCTCGTCAAGTAACCGGCCGACTAATACAATATGTATTCGTGACTCGAACTCCCAGTTAACTTCAAGTTAATGAATGGTAAGTCATCTAGCGGTTACTGTTAAATAAACATTATAAAATTGGCCCCACGTGTATCGATTTGCGTCAAAAGTAGTAGTTATTAATTCAATCTTCTTTCAAGTCATACTAGTCATTTGTCAGGATTTTGCTTAAGACATTGGACATTCCATTTTTGAGGCAAGGTTAGAGACAACCCGGCTGTGATTTATATTTTTGTTGCCTGTTCTAAGACCTAGAGATAAGTTTGTAAAACACAGAATTAATGAATGTATGGCTGTACATAATTTTGAAATTCTCGAAGAAAGATTATTGGTAGGTAGGGCCTCCATATTTAAAAATCCAGAGGATATTTACTCGCTTCCATTCAAACCAAAATTGTAGGCAGATTACCTTAATGATAATAATAATTGCTTTCAAAGTTATTGGAGAACGAGTAATACCTTGGTGAACAAGTTACTGAGGCATTATGATATGTTATTTGTGTTTACTAATACCTATTTTACGTACGCCAAGCGCTGAACAGTATCTATCATAACTGCATAATTTGCGTCCTACACCTGGCTGTATGTGATTTCTGTATCGTTATGAGTCTGTTTGGTCTAGTTTCCGCATTGGCGCTGAGAAACGTTAGCATGGCCCACGAAGCTGAACTGTGAAGCTATCATTTAAGGACGCTTTTAAACGGCGGATCATTCAAGTCCATCACAATTTCAAGGAGCGTCGAATCGCGTCAGTAGTCCTTAAAGTATTGACCGTAATGTATTCCGTTTCCCGAAGAACCTTGAGAGATCACTTCGGAGAAGAAGTTCTTATCTCCATCATCGCTCGATCGGAAAACTTAGCGCCTCGCGTGATGCTTTTCAGTGCACTTAGTTTATTGTTTCTCCAACACTCCATCACTCGCGGAGCCTTGCGTTTTACGGCGGGTGAAATCACTTCCAGAGGCTCCAGTGTTTCTCTTCGGCATTCAAATGAGCCCCAAGAGAGTCCCCCACTGGTTGAGAGCAACACCTCTAACCCGTTTAAACCCTTCAGCGCTCTCCGTGTTATTCTTTGTCGACATAAGTGTTTGTTACGATCCCTCGTAAAGGTTAGATATCCGTTTCCTAGTTGTGCGTGTGCACTTTTGGTTGCATGAGTTGACCGGAGGGGAATTATGCAACCTCTGCCGCCAAAGGACAAGATGATTAAGTTGAAATGTTTTCACCCCGAACGTGATCGGCTTCATAAGCGGGGAAAATGTAGTCCCTTTCCGAGGTCCTTGTCCCGGAAGAAAACACTTGACAATTGATGTTAAAGTTGCAACAGTGCCGGGCAATCAGGGAATAATAAGGTAATATGAAACAACTGAGGTAAATTCAGGGAAATCTCTGGGAAATTCATTAAAATCTTTGGAAAATTCACATATATCAATCCAACTTCAGGGAACTCCTATGAGAAATCTAACCACCTCGAGTTAAGGGAGTAGCTTTCGTCCTTCTTTCAACTTTAGCATGTGAGGCTCGACTAGAATTTTAGAGAGGTGATCGTCCTATTTCATCAGGATGCTGTTCCCCTTGCCTGGAAGTAGCAGGTAGGGGCAGTGCGGAATGATCTGTGGAAGTACGTTGAACAATTTCCAACATAAAAATGGTTAGTTTCGGTGGTTCTGCCCTCGACTCCAATTGAAGGTGCTTTTTGCATTATACGCCGTCAGGATATTATGCCTCGCATGAAAATTGATACCGTTTAGTTATGCTCGAAAGAATAGGCTAATTGCACTGCTTAGTATTGCACTGCGTACGCCGATGATATCGAAACTCTGGCATCTTTGTAATTGAAATAATTCGTAAATAAAGATTTTCTCAGGATACTTTTCTTACCACTACTTTGAGGGAGTGTTTTAAGTAAAAACACAAAGAAAACAGGAATTAATAATTTGATATATTGCGTGCTATGGTTGTTAATCTTGGTCAGAGAGCTTAGGAGAGAGCGTAGATTGAAGACCTTTGATCTCGGGATTGGGAGGAGAATGGAGAAAGTAGGCTGGGTAGAGAGGAAACAATCGAAGTTCTAGGTATGGTAGGCTTGGAGAGGTAACAGGAGAGGGAAATTCAAGTATTGGAGGAAAAGTGGGTAGAGGCGTGTCATAAGTCGCGAAGGTACGCTGAAGCCTGCAAAGGGTGATTGTGGCAAACGAGGAAAATAAAAGGCTTGCCGAATACCTTGAAGGGGAATGAATAGAAATTATGAAAAACAGAGGAGGGGATTAATGTTGTGCAGATGGAGTTAAACGAATGAGGAAATTCTAGTGAGGCACCAGTGGTCAGTTGCCAATATTTTTATGAAATGAAAACAATTCGTATTTTCGAGAAAGGATTTCAATACCGACCTGAGTTTTATCTGTTACACAGTTATTTACCTTGAAAAATTGTCGTCATCTTATTTATTCGTAGTTTAGATCCTCATTATTCGAGGTTTCTTGACATTGATAGCGTGCACGTTCGTAACTTGAACGTCTTTTTCGCGGTGGCCTCACGCTTGCAACTAGAACTATTCGTTCACCGAGGTTACTTCGCTCTTATAAATTGCATTTTCTTAAGTTGAATGTTCAGCATTACTGATTTTCATTCAGACTGTTCAAATTGTCAAATTCTAGTCATTAAAACTGTTGAAACCTGAATCCCATTGTAATGCATAGGTACAAGTCGAAACTTCTGACGTTATTTAATTTTTTATTAATTTTTTTAAGTATAATAAGTATTTTCATTTCTTCAAGTTTTATATTCCTCCAAGTTATCACTTACTACTTTCAGTCAAGCTTTTTTGTTATTGGTGCATCCACATTCGCCCCATTGATAGCGTTTTGCTTCACATTTTCGTATTGAGGACATTGTTTCCTCTCTGTCCGTTGATGATCCCGCGAAAGCTTGCCCGACCGGGTGGTGTTGAGTACGTTTTTCAACTCTTCAAATTTTCTTGACAGCCTTTCCCTTTTTGATGTGATGATGATGACGTTTCAGATGGTCGAATCAATTGTGAAACCATCTGCCTCCCATGAGCTTCTTTGGGAGAGGAGCATCCTCCTCTGCAGCGGTCTATCATCAATGCCTCTCACTTCTCGATTTCTCACTTAATCGGGTAATTAAAGGGTGCCCGTGGACGCGGGTCCGGAGACCAACAGTAGTATGTACCCATGGAGTCATCTCGTTCTGTCGGAACCCATATCTACCATTTTCCATCTAAATGCTGTTTCGCCTACCATAATGTGCATATTGGCTCCTCAGTGCTTGTATTTCTTTCATGGTCTCGTTGAGCTTAATTTACCTTTTTACGACCCTCATTTGCTACGTCAGGGTTTTTGGAACGTTTCGTCACTGTTATTGGCGCAACTGCATCACTGACTCGACATAGACCCTGCTTTCCTCTTAAGGCCGTTTTACACCGGGCACGAAATTGCACAACTTCAAACTGCATTTTTTTCTCAATCGGGCGTGCATTCATTTTCGAATTAGAGCAGGAGCTATTTTGCCATCTCGCGTTCATGCATTCGCGCATGCGTTCTTGCACTCACGGCTTTACACGATGCAATTTGAATTGCACGTTCATACGTACATCATATTGTGCAATTACGTGCCCCGTGAAAAACGGGCTTGAAAGTGTATGGATTTCATGGAGGGGTTAACAGTTTTTTTTGTTTGAGAATTCATGAATTCATCGGAGGTAATCGATTCCGTGATATTAAAAGCCTTCTTTTAACATTTGGTATACGAACGGTTGTGGGGAAAACGCTTTGGTGCCGGTAAATGTTTTTGTTCAGTGAGGAAAATAAATTAAATGAATTATTCAGGTGTGTATTTAGAAAATGTAATCGACTTAAAATAACTCTATTCGGACTGTTCTCTTTTAGTAAAATGCAAATATTTCGAAAAGCTGTTCATTTGTGAATTAAACTATTGAAGTACTTTCTATGGGTATGTAGAGGGCTTTAATGCCGATGATTTAAGTTACTGTACTGCCATGTCAGATTGGTCGAAGGTTAGGAGACAGACGAATGGTAGTCCGCGCAGCGTCTGTACCTCAGTGAGGCGGCTGCAAAAGGCGTCTGACCCCAGTGGGGCGGCCTCTGAAGTGATGGTGTCACGTAAAAAACACTATTGAGTAAGGCCACGGAATACTATCTCAATTAAAACAAAAACCTTGAAATTATGGACAGTTCTCAAATGATAATGAATCCTGGCAACTACGGGACTCGGCCCTGAGGGTCGGGCGTCGTGCCCGGTAGCGGTGGGAGCAAGGCCCCTGCGGTCGTCATCACACGAAATCCTTGCTCAGACGTAGTAGTAGCAGAGGAAAAGAAGATAAAGAAGAGGAACGAAACAATCAGAATAGGGACGTGGAATGTTAGGACTATGCTGAGGGCGGGGAAGCTAGAGAATATAAAGCAAGAAATGGAGAGGGTGGGTGTAGACATCATGGGTCTGGGTGAAGTAAGATAGAAGGATGACGGGGACTACTGGAGCGACGACAATAGAGTAATTTATAGTTGAGGGAATGAAAGTCAGCGCGGGGTTGCATCGTTAATGAATAGGAAACTAGGTAGAAAAGTAGTGTATGCAGAACAGGTGAGTGATAGGATTATAGTCGTGGAACTAAAAGCAGATCCAACGAATTTAGTTATAATCCAGGTTTATATGCCTACCTCTAATCATAAAGAGGAGGAGGTAGATGGGGTATACTATCAGCTAGAGGAAATAATTGGTAGGATACCTGGGAGTAAGCACTTAGTAGTAATGGGGGATTAGAATCTATCCTATCTGGGTAGTATTTTGGAGGAGAATGGGTTTATTGGTAAGGACATCAGATGCAGAATTGCGCTAGCTAAAGAAGCATTTTCGAAGAGAAGGGAATTGATGATGGGGGGTCTTAGAATAGACGCAAAGAAGAGGCTGGTGAAAACTTTAATATGGAGTGTGGCGCTATATGGGTCGCAAACTTGGTCATTGCGAAGGGAGGATGTGCTTAGACTTGAGGCGTTTGAGATGTGGGTTTGGAGAATGATGGAGAAGGTTAGCTGGATGGCGAGAAAGGCCAACGAGGAGGTATTGGATATGGTCGGAGAGGAGAAGAAGCTTGTGGCAGAGGTGAGAAGGCAGAAGAGATGGATGGAGGGGGTTTTGAGGGGAGAGGGTATGTTGAAGAGAGTGATAGAGGGGAGAAAACTGGGGAAGCGTGGAAGAGGAAGGAAGAGGATAGGAATTCTGGACGAAATAAGAAGAGGTAGAAGATATGAAAAATTGAAGAGGGATCTAATAACGGGCCATCCTTAGGAGGGAAAGCGAGATAATGTCTATGAGGTTGGGATGCAAAATGGGGACTGTTCAAGAACATACCAATCAGCTGGTAGAATACTTGAATGAAATGAATGAACTGTTTAAGTACTGTACTGATTTAAGTTACTGTAAGTGGCAGCTTTTTAGCCTACGTCTTGACTATAATTGTTCGGTATTCATGATTTTGTATATTTTCAACTACCACTCTCAATAAATGTTTGTAGATTGGTTTGATGAGTGTCCTCTTGCTGAAATTTACTTGCGCTCCTAAATGGTTATAACTGGAGTCGTAGTTACCTTACTTACGTGATGTACATTTCTGTGACATTAAATTATGTTAGCCATCGTTGCCTTATATTCGCAGCTTGTACGTAGTCGTGGTCGTGGACTTGCACTCTCACCTTGAATTGTCGTAATTTCAGTGGTTGCTTGTCTAGGTTTCTTTGCTTTGGGAAATTAAATGCACGTGAATTGAATGTTTTCCGCTTGACGTTCCCTCATATTCGAATTTCCTTCTGGTCATTCCTATGTCCAACTTGAATGTACGCGACTTAGATGCTCATTTGTCAAGGTTTCGCTGCAATTATAACCTGAATGTCCACCAGCCGAGAATATCAGCATTCATAACTCGAATGTCCGTCTGGCGAGAATCTCGGCGTTCCTAACTCGAATGTTCGTTACTTAAAACGTTCGTGAGTCGAGGTAACCTTTAATGCCGTTCCTTCTGTGTTCTCAAGTGCAGATAACCTTGCACTCGTAACTTTTAAAGGCTCGTGACTTCCAGCAGTCTCCAGTCTCGGGAGCCTTCCTGCCGTGGCTAGCGGCCAAAATTCCCACGTATCCGCTCTCGCCTTCCGCCGGCAGTCCGGCTTCACTCCGCTTCGCCGCCGCCCGTCAACCTCCCCCACTCTCCGCCTCGGAATCTCCGCTCATCTTCGCAGACTCATCCCTTCCCCTCCCATGCAGCCGCATCTCGCTCCGGGGGCTTCTCCTTTCTCTGTCCTCTCCCCCCTCAACACTCTCTTCTCCTCCTCTTGTTTTTCCTCCTTTTCCCACCTCACTCACTCTCTCTATCTCCGCCCGTGTGCCTAACGGTAACGCTTGGCCTCGTTACTGAATCAACGGTATTGTGCAGCTGTCGCTTTACTTGCGTTTTTCTCGCGGCTTTCAATATAGCCTTCCGCGGGGATGGGGGGATTGTTTTGATTGAGATGGCTTCGGGGAGATCGGCGTTGGAAGCGTCGGGGGCTCTCGCCCGTAAGTTGCGACGCCGCGCCGAGTGGAGGGCTTTCGGGGGATGGCTTTCGCGCCGCGTGTCGGCTTGTCCGGAGAAATCTTCTCCGTGTATCGGGTGAGGTGTGTGCGTGATGAATGCGATCCCCTTGCCCTGCCCCGGGCTCTCTCGTGATCGATTTGGCCCGTTTGGCGTACTCCTCTCCGTGTGTCTGGTAACGCGTTCATCATTGACCCGTCTCAAAAACGTGCGATCGGTGACATTTTTTTGTAAATATTTGGGACGCCTGTGAGATTTATTGGCGTGATTCAATTTTTAATCCTGCAGATTGTCTTAAATTTGTCTTCCAATGGAGGTTTAGTATCGAGAGTTTTCAAATATTTAATTTGGAGATATTTGGACCGCTTGTTCTTCTTTATGGCGTAATTCAATTTTTAATTTTCCGGATTGTTTCGTCAATTTGTCTCCTGACGGAGATATAGTAGTCAACAGTTTTCTCATAATTTATTCTGATATGATTGCCCAGTGTGATAGGTGACTCAACCCTTTTCTTTTGTTCTAATCTTTTTATTTTCTTCACATCTATGTTTTACCAATAATATATTCCTCCTAGGGACTTGTGTAGATAGGTAGTATGTATTGAGAGGCCATTGCGTCGAAATCTGGGTCGATAAATATGGTTTTTATGTGGTTTAGGACTATCTCATATAATTAAAATCGACTTTCATTATATTTCGCGTGACAGTATGAATTATTTTTATTTTCTGAGGACTTGGAAGTATTTTGAGTGCTCTATATGTATATTCCTCGGTTGAATGCATGTATGTGTATGCTATGAAAGTTACTAGTATGTATCTTCTGATCATTTAATAGTGTTCATAATTAATTTTTTGTTATATTTTTTCAGATTTACGTGATCGTGCTTCGATGGAACCCAAAAAGATAACACGCGAAGTCTCCGAAACAGGTCTGTGCTGATTTTAGTTTGTCCAAATGTTTGATTTTCAAGTGAACTATTCGTTGCTTGTCAAGTGAGTTGAGTTGTAACAGTAAAGGAAACTTCCGACAGCTGAAACTATTACGGTTTCTCGTCATGCCTCTGCCTTTATACACCCCAGATTAAGCTTTAATACACACTCCATATCGCTAGGACACAGCATTGCAGACATAAAACTATGACATCGAATAGAGTGGTGATACTCCATTGACTGACCTATTACTTTGAGGACGTAATCGTGGAGTTTGTGCGGATTTTTAGCGTACTTTTAGTATCGGTACGGACTTTTAGGGAATGCTATCAAAATAATCTCGCCTCAATTATTTTCTTTCCGTAAGAATATGTTTAGTTAAAAAATTAGATTCAGTGAGAGTTAGTTAGAAATACCTACATCACGTCGACTACCTAAGCTTTTGGATGAACCATGTAATCATTCCTCGGTTGGGAAAGAAATTAGCCAGGTTTGTTTTGTGAGCAACATGCCTAATGACTAGCTTAAAGGTCAATGCTTGAATCTAGCCTTGGGCCTCACCTCAAAATCCATACTCTTGACGTGTTGTGTTTCTCTTGAATTGCAAGTTGATGAATGCGGTCAATGGCACTTACACGGAGTAATATTTGTTGTTTCAGGACAAGATGCATCTCTTGTTTCTAAACAATATAAACTACAACTGAACGACGTCATTATTGAGAAAGTTATGAATATTTTAACGGTTTTCTGAATCAGTTCTTATAGGTAACATTATTCGAATGGCCTGAAACAAAATAATATTTGAATTCATACCCTTCCGGGCACCACATATGAAGGTAGTGGGTGAAACAGGCAAAACAAAACAAAGAATGCGCTTTGTGGAAATAGCCACATGAAAAGAATAGGGAAGGCACGACGAAACAGGATTTTAATAGCAAACTTAAGAATTGTGCATCGCACCAGCAATAGCTAAAGGGAGAAGTAATAGGTTAAAGGAGTGTAACAACAATGAAAGAAACACGGACAGTAAGTGTAGGCAGAGAAAAACCTTGGGGAAGGTGAAGCGTTGGTCTACCGTTCAAGAGAAGGTCAGTTGACCTCAGCTCATAAAAGTCAGTATCAGAAGAAAAATAGAGAAATTAATTATAAGAAGTGGAAGGAGCAAGAACTTGTGGAGTAATACATGAATATGAAAGGCAAAGTGTGTATGCAAGGACTAGATAGCTAAAACAGAGCACGATTTGTGGACCTACCAGCAGTCATGAGGCCTTCTCACTCTGCACTACATGTACATACGTAAAAGGATGAAAATTGTGAGCTGCCTGGAGAGGAAAAAAACGCAGGACAGAGGTTTTTGTATGGTTGGCGAGGGAGTGTGCCTGATGGAGGACTTTGAAGGAGGAAACAAAAGTTGATGGAGGTTATTCTGAGGGGTGACGTTTCCTTTTGACGCGTTAAAGAGAGTGGTAGAGCGGAGAATTTTATGGAGGCAGAACGATATGAATGGAGGCCAAAATCTGACAGGTTAAAAACTACAGTAAATATTTTAAAAGCTGAATGTTTTCGTGAGTGTAACGCCGGAGAAGACCCCAGCGTCAGGAGCATTATCGGTAAGAATTTCCAAGGACCATCCACTCCAAGAATATTCGTTGTTTTGTATGCGCCCTTTACATGTCGCCCACAGCTCGCGCTAGATTAGATAGATATTGAGGTAACCTACCGGTTAAGATAGGTTTAAATTGAAATGAGTCAAAATCCTCTAGATTTTTACATCTGTAGGGTCCTATTATCTTCTATCACCTTCCCCGATTGCCCAACATCCTTCCCTCTATCACAGCCTTAAGCAACCATTTGCATCCCATTACCTGTTCTAACCACCTACTTTGGCTCGTCCTCATCTCATCCAGAAGTATCCTATGCTCACCAACAATTCCAAGCACTTCCTCGTTTGTCTTTCTTTCCGTCCTCCACACGATCTCCATTCTCCTTTACATCCGCATCTCTAACGCAAGCAGCCTATTCTCGTCTCCTTGCAAGGACTAAACGTCAAGGCTAGAATATAATACGAATGATGATGGCACTCAGTTCAAAAATACCGTCAAAAGTACGTGCGCTTTTACCGCGCGAAGTAATCGCATCCGTCATAGCGCTCGAAGCGTTGTTATTGGTCCCCGCAGGAGATAAAGAAGCTCTCAAAACCCTGCACGATTCGTTCGACTATGAATTTCTTCTCCATCTCGTGCGCCGGGATGAATGAGTATAGCACCCGATCTGTGGGGAAGATTTATTCCGTCGCTCCGATCCGGGTCCCGTTCTTGGGTGACCTCCTCCCCGAGTCGCCACGGGAGCTATAGCCCGCTTGACTCTCTTTGACCCCCTTAACATTTTTCGCTCTCACCCCCCTTTTGCACCTGCGCACTTTAGGTGGTTTGAGCGAGATAGTTCCCTAGTCATCATGGAGACTATATTCAAATTTTATTTTTATTTTCGCTTCTGTAAGAAGCATGAAATAAATGTTGTAATATTAATGGCGCAAAGATAAAGTTATAGATGATCAAAATTCGCAGTAATTAAATAAATAAAGCTACATAAGTCTCTAACTTGACTCATTTTTTCCCGCCGTACGGCTGAAAACCCTTCAAAACAGCAGGTTTATTTGCGATTCTGTCAAAATTACTGTGGTGAGTAATATAATATTTTTTATAAATAGTTGAGAAAACATGCAATCTACACACCGTTAGTTTTTTGACGAAATCTAGGTGCTGGAAGTTCCTAATTTGTTTAATATTCTCCCTCTGGAGCGCACAGTCATAATCTATCCCATGTAAAACATTTTATATTTTCAGGCAAATAGCTCGAAAAGTAGTTCGACAACGGGTTGATATTTTGATATCATTGGTAAGATGAGAGTTTTTTCTTTAAAATGAGGCCGAATTCATCAAAATTCTAGGTGAAGTGATTTTTCGCTCAAACCACCTTAACCTTCTCAAAAACGCTCACGACTCGGCATTCACCGGCGGCGACCTCCCGCGCCGTGCGCTCCACATAAATCGACCGTTTGGTGTAACACACAGGTGTGTGTGCGCCTGTGCGCTTACATATTTTTTCCTCTGCCCTGCTCGCTTTGATGTTTACGCGCGAACTCCCGGAGAAAATATCAAGGAAAACCAGTCCCTCCCGGGCGTCCGGCATTGCCCCCTCACACATCTCATCTGCTCGTTCGCTTTAATCTCCTCCCCTCTTCTCTTTACAGGTGGGGCCGTGCGATGTGCGAGAAATATCGCAAAGTTTATGTGTATCGAAGTTCTTATTTAGGTATCGAACTTTCGATGAATTGAAATTCTGGTAATCTAAATTTTGGTTTGCCGGATTTTTTATGAACCGAACTTTAGGGGCAACGTTATTGAAATGGTGCTTTAGTTCTGAGAATGTTCTGTCTTCTCTTAACAGATGGGTGATGTGAGAGAAAAATCGCAAAATTCCGATTTATCGAACCTTTTTAGGACTCAAACTTTCGATTCATCGAATTTTAGATTTATCGAACTTTCGATTAATTGAATCTCAAGTGTATCAAACTTCAGGTGCACGGGGACGTTATTGAAATTGCGCTTGAGTTCTGCGTGTGGATTATTTTCCTCCAAGCTTTCGCGTCGATTGTGGACCGCATCATCAGCAATAAAAATTGTGATAACAGTTTTTCATTTCAAACAATGATTCGAAGTGTAGTGAAGAGTAAAAGAACTAGCGTGTCAGCCTGGAAACTCAAAAATCGCTGAATCTCGTCTCGGATGATGGGTTTGTGTTATAATTAAGGACATTGTGCACTACATTGTGCACATTGATCTTTAAGCCGGATGGAATGCCGAAAATCCAAGTCTACTACTACTTGAATGATGATTAGGTACCATTGCTTTCGTTCTGGGTGCTGAGGACATGGACGCAAAATCTTGGGTAATAAATCTCCACGCCCAGCTGCTACCAAAATTGAGCAATACCAAGTGCATGCTACTCGCGTCGCAAAACTGCATTCCAAATCTACGAGTGGCTGCACAAAAGAACACTTTTTTGTGGTCCTTCCATTAGCACCCTCCCCAGCCGCTGCTCTTATTGTCGATAATGATACATTGTTTTTATCGTCTAGGTAGGAATGTACACTGTAATTACCGGCTCTCTAACCTCATTTTCTCGATATTTTTTTGTCCAGGCTCGTTGTAGTAAATGACATTCGAAATGACCTCATCATAATTTTTTTGTCAATTATCGCATCGTCTCCAATACTTATTTATCCTTTTTTAAGTTAAATTTATCAATTTGGCTAGATGCTCAATAATGCGCTCTCATATAGATGACCTTGATATCGATTTATTAAGCAGCGATGCTGTAGATTTAGTAACATATGATCCCTTGATTTTTGTCTTCAGCAATGAACTGCATTACTTTTGTCATCTAAGTGTCCTTTAGGAATTTGGCTTATTAGTATTTGGTAAGTATATAGGAAAGATTACACTCTTTATCCTTGGTGCCTCCATGTTTTTCTGTCTGGGATCAATGTTGGAAATAGGAAAATTGCAAGGCCCCTATATTTTAGTGTTACTTAAAGCTAATAATCGAACTAATCGCAATCGAAGTGCGTTCTAGGATGAACCTCGAAAATTGCAATATCGCTCATCGCCACCATCGACTGCCCGATTCCACTTCCACCTTTATCCACCTCCATTCTACTCGAGTGTTTTCTCGAGCCTTCGTTGCGTTGTTGTGTGGGGGGCTTTGAGGTGACATCCTACGCATAATACTTTTGCCGGGATATTAACGGAGGGTAAGAGTTCAAAAAGTGTTATTCCGCATCCTCCGCTGCCCATTATAGCAGTGGGCAGGGGCCCTCCTTTTACCGAGGGGGCAGTCTTGGAAGCAATTCCCCTCCGGTCCAGCGCTGCGAAGGGCGTAGTCACATTTTCCCACCACGCCTCTTCGTCCAGGGGATTCGAAAAATCCTCTTTATTATTTTTATCGCGTCGACCTTGAGGGGCGGACGTCTTTGGTGTTCTTCGTCTTTTCTTTTCTGCGAACTGTATCATCCAGTTGCCACGGGTGCGTGCGGAAAGGTCGAGCAAGTCGACATGTGGTGCGTTGGCGATTCTTCACTCGTTCACGAACTGGTTCTTTTCTCACTCATTTTCTTGCACATTACTTTTACATTTTTGTTCATCGTCTACCATAATGCTTTTGAGCTGGTTTCTTTATTTGGACTTATTCGGTATTTACCTTCGTAGGTTGCAATGCTTTTGTCTTTTGTTTTCTGGTATATGCTCCGCGTATTTCATATAGCTCAGGAAACATGTCGTTTTTATCATGGATTATTTGCTTCAATGTTTTTCTGATTACTTAATGCCTCTTTTTGAAAAAATGTATTCATAAAAAAAGTAGGAATCATGTTTAGAAACCATGCTAGCAAACATTCCCCTTCGTCTTATTTGGAAACAAGGCACTGACAAAAAAATATAGCGCCTTTCATGCTTGAAATTTATTGCAAGTACTGCTTTCAGCATGCCAAAGCCGGAGAAAAATGATATACTTGTGATTGGCGCTGGTTGACGGATATATTATTTGTGACAACTTTTGCTGTCCTTTGATCAAAATGAATCGGTGACTTCATTTTATTACCTTTGTATTCCTGGTAAAAATCGCATCTTAGAAACTTTTTCTCAAATATGGCCTATTATTACGCAATGAATATACCTATGTCTCTCCCTGTGTAACGTTCATTTTCGTTCAAAAACCTGAATTATTTTTTATGTGATCTGTGGAAAAAGTACTGCGGAATGATCTGATTCTTTTGACGTAATTGGAGTGGGGACAGTTTTTCCCTCTAGTGCAGTAAGGTGAAAGAATGACAAGTGTGATACGTGAAATAATTCGCGCAAGAAGGTGGGATTTTATCAACGTAAATAGACTGGTGACATTTTTCTCTTCAGGTGCCGTAAGCGTGGAAGAATGATGTGGCTTTATTTTTACGATAAAGACTCGTCGAGTGTCTTGAGGTTTGATGAGCACCATCCCCCCCCCCCCGTAACTCTCGCGCCGTTAAAAGTTCCTAGGGTATCATCCAGGCGAGGACGCTCCCCCGCACCCCTTGTGCCCAGCGGTTCTTTCTCTCTCCCGACAACCTCTCCCTCCTTCCTTCGGGATCCCGCTCCAGCAACGAAGGTTTCTTACCTTCCGATCAAGGACGACGGGTTAATGTGCACGACGATCTTCTTTTTTCTTCGTTTTCCAGCGGGGAGCGTTACATTTCCCCCTACCACCTACCCCACATCCCCTCTCCTCAGTCCAGAGCCGCTCTCGTTTTCATGATCCGGTATATGATGCGTCGTTTATTTTGGATGCCAGCACTTCGAGGCTTCGGTCTTTTGTCGTCTTCTACTCGCTCCGAAACTCTAAGCGTTGGAAGGGGACTGTTTTTGGTGGCCGAGGAAATGAAAGTGGCAAAGCGATGAAAGGAATTTTTATCGCTTGGTGTGTGTATTTCAGGATAATCCTTGACAAAACGGCCAGATCCCCATTAAACTGCTGAGAAGTGTGATGAAAAGATAATCGCGTTGTTTTAATAGCGCAAAGATGACTTCATCGCTATTATTTCTGGAAATTTCATCCTTTAAAGCGCCAGTGAAATGGCGCCAGCTCTGAAATTTCCACCAATTAATTTCTTTTCGTACCGACTAATTTTCACCGCCAAGGCGTGATCTTTAGATACCTGGAAATTTAAGGTGTATAAAATATTTCAATAACATTGATTCCTCAGAATTAAAGCCAAGACTATAGAAATCCTATTGAAACTTTCTCCTTAAATGCTCCGTTTTAATCTTTAAAACTGCATTGTAGATCGTGTTTACTTCAGGTTTTACAGGTGAGGTGAGCTGTGTAAACAGTAGATATACTTTATCGTTGTTAACATCTTGGTATTAAATAAAGTAGGGGTTAGGAAAGAGATGGGATGGTGATTATTGTAATTAGGGCCATTAAGACTCTGGGCTCAACAATGGAACAATGCTTGAATTTTATCTCTACACTCACCTCCTTCCATCTAAATTATTATTAAGGTTGAGTTTTAAGGTGAGTCTGATTTGCGACTTCTTGTAACATCGGTCCCTAAAATTTTGCATTTCTAATCCTAGTGTACTTGACGGAACTGTTCGAATCTAATGAGCTTAATGCTCATTAGATTCGTTGAGTCTTTACTCTACCACTAGTGTGTACTGGTGTGATTCATCTCCTGGAAACCAATCTATTTCAATTTAAAACCTAAACTTCTTCCATAACTCTCGTAAGTAGCAAATGCGAGCAATCTGAATTTTGTTTTATGCATTTTTCCGATATCTTGTTCTACATGAAGTAGTTTTTAGTAATATGTGAATATTTTTACCTTCCTCAGCCGATGTTAGTATTTCACTCGACTCTTAGGCCAAGAAAGACCAGTTATCGTACGATACGTACTCGATTTGATATTTAAAGCCCAATTTGTTTTATTATCAATATATTTACTTTTTTCGTGTGAACTATCACAAACATCACTAGGCTCGTGGCATTCGAAGTTAGAACCCTTGCCATCGGACGGTATGTGTGGAAAACATGGCGGTAGGATGATTTAAAAAGTCAACTTGTAAACGAATTTCGAAAAAGGTTTGATTCCTACCTATTCGACTACAACATACCCGTAGAAGAAGTTTGAGGAGCGTTCGGCGATATCTTTTTGGAGCCGCCTCGTGATCAAAACAAAATTTCGTGTTCATATGCACAATTCTACCAATTTATATTTTACTTAAGGTAGTCTGAGCGAGATATCACTTAACATAAATTCGAAGATTTTGGCCTTGCCATAAGGGAAAAGATCTCATATTTCCAGTGATGACAAAATATCAGCCACTTACCACTATATTTTTCGAGTAATTTGCCAAAAAATACTAGCTATTTTCCAGGGGAAATGGTACGAGTATGCACTTCAGAGTGAATCTATTTAAAATATGAGGAATTTATAACGCATACATCTCGTCAGACAGTGTGTAGTTTGTATGTTCTCTCAAGTGTTTAAATAAAATGAAATACCTACGCGCCGGTCATGTTTACAGAATTGAAAAAAGATATCTTCGGTTGTTAGCGCATTTTTAGCGCACGGCGTGAAAAATGAGTCAAGTTAACACCTTGTTCTTGCATATTTTGTTAAATACTGATAATTACAGTGACTTAAAACAAAGTTTGTACGTCATTAATGATGTAATATTGAGGTACTTCATACTTCTTACAGTTACTTAATATTTTGATAAAATTTGGTCTCTATTATGACTAAGGAATAATCTCGCTCTACCTACCTTGAGGTGGAAAGGAATAAATGGTAGGAAATTTTTCCCGGCCCCTCACGGGTTAGTATCTTCATGATTCTTGATGTTTCATCTTCAGCTTTGAAGGTGAGAGGAAGGTCTGTTATTGAAACTTAGGCCAACTTGAAGACATTAACTCGCTCGGAAGCTTGAGAAGAATTCACTAGAATAATTCACCAGGAAAGGCTCAAATCTCTCATAAATTTGTAGGCATGTATAAAGTGTAGTCATCGTGATCAGAAGAAATCAGCGAGTAGCGTTTTCCCCAGTCCGGGCGTGCGGATAAAGTTTTACGGGAAAAATCGACACGGTTGAAACATGAATTTACAGTCTACCTACCAATTAATTAGTGTACAGTCTTTGTTGATAATCTGTCAATGACTCGTCGCAGCTCCACCGTCCGGGACGGCCCCGGGCCTTGCGCCGTGCGTGGAACGACGCCGAGGCGTGTCTTCCTCGCGGGAGTCGGGTCAAGGGAGTTGTGGCTTCGTCCCGCCCGCGAGGACACTCTGGTCTCGGCCGCCGGGCGAGGGAGGGAGAGCGGGCAAAGTAATGGGACACGACGGAATCGGATCCTCGATCTCTCTCTGCTCCCCAACCTCGCCCGCCGCCGAATCCTACCTTTTTTTGCAATCCTCGACCGGCCAAAACAATGAGTTAATTATACCTTTTGAGTTTATAGGACTATCTCACCCTCGTACGAGGCTCGTGCCCACTAAGTTCGCGCGCGTCTAATTTGTCCGCGGCGAGCCATTGTCGTTGGTGGAGAGATAAGCACGTAATTGTGGAGCCACTTCGAGGCCGGAAGTCCTTCCCGAGCCGAGAGAGAGAGACACGTATGGGTGCAAGCAAGCCAAACCCTCCGTCGACGAGCTGCGTATAGCCTTCGCGCAGTCTAGTCGCCGCGGTGTTCTTTGCTTTCCGTGCCGCGACCTACATCCCGTGGGAATCGGTACTCTTTTGATGATCGCGCGCCCGTGACCAGGCGGGGAGCCCATCGGTTTTCGGGGGCCTCCCCTCCCCCACCCCCGCTGAACGAAATGCATTTCCCTGACGCTGTGGCGTGGCACTTTTTTCTTATCACCCACCCCCGTGTCGTTCCCAATCGATCAACTGCAACTTCGACCGCCTTCCTCGTTTCTCCCACGCCTTCCAGTCTGCCGTGACCGCTTATTTTCAATGAGAATGTGAGTCGTATTCTGCTGTAACGGTGGTGACATTTTTAAAAACTACCAGCAGATCTTTGCTTCTCATCTAGACGTATAAACGTTGGTACGTAGCTCTTGTGTTCCATGCCTACTCTGCTGTACGTGCATAAGGAGCAATGTCTACTGATAGCCTATTGGGTTAATAAAAATGAGGTTGCTTAAGAATTGTTACCTACCATTCTTTGTGTTTATCCGGTTAGGGTAGATTTAAATGGATCGTTTCCACTGTACTTTTTTGTCTTAAAGTTTCTCTTTCCTCACTCAAATTCTCTCTTCCACTCGCCATACTTCCTACCTCCGCTCATTCCGTCTAATATGCTTATCCTTTTTCTTTCTCCCCACGCTTTATGAATTATTTTTTATTATTAGGTGATCTATTAGGTAAAGGTAGGTTTAAATGAAAGTGAAAAAAATAAAAGCAATAAAAATGAGAGAATGGATGAGAGTCGAATAACTAAATAGATATTTGAATAGTGGTGTGAATGGTGTGAGAGGGAGGGGTAGACCGCGAAAGTAATGGGTGAATGTGGTGGAAGAGACTCTAAAGAGGAGGAATATTTGGAGTATTGAGAATATGAGAGCGTGCATGAAACAATTCATGAGTGTAAAATAAGCGAAGGAGGTTTGTAAGGATAGGACATTAAGGAGGAATTATTGAAAGGGAGCCAGTATTCTAGGTAGCAGCAATGACTAAGTTCTTTGACTTACCCTATCCCAAAGGGAAATGGCATGATGGGTATTTTTGTATTCATGTAAGTAATCTGAGCAAAAAAGTGCGTCAAGTACTAAGAATTTTAGCTTTCGGAGGCTAAGAAAAAAGAACGGTACTGACCGGAGTAACTGGGTGTTTTGTTGGTGTCATACCTGCTGTACTGTACTTTATTCTTCTTAGGTCATCAATTGTATACAAACAGGTTCGATAATGAAATCTTTCAGCACGCACCGCGAAATATTTCTCAAGCGTGTCTTTTTTAGCCATCCCGAGAGTCCTTTGTTGAAGCATTTTTATTGCGTACAACTTTATCAGACTTGAGATTAAAGGAATACGACCCGGGTTTCATTGCTTTAGCATCATCATTAGACCGATAACCTGTCTTCACCTTCAGTCAGTCGATAAGTGATGTAATTCACCCGGCACTGGGCTTTACGGGCGTGGGAAATTTGCACATTCAGATAGTCAAGGGATAGTTGAGAGGGAAGCAAGTATTGGCTTGTAATTAATTGATTATAATTCGGAAAGGAATTCATTAAATTTTCGCGTATAAAAAATGGATTCCCCTTTCAAATTAAGAGAAAAGCTCTAATTTTTTCCTTGAGACCCAGTTCTCCATTATGCCCGGATTTTGCTATTTTCTTCCTAGCGTTACTCTTTACTTCCCCTAAAGGAGCTCTCTTGCTGGGCTTAAATGGTTATCCGCTCTTCCTCTTAATTATGAATTTATCAAAAGAATATAATTTAGTATTGTTATATTGTGTTTTTTATAAATTTGTTTTTTTTAATGCCGAACATGCTTTGCGTTAATCAGCTCATTTCCTCCAAATTATGAATTATTCAGATTATTATTATTTATTATATTCATATTGGGTTTTATTTATTTATTTTTTTAAATGTGGAGCATGATTTGCATTAATCGGCTAAATATTATGTATGTGCTTAGACGAAGGGGCAGGCGGTATTTTCTGTTAATTCTCCGTGCTGGACTCAAAGAGGATAACAAATTATGTTATTTTTCATATTCACGGTCAGCATGAATTTGTAAGGTTTAACATGTCTTTTATTGTGCAGAAAATACATTATTTGATGATTTATTTCTCAAATGGGGGTTTCGATGCAAAAAGCTCTATTCGACTTTTTTTCGAATTGATGACATAATTTTCACGTAATTGCACTCTTGTCACAAGTCTCACCTGTATCGAATTAAAAAAATGATTTTTCAATCAGCCAGTTCACGGTCCATCCCTCGCCAGCCGTTCCACAAAGCATTTTTTGATTGTACCCTGAAGGGAACGGCTTTCGCGCGTGACGCCTTGCAAGCCAGAAGCTGGAGATTTTAATGCTCGATAGACGACGATTACGCACCGTCCTATGAATTAAACTGTCCGCCGCGCCATTTCTACGAGCAGGAGCCAGATTTCGCGCGATTGGGTTCTCCTCATTCACTGCCGTCGTTCCTGCAGTCACCTCCGTCGGAAGGGCACAAGTACATCCTACGTTTTTATTGGAACATGTGCCTCGGGGTAAGGCGTCAATATCCCTCGCTAACCGCCACTTTGCAGGTGATTAAAGATATTGCCAGCCTACGCCTCGCCTTTCGGTGTACTGTGTATTGAGAATAGCTTATCGAAGGGGTGTCGCGGTCTATTTGCTGGTGTTTACCCTGCATTTAACCACCTCACGAAAGAATATTTCTTCATTAATGGATCGTTGAAGGCAGGTAGAAGTAAAATAACTGCGATACCTATAATTCAATGCGTGCATTGCGTTGAAAAGTGCGGGAGAAGCGATTCGCAATCGCGTATTAGAATGCCTTTGATATATCATGTAAGTAATGATTGTTTCGTCACTCACCCTGGTCTTCTCTATTTCATGTATATCGACTCAGTGGTCATTATAATGAATTATTACGTAATGCTAGATTCGAGATGCAAATGATAATACGGAAAGGGAAACGTATCCACCTTGAGTGTTGTCCTTGAGATTAAGGGGGAAACAGTTAACACTACGCTCGTGTATTACTGAGAACATTTTTATTATGAGGTCAGAATTATTAGGGATGTATAAGAGGCCGTAATTGTTGTGTTAATCTCTGCTTCTTTTGATTACTGAACACTTTTTATCTTACCGTGATTAGCTTGATTTTTACCTGATCACTTTCTCATTATTAATTTATTCCTAAGGTGTCATTAATTTGTTAATTTGAATTTAAATTAGCCGTTTATTATGGCGTACGCTTTCGGCGTAGCCGTTAGTTGTACGGAGAAGTAGCTCGGTGGAGAATAGTCTGCCACTCTTAACATTTTACGAAGTGCCTTTGGCCTTCTTTTGAATTCATTTACTTCCTTAATGAATGTTCCTGATAAGCTATACGCTTGCTTCATGTAATGATAATTTGTGATATAGGATGGGTAAAGAATAATTTACTTTGTCAAGGTAGCTAAGCAGTGATTTCTGTTAACATGATGGCGGTATCTGTACTTTATAATTAGCGTATACTTTAATGCATACCTTGTCAACTACTTTCCCAATCATTTTACGATCTCTTTTACGATGCTTTATAAAAATGGCTAAGCAGTGGCTGTAAAAGAATACCAATAACACGAAGTGTTCGAATCGTTTAATAGGTGATGATTTGGAATTCATGAGCAGAGTTTTTAAGTGGCAAACACCGATGAGTAACTACATGAAAGTAACATCAATGATGTTGTGGATACGTCATGTTTTAATGATGAGTCATTAGAAGCGAACTTTGGCGTGTTTATTTAGATTTCGATCTGTAAGAAAACTTGGAAATATAAAAAGCTAACAGCCAAAACTTACTATCAGCGAGACTGGTTTTTTACATTTTTTGTTTTAAATGACCGCAAGAATAACTTGATTTTGTTCCATTTCGAGGATTCGCGTGATTCAATTTTTTCGTAGATAATGTGATACGACGCATGCATTATATTGAATAGCCTGACGTAATAATTCCATTCCATTCATATGTAAACTATATTTACCTACCGCTTTTAGTGTAGTGCACTCATAACCTAAATATGGAAGATATCTTACATTGACCTGCTAGCTCGGATTATTGTGATCAATTTACTTCATTGATTCTTAATTAAATCTGGCTTAAATGACGCTCCGGATCTATTTGCTTCTTAGGTTTTAAACGCGACTGTGATTTGGGCACTATAATGCGGAAAATTTTACGCTATACAAGTGATGGTGTAGTCAATATTTTGGTTTTATATTGTTGATATAAAATTTTGAAGATTATAATGTCTCTGAACTCTTTACTTTCATGATGAATAGTCGATTAAAATCTCCGATTAACCTCTCACGGGTTGTGTAATTGGCGCATTTGTGGTAGAATGATGGCTCGTTTCATAGTGGCATCGAAACGCACTGCAGTATAAATCAAAACCTTCTTCATCGTTCTTCTGGGTATGTAGCCTAATTGAACGTGTGCTGCATTACAATGCCCTTGCATTTTGATATTGGTTATTATTGGTTGGTATTTTTGGTGAGACTATGGATTATCAAGGTCATTTGTAGCATTATAAATAGGTTGGTTGGTAAGGGAAGGATTGCTCTGAAAGGGGTAGAAGGATGGAGAGAAACCCAGCTTTGGCATTAGCCTGCTCTTTACGAAAAGCACCTAGGGGACCATCCTACAGACTTGAGTACTACACTAGTAATTCCCCTCACAAGACACCCAAATAGGGATTGGGATTCCACTGAAATATTTCTCCACTACCGGGATTCAAACACTTGATGGGAAGCCAGTACTCTGGTCATCACACTAATCTGCGTGTCCGCTTGCGGTGGCTTATATTTAAAATAAATATTTTCCTATTGTAAATCTTCAGTCGGTGAATGCTTATGTGCTTGAATGAATTATTTTTATGTCATGCAGATTTAGAGGTACATTTTTTATAATTTTTTCCATGCGCTTAGTTTAGTTCCTTTGTATGGAATTCGGCACCAAATGGATACTCATGAATTGTTGTAATATAAGCTCTGCGATTTGTGCTTGTTCTTATACACTGTCCCCTTTTCGAAATGGATTAATCAACGCCTTCAAAAACATCTTTTATTGAGTTGATCTTCCGGTTCGTTTCACTCACCCTTTCTACCCTGCGTCAATTATATCTTATTCAAAGAAAGCGACGGCCGTGATATTTCGTATCTATACGACATATCTCGCGGGTTTGATGGCTAGTTGTTTTATTATATAGAAAATAGACCGCGCTCATTTCTCTCAATCTCATTCTTGTACCTTAGGGTTTGTCGAAACATTCTCCTCCGTAGTGGGCTGTTGTAAATTTTTTAAAAATTTAGTGCCCATAAATTTTAAATGTTCACATAGATTGACTATAAATCTTTCTTCTAGCAGACTTTCATGTCGCTTTCATCGCGGGCATTATTACAGCGTCATTGTCCAACGTTTAAGTTTATTGTCAAGAATATAGTTCTTCCGGGTATGCTATTAAATGGAGCTCTATCCTAACAGCGTAGAATTTGAAATCACGTTTTTATTTATGTGAATGTGCACAGTCACATTATTCACGCTTTCTTTTCCTCACTGTATGAAAGAGATAAAAAACGTAATCGAAATTATTATTAAATGGCTTTAGGTCGTCGGAATAATGTTGTCTCTGACTGTCGAGGTATTATACTTCGTGGTACGCTTACCGATTTCGATTTATATGTTGTGCAAATGGTGATGTAATAAATTTAAATCATCATAGTATTTCTACCCACTTAGTTGAAGGTCCTTGGACATTTCTGATTCCCCCTCTACACTGGGGGGACTCGACTCTCCCCGACGGTGGGTTATTATTTATTTTTTATTCACAATACTACGATCAGGTCGATTGTAATTTTTTTGTCATGTCATTTCACATTAAGGAGGTTACAAATATACACCAATGAAATCCTCTTACGATATGTGTGAGGATTGAGGTGTCTTAGGATTGGACTGATGTTTCTAAGGTTTGGATGATACTTTTCTGCCTGTACTGAAATATGAAATGGGGATGGTTTTGAGAGCTTCAATCGCCATGAGCGTGCTTATTAGATCTCCATACGTTTGTTGAGTGAGGAAACAATGAAGATAATTTTGTTTTTTAAGTTCCTTCAGGTTACTCCTCATGACCATGTTTGCGCAATGCGGCCTTTGGGGTCAAGCGGTGGCAACGTTATACACGTTTGGTAGCCCTTCCGGCTCCACTTACAATTACTGGAGGAAAAACACACAGCTTGGAAAGCTGCCTCGATAAGGCGGCCGCGAGTATGTCCCAGGGGTATGAGTGCGCTTGCCTCTCCCTTCATATTAGCCACATTTCCGTTCCCTTCTCCGACGCGAGAGATTTCCCCTCCCCGCTACCAGATGGCTGACCCGAGATAGTACGAAAAAAAGCCCTTTGTGCACGACCTTCTCTCACTCTCTCTCGTAATCCTTTCCATGTCCAGCCTCCAGGCCATTGCGTGCCCAACACCGTCTCGGCAATTTGAGCACGCTCAAAGAGGTTCTAAGTCTATTGTTTTAAGGCCTAGTTGTCCAGTCTTTTAAGATTTTCCTCTCAATCGTCTCTTCGGCCGCTAGTCCTCCCCCCACACTCAAATTCCTAATTGGTCCGGCGTGCCTCTCGTACAGCTCTCGCAAAAGCCCGTGGCACATTCGCCTTGAAGAGAGTTAGCCTAGTGGAAGGAGTACTTGGAAGGGACGAAGGGGAAGGTGAGGGGTGGAAGTGAAAAAGTCTTTATCTTTGAAAGTCTGATTTTCCATAATTCTAGGATGTCAGGCGCATTGCATGCGGGGAAGTAAAAAGTAAAGACTAATTACCTGCGGAGACGGTTTTTTTTGGGAATTGACACAGTTCCAAAGTCGTCCACCAGATATATCTGAGCTTTTCAAGGCTGTGCTTTGGAACGGAAAAGGCGTGGTTAACGATAAAAGTTGCAGGGTCTCACTAGGGCGGATAGAGTTTAACAGCTATCCGGGAAGTATCTTTGATGAAAATGGGTAGTAGCAAGGATAATAGAAAAAGAAGAGCGTTTTCAAAGGAGGTATTCGCTAATATAGTGAAACTGATGACAGTTATTTTGTCAAAGGATGCCAAGAAAAGGACGGTGAAGAGCCTGATACGGAGTGAAGCGTTGTTTTGCTCGGAAACCTGGACTCTGAGGATAGAGGATGAGGACGGCTGCAGGAATTTGAAATTGGGTGTAGAGGAGGATGAAAAAGGTGCGGTGGAAGGATAGGTAGGTGAACGATGAAGTGATTGGGTGAATGAGGAGAGGAAGCTGCTTGAGGAAATTCGTAGGGAGTAGGTGGTTGGAACAGGTAATAAGGGGCGAAGGATGCTGAAGGTCGTGATAGAGGGGAGGATGATGCTGGGTAAGTGGGGAAGGGGGAGACAAAGAATAGGTTTCCTAGATTAGATGAGATGATTTGGTGTGGGAAGTGTACCGAGCTGAAATAGCAGGCAGTATAAAGTAGAATTTAAACTAACCGAAGTAAAAAAACAACGTATTTTTCCACCAAATTTAATTAAGGTGCGACTAGTTTCACAATGACGCTGATGTGTTGAAATTAGTCGCACCATAATAAATTTTGGAGAAAAAATGCATTGTTTTTTTTTACTTCGATTAGCTACGGATTTCCGCAAAGTTCAGCGTGAAACCATTGAAGAATTTAACTCTCATGTGACAAAACCTATCTTAATCGGTGCACTAACCCTAACGAATTAATAAAACCTAAGATCGTGCATGACTGCATACCTCCTCCCGAGACCATTCCCAATTGTTTACCGGGCCTTCTATTATCGACTCGGAACTCAGATTAGCGCTTTTCTTCGTCCGACCTTCCGGAACCATTTTGGCCCGTGATATCTCCGTGGTTGGGGCGTGTCCGTCCAGATTTGCGCAACCATTGCAACGAGGTGGAGTAAAGGGTGCATAGAGCAAGAACTGTGCTCTCTTGCCAATATAATTCTTACGTCTTATCTTCCATTCCTTTCTCTCTCTCTTGCATTCTCCCACTTTGAACTACTGTTGAAGGTGGGTGTGTGTTGCTGTGGCACCTGGCGGTTAGCCGGGTGGGAGTTTATCTCCCAGGAGGGATCGGCAATGAAAACGCACTCGATCGTTTCATCGAGCATGATTTACATGTAATTACTCTGTGGGTCGTTCTAAAGCGTCGGATCTCGTTTTAACGTTGGAAATTGTTTTTTTCTCCCCCTCCATCTCGTGTGGCCGGAGGAGTTCACGCTTATGGTTCTCTGGAGTGTCTCTCCGACTCGACTCATGGCTCAAGGTTGCAGCAGCGGATTTATTGTGTCAGTTCTGGCACGGGACGTGCAATTGTTGTGAGATAACTGTTTAGCTTATCATGTTTTGAAACATTGATGTCATGTTCGTGCGAGAACCACCAGTGAGTTATATTTTAAATGGATCGCAATTTTTTTTACTCTCGACTTCAATTGCCGTGTTGTTATGCTATAAAATTATGGCTACGTGCTGATAACGTAAGTGTTCTTTTCGAAGTAATGGCATTTCTAACATTTTTTGGTATCGTAAACACAACTCGCCGAGTGAAAGTAAATGCTTGAGGTGCCTTCATGGAAGGAGGGTTAGCATAAAGTATTCTAAGGCTTAACGATTGTCCGCAATTTTTCCTTTGAAATTTGTGAGCTAGCTTTGTCATACTACTAAAAATCTCTTTCGAGATAAATTCGACCCTTTTTTTTATTACCAAGATCTTTGTAAAACTTCAGTGATAGTCATGACTTAGGTACTCGAAATTTTTAATCGAAGAGCCGTGATCCCACTCCCAATTCTACGGATTACGAGTTTAGTTTTTATGGAACTGAAGGATGCGTCAGCTTTGTCACCAATCTTTCCGTTGAAATTTGTGAGCTAGCATTTTCATACCACTAAAAGTCTCTGGTGAGCAAGGGTGATAATAATATGACTATAATAATAAATTCGACCAATTGTTTTTTGTTGTAACACCAAGACTTGATTAACATTTGAGCGATTGCCATAACTTTCGCGAATTTTTTAATGGAAAATTACTGATGCCTTTCCTATATCTGAGGAACACATGTTTTATTGTTATTGAACTGGAGGATATATCAGTCGCATTTGGTTGAAACTTTTATTATATATTATACTATAAAGATAATAATATCCTCATTCCTAATTTAAATGCTGTTTTTCACTATTGTGTCTTTGTTTTATCTTTATTTGTGCCAAGGTGCTCTGTTCATGATAATTAGGTATATATGTGATTCTCTATACACATGCGTTTTATCATGCCTTTTAAAATTATGTCATTTCCGTCGACCTTTAAAGGTAATCTGATCGTCCACTAACCAAATACGCGTGAGTTCGAATCCCGCTTTCACCTTAGATGTTGTATTTTCAAACCTTAAATTAGGCTAATTTATTTTAGTTGAGCGCACAAAGTGCCCATCAGTACTTTACTATAAAAGTAATAAGCTTTACAGATTCGTTTTCACGTCTACAATACTTTTCTTCACCATTTGACTTATGGGAACACACAATGTAAATAGTTACCTCTTATTTGTTCCTAAATTATTTTGCTATTCTCTAATTTTTCCTATTGCCCATGAAATGAAATTATTGACTGGAAATAATGCCTATCCATTGTGCCGTGAGTTTCATCGGGAAAGGCTCACGTCTATCAGCCAGGCAATAGACTTGAAGGCCAAGTGTACCTAAAGCGCAGGTTCATGCATGCAAACGTTTTCTTTTGGTGATGTTGATTTCATGAAGACGAACCAGACAGGCGAACGAGGAAGTGCTTGATGTAGTGGGTGAAGAGATGAAACTAATTGAGAAGATTAGCAGGGGGCAAATTTGGATGTTGGTACATGTAATTGGGTTGCTGAAGGCCGTGGTAGAGGGCCTGGAAGGGTTAGGAAGAGAATAGGATTTATGGACAGAATGGGGAGAAGTAGAACGTGTGATGAGATGAAATCGTGCAAAGGGATAGCGGCCTCCTCCTGTAAAAATGTAGAGGATTTTTACTCTCTTCCATTTAAACCTACCTTAAGTGGTAAATTACCCTATTGAATGAAATATCGAACTTTTGCGATAGCGATTATCTAGTATTTGCTAGTATATCTCGTTTTGTCTGTCACGCATCCTCACAAACCGTCTCCACTTTCGCCGCAAGCGCTCCGTGGGCCGAGCGGGTGACTCCGCTCGTCCTCTGAGACGGTCGCATTGTTCCGATGAGATTAGATCGGCAGGCGATGATGATGCTTAAAAGATTTCGTCACGCCCGAGTCGGGAACCGTATCTCACCGGCGTAGCGGGATGCTCAGCGGGCCGAGCCGAGCGGAGCACGGGGGCGGGTAGTCTCGCGATCCGCAGTCTCTCCATCATCCCCGCTCGACATTCCCATCCACCCTACCGTACGGTTCCCGCCCCCTTAGCCGGAGAAAGATCTTGCTCCCTCCCGCGAATTCACTTCAGCAGCCCTCCCACTTGCCGCCTGAGACTCCGTTCTGTCGCATCTCTCTCTCCCTGTCGTCATTGGAGCGAGCACCTTGAGGAAGTAGTCGCGTGTGAAAGGTTTTTTTTCCTCCCTTTCCTTCTCTTGATTTCTAAGGGGAAAGGTCTCTTCCTCTTTCCTCATCCGGACCTCACGGTTGGGTCATTTTTCGGATATCCTGTCTTGAGGGCATTCGCCAATCTCTGAGGCGAGTCATCTTAAACATATTACTGCCGGGAAGGTGGATCAATGCATAAATACCGTGTTTAGCAGCGTAAGAGCTACATACAATTCAATTAAAAACAGGATTATTATTACTTTGTGCTCTACCGGTGAGAGTAGGTTTTGATGAAGCTATAATTCGTGCAAATACGCCTGGCAAGATTCTTTTTACGGTATTTGTTTGCATTAGGTTGGGGATTCATTCCATTTTTTTTACAGTTTCCTGCACAATTGTCGTGAAAATCATAAAAATTAAAATAATATTTTTGTTAAATACTCAGAGCTATTATTTTTAATGATTTAATAGTTCTTGTTAATTTTTGAAAATTAATAGGTACTCTTTTATCATCGTTAAAAAATCGTGTATCTTCCTCGTAAGATCTCACCTCATTTTTCTCCCCGAATTAAAAAATGACGGAGGAAGTAACGTCCATGGCTCAGCATTTACCCTAGGAAAATTCCGAATTCATAAAAATATCATAATCATCCTAATATAATTAAAAAAATCCTTGCTGCTATGTATGAAATTATAGAATTGGAATGTTGAGGTAAGCTTCGCAATTGAATTCAATGATGGTCATTTATTTATTAATTCGAGAGCCTATTCGAGAGCCTATCACCTATTCTTCAAGCGTATGAGAATGCGGAAAGTCGATTCGGATAATTTACGAAAGGGGAGACCATTACTGTATTTTTATATTTTTCTTCGGTTCTCTCTGGGTAATTAAATGATTGGTATAATTTGAGTTTCTGAATGTTGCCCATATCCGGTAAGTTCCGTAACTTTAATTAGAAAAGTTGGGAAAATATCAAACGGTTATTAAAAAAACGGCGGAACTGGCTGTGCATTAACTTAAACGGAGTCACCCACTTGTTGTCACCAATGTTGATAGTTCACGATGAAAAAAGTTCATTCGCCCGAACAGTGATTTTTCCCTGTGAACAACACTTTTGTGTTGTTACACGGTTATGCCTGGTCATAGGCTATTGGTGGAGAGAGAAGTAGCTAAGATCCACTGTTCTACTGGCGACGGTTTGAAATAAAAAGTCGTCGGATTGGGACGGAAAAAAAATTTGCGAAATACGTGTATGTGTTTTGGGGTATTCCTTCTTTCGTATTCTCTTACTTCTTCCCTCTGGAATTCTTAACTGTGTGAATGATGCCAAATTGCTTTAACATCTTTTCGCCCTCGAACGAAACATTTTTTTTTCACCAAAACGTTGGTGGTTTGTGGCTCCGAGAACATCCGCGATGCCCAGCAACTATTGGAGTGTGTCAAATTGGAGTGGCTCGCCGCTTTCTAAGAAATTGCGCGCCTATATTTTGAAGATGTCCACTTTCGATTTTCCTGGCTTTCATCCGTGATTTCGAGGAATTTTTTTCCCAATTAGTCTGCTGGAATCGCTATGCTCCCTTTCAACATATTTACGCTTATTGTGGCAAATGTTTTCCTTACGAACTCGTGATGTTTTCAATGGTCATGACTTTATTTCCCGTCATACTTCAGTTACTTGGGGGAGTCTGCTAATTCCAGCAATAGATTCGCAGAGCTAATAAAATCGTAGAAAGGGTGGCTGTTAACAGCGGGAATGAGGTGGAAAGAGCTTCGTTACGCAAAAATCGACGAATTTTCGACATTTCCTAATTAATCGGAGGCCAAACGTTGTAGGCAGTTCAGTCATTAAGTCAGCGCGGAATCGTTCCGTTATGGGTACGTTTTCGAATTCTTATTTTCTTGAGACAAGGGCATTTCCAATTTGTACAGGAGACCCAGGGATAGCAAGGAAGAAGGTTATTTTTTAAAGCAGAACTTCTAATTTTCTTTTAATGTGATCCGACGGCCTTGATACCTATTGTGGTGAGCATAAAAATATTGTTGGCATCATGGCCCGAGATGAGATTGAAACGTGAGACCATGGGGCTGTATTTTGGGAGATAAGCCATTTGATTATTGGAATTAACTTACTCACGTCTGAAAGTGAAATATTCGTGATATTAATGGAGCTTTGCTCTTAAGCTTACTACTGCAGACTGGGACCATTCTAAATATGTGGCTTAGATTATGCAAAAGATATTAGGATTTTGGGGAACTGCGAATCGAATGTTGTCATCTGTAAAAGTACATTCTAATGATGTAGAAGGTTAATTGAAATAGGTTTCGTTTTTCGTTCGTGAGACAGCTGATTCTAGGAAATGTAGAGGACATAATATTTTTCTCATTTCAAGAGTTTGTTTGCATATACCTTCGAATATAATGAGTAGTTTTAGAAAGGACGCGTAGATGAACGGAAAATGGTGCCTCTTAGTGTTTAAGTATTACTGTCTATGACTAAACTTAAATTATGTAGTATTCTTATCAAAAAATAACATCAAGATATTTACGACTGGGTACTCTGGAAAGTCTTTTAGATTTTGATGTGCCTGAAGAGGTTACTATCAGTACCGGTTATAGATTTTCTGAATGGTTAGTTGTTCGAGGTGTTGAATCATCTAGGTGTTAACGCTTTGTTATTTTGTCCTATCTTCATGTTTTTACTAATTTTCTGTACTTCCATTATTTGCTCATCTATTTTTAAGTCTGTTATTTTATTTCGTTAGTCTGTTGTATTATTACCTAGGTTTTCGGATGTGAACATTAGCTGTCACCACCGTGTGAATTGAACTGTACACTTTGGCGTGCTAACCAGGAAAAGCGTTTCTGTTGATAGTTACCCTTTCTTTTCATAATCCGTTTCACGGGAATGGGTGTCAGTTCGTATCACAGTCGATGGGCGGCATTGCCTCCTTTGGGTTTTCACTGCCGCGCTAATGCACTCAACGCACCATGACACTCTTTCTCCCCCTCGGTGCCGTCACCTGTTCGTGGGGGTCGTCCCGGGCTGCACCCAGCCCGCCGCGCTTCGCTCCGCGTTCGTGTGGGCGCGCTCAGCAGCCATCCAGCCATCTTTCGCGCTCTCGTCCTTGTACCATATCTCAAATGCCTCCGGTGTGGAGTGCTCCATTGAAATCTCCCCCGTTTAGCGGCGATCCCACGGTGGGGCGATTTTGACGGCGTCGTGCGACCGTCCCGCCGACCTGAATGCGACAGTTTTCACCCTCGGAAAGTTTCAAACGGGCGTGAACGCGAGCGATGAGAAGTACCGCGGATAGCTGTCCCTTTTCAATTCTCACGCTGGTGCATACGCTTTGAGGTGGTTGGAGCGATTTTTGCGTATGTGCAGATTTGCGTGAAACTTTGCATACCTACGTGTTCTTATTAGTGATATCAGTGGAGTCCGTTCAAGATAATAGTGCATTTGTACAAAAAAGCAGGTATCAGGCATGATGTGTGTTGTTTTATGTGTGGAAAATTGCATTTTTTAATTTATACAACAGCACATTGGTAATGTACTGATTTGGCTTAAAAAATGAAAAGTAAACAATTTTTCCTCGATCGTATGATTTAAACAAAGACCGCTATCATGGATTCTTCGGTCACGTGATTCCCTTCTCCAAACGGCATTGGACGTGCTTACAAATAGGATGCATTTATGTTAACTGCGCTGTTAATTTGGACAAGTGAAAAAAATTACACTACCGATTTTGTTTTTTTGGGAATGAAATGCTATTCTAGCACGTAGCCTAAAAGCTTATGAGATATATTTCGTAATAATTCGATTATATACGCACAGATTTTGTACTTAATGCGAAATAAGTCATGTCATGTTATTATAATGATAGGAATACAAATATAAATTTTTTACGCTGAGTCAAATATTCGAAGAAACGTATTAAATATATTTGTCGCGTAAATTTCGAATACCGCTCCGACAACTCTAGTAATAAAATGCTTTAATTAAGACAAGAATGTAAAATGTAGTCCATTTATCGTTTCCATTACTGCATGTGTGGTGAGCTCCACCGCAAAAACGCTTGCACTTAAATAAAATATGTTCCTGGGATTTTATTTCGATTTATTTGAAAAACTAATAAAATATGCACTCAATGACCCACGATTACCACTCCAGCCACCCTAACCCTATCAATACTGACTGGACATATTTGTCCCTGAGATTGTGTGTGTGAATACTGGAGCATATATGATCTAAAGTATCAATCAATGTAAATTTGAATTTATATTAGTAAAAAATTATGGATACAAATTGAAAAAAACTATGTGACTCTTGAGTGATAAAATTATGCGTCAACTGCTATTCCGTATTTTTTCAAGACTTGTGGGACATATGATTCCCGGACAAAAATTCTGCTGGAACGTATATTTTACAGTTTAAATAGAAAAGTTATCATTATAAATAATTGATTCATACAGTAGAACCGAAAATTCCCTAAAAATTCACTTATTTTATTTCAAACATGCAATCAAAAAACCTTGAAAGGGTTTAAGTTCGAAAATATAAAGAAAACGGGACTTCACACTGTCCTTTTTATTTTCACTCATTCATGGCACCTGTTTCGGTGTTTTTAGCGTCATCGTCAACTTACCGGCGACAAAAGGGTCGTCATCGGCGTAACTGATATTGACATTTTAGACCTCGAAACACGTGTCATGATTGAATAAAAATAATCTGGAGAGTTGGAAGTCTGTTTTTTTTATTTTCGGAAAATGCTCATTCACCATGTTACCCCAAACACCGTTGACATATGAAGATCGAAGCTGTCCTTCGATCTTTATGTCAACGGCTTTATCTACATAACGAAGTTTCATCATATTCTTTGAGTCCTCAAAGGACGGACTTTCGCGTGTGCGGCCCAGGAAGGGCTTCTTGCTAAATTTCGATGCATGCATATCAATAATGCCTATCATCCAATAAATATCAATAATGTCTATCTACGTATCTAGCCAAAATGTTCTTCATGGTACAGAGTGCAAACAGATACGAACGGGAAGGGGTAAAGCGATTGAAAATAATAGCCATTTATATGAAGTTGTTGCTCTCGTGCATTATTACTGGGGAACAACTTTTCAAGTCTCTCGATATGTGTTCCGGCTTAGTTGTTTGTTTTCCGAAAGGCTGATGCCAATTGGGTTAGTTATAAAGCTCTATCATGTCGAAACATCGCAATTCATTTCGAACAGTTTTGAAGGAGAGAAAATTGAAAATTAAAAATCCCCCTAAGTAAATTAACTTTTTACCTACTTCCACCCATGAAAATTACTTATGCCATCAGTACTTCATAGAGTTGGTAAGTATCCTACCTATTTTTGTCTCCTACATTCTCCTGCGTGATTTAACCTTTAATTTAGTTTTTGTCAAAAATCGTTGCTAAAATAATACGAAATGGTAGTTATGGCTTTTTAAGATGAATTTATTAAGTCCCTGCTTAGAATTTACGTAGGTAGTAAATTTACTTCCACCATCGACTAAGCACAATTCCTTGCTTCACTATCAGAAATGCACTTTCTTCCCGCCAGTCGAGCATAGTAATTTAGTTTCCAGGAATATGTGGTGAGTGAATGAGACTCGAGTTGCAATTTGTGCCTCAACAATCAATTTGGTCGCGTCGGGATTACTTTTTCACAATCCATTTACTTCCATGGTTTCGTTTCATTGTCGTACGCGCACATATTGCCAAGGATGCCTCGAACATTTTTCGTCGTAACGGTAGAATTTATGAGGGGAGATGGGTTTGTGTAGTTCGGCTCAAAACCGGATTCATCCCGGGTGGATGGATAGTGTTGCCCGTATGACTGTTCTGCGGCCCGGAAAGCAATCTTCACGTTACGGGGTAGACAACTGGGGGAAGCTTCCTCGGTGTTATATCATTTTCATCGCCACCGCCCCGATTTTCTTCGGTAACGCTGGCTGGGCACGCTCATGGAATTTTCCAATTGGAGCAAGCCTGTAGTATTAATGGGTTGGGGTAATATAGCGACAGCCATCATGTACAGTGTTTTAGTACTAAAATATTATTAGAACAATGACATTATATTTTTGTAATTTCTTTCCAATTGACGAAAAACATACAATTTAGCTCAAATTTTAGACAATTTGAATAAAATAATTTTATTAATATGATCGACGTATGTATCCAAAATATCTATATATCTCAAACTCTTCAAATTACTGCTTGGCAAAATCTTACTCCCACCCCTTCAATTGTACATTTTTGGGCCATGCCCGTTGGGCGGAGGTTTTATCGCCTTTATCCGTAAATCCTATACTCAAACCAGCACGATATAATTAAAATAATTCTGTGGTTTTTAAATGGATTTTCCTTCTAATCGGAGGAATACGAATTTTCGAAAGCATGGGAGGAGGAAGAAGGTATGATAAGTTCGTTAGGAACTTAATGGCGAACGAATAGATAGTCACGAATAGGATCTTTTGGACTTACTTCGTAATTTGGTGCTCGACGTAGAGACGGTACATGAAACCTGCTCAACGATTGGTGGAATGCATAATGATTAATAGAATCTGGGTTCTTCAAGACCTTGGGGGTGTAATGCTATGTAAACGGAGAGGAGAAGGGTGGGAGGGAGGTTGAGCGTAGGCTGAGTTAAAGAGATAAATAGTTTTGGGAAAGATACGTTTTAATATGAATTGTGCGGATGAAAACGATTCATTTAAACCCCACCATATCTGGTTAAATACTATTAATTAAAATAATTAACACTGCTACAGTTATTTTCGTAATAAAGGAAATGATGATTGAACGGCTCAGCCAGTCGTGCGTTTATTTTTTTCGTGTATTTGGACGTCTGTGTGTTTTGGGCGTTTGGTTTCAAGGGCTTATCGCTGGTGTAAGAGACGTGCTCTATTAGTTGTAGGGGCTTTTCCGGAATACTGTGGGTTGGCCTAATATCCCCGGAGTGTGTCACTAGATTGAAGTGCCTGGAGTCCTCCTCCTCCAATCTTCCGTTCCCGGGTCTCCTAGAGTCCGATTCAAGTTTATACTCGTAAAAGAGATCTGGTTTTATGAGGAAATCGTAATTATTCCCCAACTTGGTTTCTCGGAATCCAGGGACTTTCAAATGCTACACAGCCCTTGTTTTCGTCGCGGGTTTATCGTTTTATTTGAATATTTCACATAATTCTCTCTTTTTTATGTCCGCTCCGAGTAATGAATTTCTTGGTTGATGTTTTATTGATTCCTATGCGCCGTGCTTTTTGGGAGTTTGAAGAAAAGGTGTTCATTAGGATTCGTTTGCTCACTCACTGAGAAGGCATTTTTATTTCTAATGCACCAGCGGCGATCATTGGGTTCCTTGTTGTGTCCTATTCTCAATGTATCACCTAAATTGAAAGAGATATTGAGTTTATCGCTTCAACTTAAGTAGTCACATCTGGTGGAAGGGTAAATAGGGATACGCATTTATGATGTCTAAAACGTTTTCTCTATTATCCTAGTCAAATTAAGCCCTATGTCAATATTTTCTCCAACTTATTCGTCTGCTTACTTAGAGAAAATGCTTTTTTTTCGAAATAAATCTTATGGAAAAATGTCTGCTCCTCTGTTTCCAATACATTTTGTATGGTAATTTGTTAAATTTTCAGAGTTGTGACTGCATAATTAACGAAGGTGAAATCCGACTTGGCCTTATAAATCGAATTCCTGTATTCGACAAAACAGTAAATTTTAAGCAAAAAATAGCCCGATCATGTGTTTGTCGATGCTTGATATATATTTGGAATGATTCTCTTAAAGCATTGAAAGCATTTTTTGCTATGTAAAATTTTCCTCGGTAAATGTTTTAAGATATCGACGTGAAAGTTGATATTCTGATCAGAAAAGTGGAAGTGGATATATGTACTACGGTTGGCAAAACGAACGTTCATTTTTTACCTAGTTTATAAATATTTTCATCGGATCTGCACACGCGTATGCCATTCATGTCATAGCAAACGATGATTTACCCAGTTGAAACTGCGTCCTGTATTCCTTCGTTAATTCAAATTTCGTGTTCATGTAAACATCATTCACTCAGTTTGGAGGCCGAAGTCATTTATGAATCTCCTCGCGTTTTTACAGGGGAGCGGCCGATCTAGAAATCGTCGAGAGTGATTTTTGTCCCCTCTGAACCGTGAATGGTACGTTTTCGTTTTTTTTATGCCCTCCTAAGGCGTTTGCGTGCTCTCGTCCCGAGAGTTAATACCTCCACGTTCTCGGACACGCACTCCTCGACTTGGGTTAGGACTTGCCTGCCTTCGGGAGGGAGTGTCCCTCTCGAAGAGTCCGTGGCCTGGCCTCTCGACCGGTCGTGCCTACTTGACCCATTGAGATAAAACCGAGGCGAGGTATGAGTTAAACGTTTCAAAACTCCCTTTTCTCGTTATTGGTCGGGAAAAACCATAAATCGTGTGCGGATTTAGCCTTTTCTTTTGCGTAACTCCGAAAAATATAGTACATCGGCGTGTGTCCTTTATGTATTTTACTGCCATATAGAGGCTCGGAAGTTTATGTGTTTGGATTTTTTGTATCTCGAATTATCTCATAAAATCTTTAAGTCTGCGGGTCCCGTTTTTTACACCCATAAAGTTTGCGTACGTAGGTTATCCGTTCCCGCAAAAGAGCTATGATCTGAAGCAAACAAGCTATTGTCAAAGGTGTAACGATTAAATTGATTAGTGTATTTATGCTTTAGGGAGTCATCCGTAAATTCATTACCAGCTGTGTAATACATGAACAAATAAATTAAATTTGCGATAATTTTTTTCTGCCGTAGTTGGATAAACTGAGATTGTTGGGTGGATCACTGAATGACAATTGCTCTCAAAAAATGGTTCACACCCTACGCAACCCTTTCATTTCCGCGTGACGCGTGTGTACGGTCATTGATAGCCGACCCACCATTCAGCACTTTCAACGGTTCCATCGGCACAGTCCATAACGCGTTTTCTAGTTCGGGTCAATCGCAGTGGAGCGAAACGCAACCGTTTCATCGGTTTGATCTGTATAGGGCGTAATATATTTGTATTTAAGGTCAACTTTATCTTGGTTTTGTGGAAGGCGGGTTTCTGTCTTACCTGTTCCTGGATCCTCGGCCGTAAGACCTCTCCTGGGCCGTTGTTTGGTTCTGTTGATGTTGCTGCTGTTGCATAAGCAGCTGCTGCCTCTGTTGCTGTTGTTGGTATTGCGTGAGCACGCTCCCATTGAGGCTTGCGGGTCCTCGAACGGGTAGCGTGGAGGCAGACGACGTAGACGATGAGGCCGCGGTTAGACCCTTGACACGAACGCTTCCAGCCGCTGACACGACCGTGGGTGGTGTCAGCAGGAGCGCCAGTAGGGCGATGGAGAGAACTGTGCCTCTCGACATCGCGTCAACACAAAAAAAAACAAACAAAGGAACAAAGTAAAATAAAAACGTTCCACCACTTGAGGGTCGTTTGTATTCTCTATGCACAACCCCTTCGAGATGAGGTATTTGGAGTCTTCCAAGATCCTGAAGACTGTCCTCTTCAGGGAGGAACTTAATACAGGGGAGGGGGTAACACGAAATTTTTTGTTTTTGGATCCAATCACTCACACGAGCAGGTCGCGCGTCACCCAGTCCCGAAAGCGAACACCCTCAACTTTGACCGTCCGAACAGGCCTTACGTTCATTCGAATCCCTGGTGCACTTTGATGGGGGGATTGTCTGGGTGTCCGTGGGGGATGAGGGACGCCTGCACTGTTTTGATGGAGGGATCAAACTGTTACTTCCTCTGCGGGGAGCGCGCGGGTAGTCGTTTCGGGAGTCCGTCGGCTTGTGTTACCGAGGATCCGATCGGTTGGGCTGTGTTGGTGGATGGTGGTGGAAGGGAGAGAAGAAAAGTGTGTGCTCACTCGGCCAAAAAGAGAGCAATAATCTCAAGGTTGCCGCCGACGCTGCGACTGCCTTGCCACGCCTACTGCCTTAGTCTGCAAACTGGTCTCGGTTGGCGACAGGGGTGGAAAGATCGAGTGAGAATCGAGAGAGAAGGGGCCTCTTTTCTTTCTTTCTCCTTTGGTTGGGTTTTTCTTCAGGGGGCCATGCCACTCCCGTGAAGTAGGAGGGTCGTAGACGGAGGCGAAGGAGATGGAGAACACGTAGGGATGGGAGAACCTGCTCGCCGGATAAGCGTCGGGTCACGTGGTCAGCCGCTTCCCCAGGGGCGGGAGATCTTCCTATCCTCCCTTGTGTTCTTCTCCGTCCAAGTCTTCGGCTGCGGGCCGCCTCTGCTGCCTTCTCCCGCCTCCACAGCGGAGATCTCTCTGTCTCGAGTGGCCAACGGCGAAGGAGGACCTCTCGGGTTTCGCCAGCCGCGCGATGAGTGAGTGTATCTTCTCGTCTTGCTCCGAACCAAGCAACCCTTTCTCTCCCCGCTCACACTATTCACGCTCCCGAGTCGCGCGTCGTCCTCTCCCGCGGGGGCAGAGACACACGCCTGGACGCCGGGCGACGTCTCGGAGAACCCCAGCTAGTCCGAAAAGGCTTTTGGTTGTAGTCCGTCCGGGGATTTTCGCAGGTTGCGACGCGAAGTGTGTCTGTATCTCTCTCTTGTCTCACGGCGAGTCGGCTTTGTGTGTGCGAATACGGTGTCGCGTTGACGGTGTCTGTGTGTGTGACGACCGGAGTTGTCGGTCTAGACGGAAGGCAGGCAACGCGTGGAGTGTCGGCCGCGGCCAATTGTCGGCGAACTTTCACTTCGAGAAGCTCGGACGGACGTCGTGGGGCTGGAACAGTGTGTGGTGGGGTGAAGGTGGGGAGGGGGTAGATTTGAGGGGGAGAGAGAAGGAGGAGATTGGGCCGAAGGTATGGGGGGGTATAGGAGAGTGAGATTGGGGGAAGGAGGGGGGGAGCATGGATGGGATTGGGTCAATGGTGTGGGGATGGTGGGAGGTTCGGAGGGGAGGTCGCGTTTTGTCGGAGAGGGGTAGAGAGGTCTTGGTGGGTTAGTAGGGAGGAGTGGTGGGGGGATGGGGGTTTGCGATGGGTGTTAGGTTTGTTGGGAGGGTGGGGTCCCTCACTTGGTGGGTGGCTGTTGGTCTGCCTTTCTAGAGCCCCCCGCGTAGTTGGCGTTCGGTTGGGTGGTGCGGGAGGGGAGGTGTATCTGGATCTCCCCCCCCCCCTGTTCTCGGGCTGCTGCGCGGATTCGAGGACCAGATGTAACGATTACCGCTGCTTGGAAATATTCGTCGTGGGCCGGCCCGAGTCCCGCGACCGATCGCCGTAGGTTGACCCGGCTCGCTTTGGGAGGTCGGGGTACCCTTGAGGTCGTTCATGCGGAAATAGGGAATGAATTGGTCAAAGCCCACCGCAGACTTCGGTACCTAGAAAAAAATACTTCCGGTGCAAATTTAGTCGCGAAGGATCCAGCGAGATTCCCTCACCCGGGTCAGATATTCACTGCGCTATACCACTGATGGAATTTAAACTGGTTTTTTTATTTGTACATTGAATACAGTGGGTGAAAATCTAATAAAACTACCATCGTAGATCTCCGTTGGCAGGTACGTTAAACAGTTCTTCGGCCATTTGCGTTAACTTTTATATCAATCGTAGTTTGGAATTTTGAGAAAAATGAGTCGACAGCTTCAGTGGACATAAATAGTGTTCTTCATTTTTCGCCAAAACATCTATGCCTAAAAAGCAATCTAAGGTTCAGTTTTATAATTTTTGGGAAACGTTAATCTCAAGATGGCGCAGCCTTTTCGCTATATTAATGCTAACTAAATATGAGTTCGGGTTTTACATAATTTGTCAAACCGCAAGTTAATTTACGTGAGCGTTATCGATGGAAGAATATATTTACTTAAAGTTTCATACTGTGCAAATACGTACATGTATTTAACCCGACGTTATAAAACCAGGCCGGATTAAGATTGTTATTATTAAGATAATCTACCAGGCTTAAAGGAAAGAGGGTAAAAATTCATTTAGATTTTCATAGGCGTGGACCTCTAGCTACGTACATTTCTTCATCTCAGCGCACGTCCTACCTCTCTTCATTCCGGCCATAAAACCTATTCTCTTCCTTCCCCTTCCCCGCCTGACCAACATCCTTTCTTCTATCACGGTCTTGAGCGATTCATCGCCCCTCGTTACCTCTTCCATCCACCTACTCTACCTCCTCCTAATCTTCTCCATAAGTTTCCTCTCTTCAACCATCATGCTAAGTAATTCCTAGTTTGCTTTCCTTTCCTTCCATCGTACTTTCTAAATTCTCCACCTCACCCTCATATGCAGCCTGTTCTCTTCTTCCTTTGTCAGAGTCCACGTTTCTGCTCAGTACGACGCTATGCTCCATATTAAATTCTTCGACAGCCTCTTCTTTATAGGTACCCTTACCCAAGGTCCCCGTCATTAATTCCCTCCTATTGCTCAACGCTTCTTTCGCTAGCGTTCGTGTGTAGTTTCTTTTTAGTAGCCTTCGTAATTTTGGTGATTGGTAAAGAATATTCTGTTTTATTTGGCATAATTTTACATATCTATCGTATTTTAAACAACAGGTAGTTATATATTTTTATCGTTGAAGAGTGTGGAGGGAAATCAATTTGAGTAAACAGTGGAGGTCACGGGAGGGTGTTCTTGAACTAAGTCCTTGTGGAAAAAGTGTAAGCTTTCATAGATCTTTTTTTATGCATTGCTTGGCAGGGTGGGAAAAAATTAAGTATGGCCGAGAGGAAGTGAAGCGAAAAAGTGTTTATTAGAGACCAGGAGGAAAGAATATTGGTGAGGCAGAAAAATAGACGAAGAGGAAATGAGGTTTTGAAGGTTGCGATTGACGGGATATGGAGGAGATAGAATTGTAATTTTGTACGCCTTGAGTGGAGAAATGAAATATGAATGTTTTAGGTGAGAAATGATATAACACAAACGGAGACCATGAAATAAGTAGCAATTTTGAATCCCCCAGACAGTGCTATGAATTATTTTTCAGCGAAATACTGTAGTTCGCCTGCGTTCGCCTGTATGTCGTGTATTGACTTCTGGGGCCATGGATATCCAAAATCTTTTTCGCTGCTATTCCCGTTTGGAATTCTCGAATGTCGGCTTTCGTTTTCGTCAATGTTGCTGATCACAATTCCCGGGAGTAGCTATGCCTTTTGTGATTAATTTGTCACGGTCTGGATTTTCGGGAAAAGTGATTGTTTCCTCATAGCCCTTGAACCTCCAGTCAAGGTTGATTTATTTTTACTCCAGATGTGGCGGTATACCATATTGCTTATATCGGGCAGATATCAAATTAGTTAATTATCATATATCTTCGCGTCTCAAGGGTATATTATATTACGCTGGTAGGAAAAATGGCTTTTCCGTAATTAGCCATCATCTAATGACTTGCGAGCCAAATCTTTCACAGCATCAAACAGTCCACTTCGGCGAAGGTTGATGCAAGCCCTGGCATAACTGTTTGTAGGCTTTTGTATTTTTTCTATTTCTGACGTGCCGTAATCATGCACCACGCACCTACTTATTCCAGTCAATTGAAGCCTTATCAAAGGGTGTATGCGTTATTGAAGAGAATGATATTGATTCGTTTCTTGATATACCTTTTATGAGATCTGTCTTTATTATTTTTGACCTTTTCATTTCACATTGTCTCAATAAATTTGGAAGCTACGAATATATAAATTAGCTGAATGTATTTGGGTTTAGTCTTAGCATTAGGATTATTAGGTATTCCTTGGCTAATTTTGTATGTTGATGACTGATAACTTAAACGGTTAAAAAAATATTTTTCATTGTCAAAAGCTGGGTAAATCAATTATTTGATATTTACCTATTACGTGGCATCCTCGTCGGATTGGTGTGACCATGTCGAAATGAGAGTGCTACCAGATATTATCTGCGTTTTGATGTGTGCTTGATTGTTTATAATGGCGTCAGAGCATCGACTTGACCAAATTGTTTTATTTCCTTCGCTGGAATGCTATGTCGAAGCTGTGACATCAAATGACAGTGATTTCAAAATTTCCTAATATCAATCCCAAGCACTTGCTGAATTATTCCCGTTCCAATGTCGCGTTCGTAGCTTTCGATATTGCTTCAAGACGGACATCCAAGGAGTTTATTTCAACATCAATATCAGCCGACGCGTCCTTAAGCCTGGTTTTAGTTTCATTTAAAATTCCACTGGCATAAAAGTGACCCCCCGTCATGTTTGTGTTTCGAAGAATTCACAAAACCATTCCATAGTGACCATTTGAACGCACATCGTTATTAGAGTAGTGAACAGGAAAATCGAATGTAAAATTCATGATGCGAAATCCTTACCAGTCCGTTAATATTATTGATATTGGTCCCCGCCACTGCAAGGTACTGGGCGTTCTCATTGTGTGTTTGTAATTGACGTTGATTGACGAGTTGAAAATGAACGTCCTTATGCCAAGGTCCAAATTGCGGATATTATTATCTCACGTTCCCTGTGACCCTGAGAGCTCCTGTGAAAGGTCTACCTCTGCATCATATAGCTCAGTGGCCATCAATCCCATTTTTTTAGTTTGACGCAGCTCTCCACCCCATCTTCGTATCGTCTTACGTTGTCATGTCCTTTTGTATACCTTCAATTCTATCGAACTCGTCTGTCATCCTTATGTACCATTCTCGCTGACCGTTCGATTTTTCCTCATCAGAAAACCGTAGTGGGAATTAAATTCCTCTCTTAAAAGCCTATTTTCCTTATTTTCAATCGGCGTCTGTCGTCTCTGTCAGTGGTATCTAGTCATCAGTTATTTCATCCGCCCATCCGTTATTTTTCTTGTAGCAGTACATTCCCATTCCTTCCAGTCTTCTTGCATCAACCGTAGCCTCCGTCCATGCCCTGCATACCTGCTCCTTACGTCAGCAATAAAAGACACTTTTCAGTGCGTGTATTCGTATTATCTAATGGATCAGACGCTTTGTAACCGCTCTCCACAGTGAATGCTTTTGCCCCTCTGAACTGAAGGAATAATTGTTGCCGATAAATTACACTTATTTTCCGATACCGAGAGCGAGGGAGAGTTCTGTTCTCTGTTATCATTACGATCTTTCAACCTTACTTAATTTTATTGGGAAATCACTGTTGTTTCTTTTAGCATTGGACTAAACCTGAAACTTTAATGTTTCTCCGCCATCGAGCTTTTCTCTCCTCCAGCGCAGAATTTTTTTCTGCAATTCGTGTGGGAAATATTAAGTGGCGTGTGGAAAAATTTCTTATATATAGCAGCATGACTAAATTTCGCTTCTTGCCCCAATTAATGGATTTTAAGGCATTCTTTATGTGTTTTCCAATTGATATTTTGTATTTTTTGTAGTCCCTGCTGGATTCCATAGAAGTCAATATATTTTTGAGAACGATATTATGCCTTCTGCCATGCATTTCGTTTTCTCTATCAATTCACGTGAAGTGTCTTTTAAGAAAAGTGAAATTAATCAGTAAACTTTTCCGCAATATATGGGTTAGATCGACTCGCTTTATCTTTATTCATTTTCAATCCCGAATAAAATGTTATATTTAATGCTTTTGTATCGGTGGACGTCAGTCGATGAGGGTGAGTCACAAATACCTTTTTTTTAGAATGTAAAGAAAATTCGATTTTCAAGTTCTGGCAGAAAATAATTCAGACGAATTTAGTTAATTTTGGTCGTGGATGTCCTGAATCGTCGTCTTTGACTTCTCGGACGTCGTTGGATGATCGGAATAGCTATTAAAAGTGAATTCGAGAGCCGGTTCTCGGATTTCCGTTTTGTATGTTCACATATATAGGACTGGTGATTAGGTAAATAATTCTGTTGGAAAAAGAAATACTTCTCAGCATCTCATGCCGAAGTAAGCCATCTGCATTTGAAGTCGGAATGAAGAATGTTCATCGGAAGGTGCTTATAGCGAATACCAAATCAGCATCTTTAAGAGAAAGCGATATGTTTTGATTTCCAACCTTTGATTCTTATTTTCGATTTTTTTTCGCTGGCTGCCTACTTAATTTTAAAATAAAATGAACTCGCCAAGGATCATTCTAAAGAACACTCACAAACGATGGTTCTGATGAATTAATTAATCTCCTGTTAATATTCTTCTCCCAGTTCCGAGTCATCTGCGAATATCCCCGCCGATTAGAAAATTATGGCGTGTCGATGCCGGGTTATCATGGGTGACCCGGAGGACGTTAAGCGAATACGCTTGCGTTTGTGGGTTGGTAACAATTGCCGAGGTGCTTACGCTGTCGTATACGGCTTGCGCTACGTCGACTTCCTGATGTTCTCGTAGTCATCTCACCCGTTTCATAGTGGTATTAATCGATGGCTGACTCCCGATCAGATGTGTTCTCTTTTATTTCACCTGGGCGGTTTGGCTTTTATGGGCTGGCATCGGACATTTTGCGTGAAATTTTATAAGTTATTTTTAATTGCTTATTTTTGCAACAAAATGTGCAAACAAGGTGAATTTTAGTTTAATATCTTGTTCATATGAACCCCCGCTGAAATTCGCCCCGAATTCAGATGACTCGGTGGTGCAAACGGCTAACTCTCCTGAACGGCAATTGTGAAATCCCGGTGCGAATCCTGGTCAAGTCAAATGATTTTTATGGTGAATTCCACCCTTTTCGGTGCATATCTTTGCACCCGTGCGCGTGACGGCGTACCACATCACCTGTGTGACTGCAATGGTTGAATATGTATAGTGTGAAAGGTAAGGTTTTTGACGTAACTAGTCAAACCTAGACGGAAGGTATCATATGGAATCAAAAATAGCGCGCTAGCGCATCGGAGTCGCGATGTGTACTGCGCGGAAATATTCTCCCACGCCCAAAATGGACGCCGCAGGCCCTCACTCGCGCCTCGCGCATGCACGGCGCCAACTCATGATTGCACTCGCATCAATCTTGTATACCCGATGAAACGGGACCACATTTATTTAAATCGTGTTAGTAGTCGCGAAGATATAGTGTCGGATTGGATCACCCTGCAAACGTTACTTCGCCGATGTCTCATTGTCACTCTGATGTCAAATACGTATTTACGTCAAAATAAAGAGAGCTATTCATTCAAGGTGTTGAAGTTAGCGCAGATCAACGCACTTTTGCGCTCATGAACGACGTTGAATAGAACGATGTGCGCTGGAGGAACGTTTAGAAATCTGCCGGTATTTAGCATTATGTAGGTTAACAATAGCCACAGCCGAATGTTTTGTGTTTAGTTATCGAGTCCGTTCAAAATATGTGTTTGCAAACGTAAAGTTTTTGCGACGGAATTATCAAAAAATTTACACCATACACCTTAACGGAAAATCAACACTGAAATAATTATCGCGGATGAGATATTCTTTTGTTGTTTAGCGAACGTCATCTCTTCTCCCGACCAGTTTTAAAGTACGCTGCCTAGTTAATAGGTTCTGAAACGAATGGAGGGAAGTGCGCTGTTGGGTTGCAAAGTTATTACTGCACTAGAGCGAATGGAAAGCTCCCAAAGTCTGAGAGGTTAGGATTGTCGTGCTTCCGAGTCCTCCCTTTAAAGCAAGAGAACCAACCATCCCCTGCGTCGATTGCCCGCGAGCTCTCCCGTCGTTGCCCGTTGGTATCGGCTTCAAATGAGCGGAAAAATGCACTTAAAACTGGAGCGTGCGTGCGCTGAGGCGGCTTAGAAAAAGTGAACGCCTGCTAAGGAACAAAAATATTGCGTGCGAAGTGGGTCAGTGCTCTTTAAGGACGCACGCCCTTGTGGCGCACGCCAGCACTCAAGAGGTGGCACCGTCGATCGCTCTCCCTCCACCCCTTGCCTCTCCCAGTGGCCACTTCTCATTGCTAGGTGCCTCTGCAAGGGCTGTGCACAATACTTAGATTACAATATTAGCGTTGGTATGATAATTATTGAGGTGGTGACGATATTTCGACTTGATGATAAGTTCCGGACGTTTCAAGCCGTTTTGGATACAATAAGGTATGGTTGAGCGAGATATAACTTAACTTGAAAATTTTATGAATTTGGCTCCGTGGCGACGACAAAGATCTCATCTTTTCAGTGATACCAAAATATCAGCCACTTTCCGCTTTCTACTTTTCGAGACAGTTTTCCATGAGATATGGTACGGCTATATGCTCCAGAGAGAATTTATTTTAAAAATGAGGAATTTCTGACGCATACATCGCTTCAGAAATTTAACGGTGTGTAGTCCGTATGCTATCTCAACTATTTAAAGTAATAAATTTATTATTACCTTAATAAAATCATCGGTAGTTCAATCCTATGATTGGTTTACTGCAGCCCTCCATCCTACCCTTTCTAATGATAGTTCCCTTACTTCCTGGTAGTTCTTCTTATGTACTTTCCTCTTTATGTCGTCTACGTAGTTATCCCTTGGTCTTCCTCTTAGGTCTTTTCCATCTATTTTTCTTTCAGTTGCAATCCTCACAAACCCATTGCGTCTCAGAGAGTGCCAATTCATGTGGTTCTTCTTTTCTGTATGGTGTTCCACATTGAAGCGCTATCGGGAGAAAGAAATAGTTTTTCTCGCCGATAACACCCGTAAAAACACTCTTTCCAAGCTCGGGTGTGACAAATGAGTAAATTAAACGAAACACAAGTATTATCAATCAATAACTGAACTATCAATATATTTCACACATAGAACCAGCCAAGTTACATGCAATTTACCCACAGGTAGAGTGCCAGGCAACCGTAACGAGAGTTTCCACTCAGAAAATGATTAAAATATACAAGTACGAGAGGTTGAGCTTTTCTCTAAGTACAAAAATGGCTGAAAGTCAGCAGGATCACACAACGGTGTTACTCGGTCGCCGTCTCGACTGCAAAAGAGGGCGAGCTCTGGGATGTGTCAGGAGAGGAGGGGGTCTGTCGACAAGGACGAGGTGGAATGGGTAAGCTCAGGATATAGGCGATTAGTACCCTTGGAGGGGAGGAAATGATGGGATGGGTGATAGATAGGGTGGCAGTTTTCAATTGGAGCGCCAGGAACTGTCTTCTGGCTTCGGCCGCAGAATACAGGATCACAGCCTTTGTTCCTTGGTCAGAATGACCGCATTTTTGGAATCCTTCCTCACTTTAGGGGCTATATAAACGATGCAGGACCTGGTGAGGCAAAGGCGCGGCTAAAGGCGTGGCTGAAGGCGTGGCAGGAGTCGCTGCATTTTGGAGTCGTAGGAATTTTGGCCATCGTTGGCGCACGTGGTGTCGTCGCCGAAGGACTTGCCCGAGGCGCGCCCCGTCATGCGCGTTAAGTCCTTCGGCTAAGTCCGGAGGGTAAACAGTCCGCAGAGGGGAGACTGTCCTAAGAGGGGAATTTGGCAAAAAAAAGGGGGTGGGGGCGTATGAAAAATTCCACAACATGGTCCTTTCCTTTTCTACTCTTCTACATACTTCTTCATTTCTTATTTTATCCGTCCATTTAATCTGTAGCATCCTCCTCCAACACCAGGTTTCGAATGTTTCTATTCTTTTTTGTTCTGCTTTTACAATGTTCTATTTTTCCGTTGCATAGAATTCCACGCTCCACAGAAATGTTTTCATTTTCTGCCACTAACTCACATTACTGTATTACTTAAAAAAAACGTACAAACCTTTTGCTTTAAATGCGTTTTCAGCGTGAGGCTTGAGACAAAGGAGTCAAGTTGAAGTCTCAAATTATGTATATTCAGTTCATTACTGAAGATATCAGTCATATAAAACAATTTTTTGCGTCCATAATATTACAATATTAAGTTAATGCTTCTAATTAACTGCTTGAATTTTATAATGAAATTCGAATATAGTCTCTATTATGACTAGAGAAAAATCTCGCTCCAATATACCTTGAGGGGAGTGGTTGCTTTTCGAAAATCTAAATGGAAGCTTGGCCAAAATGCGTAAGAATTTCGCAAAGGAGGTATGGAGGTGATGGAGTGGAGGCAGCGCTGGCGGACTGTGGGACCCTGGCGGAAAACGACAGTGCCTTCCCGGCAGCCCGTTGGTAAAGGCGTATGACATTCTACTTGGTTATCACGATTGAATAAATTCGGTAAAATGCATATTCTCCAGAAATATTTTAATTCAAAGGTAAAGAATCACTGCATGACGCATTAATTAGTTGATTTTCATACCACTCTCCATTACCGAGAGATTCTCCTTGTAAAAAAGCCTATTTTTAGCGAAGTTAAAAATCCTTTTTTCCGATGTAATTAGTATCAAATTTTCAAACAAAATTATGCACCATTGCTCCATCTTTTAAGCGCCGAATTGTGAAAACAATAATTTTAACCTCCTAGCATGCAAACCGGAACGATGATAACCCCAGCCGTCTGAAAATGCCTTAACATAATGACATCGTCTACTGACGATCATAATTGTAAACTGCTCCCATCGTCTATTTGTGATTTCAACTATGACTCTTTTCCCAATAACGGAAACACTGTAAGCTTTCTAAATATATGTGCAAATGTCATTTAGGTACGTCCATGATCTTTTTGGTTTTTAATTGCCCTTCTCAAATCTACTCTGCTCTCAATGGCCCGGGAAAATGCCGAGATAGGGTACACTCAAAATCCAATTGAGGATAAGTACTTTTGTGCCGGTGGATGCCTGAATATCTGGTTGATTGTGCCGTTAAAAGGTGATTAACTTCTTCGGGGGCCGGGATGGTGTAGTGGAGAGCATTAGCTTCATATTCCGAGGGTCGGGGTTTGAATCTTACCAAGGGCAATTATTTATCTATGGAATACCCGATCCTTTTGAGTGCCATGTGGAGCGCACCTTAAGTTCACTGCTCCGTCCGTCGGACGGGATGTGAAATTGCTGACCCGTCGGTGCTTTTCCTTATAGAACCCATTTTCCTTTCCAATCCTCCTCCTCCTTTTCCAAAATAAGCTTTCCCTTACCACTCTGCCATCCTTTTCTTAATAGTACGGAAGGCCTCATTTGTTTTTTAATGCAAACAGCTCCAGTATTAACTCTCCATATCAGGTATTCTTGGCGTCATCGGTAATATTGTCTTGTAAATCAACGATCGGCATCCCTAGACATGCGTGCCGTCAGATGACACGCGAAAGGTTTGTTGGTTGACACGCTAGGGAGACAACAGCAAAATAAATTTTCTGGTATTTCATGCCCTAATTATTCAGAAAATCGTGTTTATGAGTATAAAAATGTTTTATTTATATATATTGCTGTAAATGCAACGAATATAATTGCTTACAATTATTTTGAATATTTAATTATTAAACTTAAGTTATAGGTACATATCATTGTTACCAAATCTATGTGTTTGCTATTGATACTTACTCTTATAAAGGTAGTTTTCATTGCGTTATATCGCAATATTCCATTATCATTACACTAAACCTTTGCTTTAAGGAAGGTCAACGCTCAAAAAGTGGCGCGCACCCTGCTTCTAGTTTAATTTTACGTAATATGCGGCTCGTGCAGACATATCTGTTTCCTACCGCTGCTTTTAATCCTATCGGAATATCATTAACATAGTTAATTATTATCATAATTCGTTTTCTCGGTCGCTCATAATTTTTTTGTCGGTCAATTCCACTATCGATCCATTATCGCTTTCAATGCAATATATCGGCTATCCCTACTTCAATGCCCCCTTTCTCTTTAGGCCGCCTTTCTGAACTGGATTCAGCGTCGTTTGAAGCGAGAACTCTTCGTATTAAGGTGGGGCCGATGGTAAAAAATACTCGTTAAAAAACTGAGTGCGACCGTAATGGCTGCAGCCAATATACAATTTTTTCCGAGACTATATTGCTCCACAGTTGACCTAACGCTTGGCCGGGTTGGTTGTTCGTAGTTCTGGCCAATTACTCAGACCTCGGTGAGCAATGTTATATTCATGATGATAATTCATTTAAAATAGTTGACGTGTTCACTTAAGTAATTAAGAGGCCTTGTCGCGCCTCTCAGAGTGACTCTAGAGACCAGTGACGCTAATTTTGCATTCCTTGTAGTGGTTGTATATTTTTCGATATGTAAGAAAGACGCATTTCACAGCTTTTTTAATGCCGTAATTTTCTTAAGGCTGCATATTATAGCATGGCATTCTACATATATGTTAAATTGTTACCCTCTTAACAGGCAATAACTATTTTTTCATTGGGACCATCTTGTTTACTCGTAAGCATAAAATTTGGCAGTCGTAGATACGAATTCAATTTTTCTTCGTGGTCGCTCATCTTTGTATAAATGGAAAAATGTATTTGTAAGTATGCAGTTACGTAAGTTTTATTGAAATTTGCAGGTGCTTAGTTCTCATATGGTAATTAATATTAAGGTAATGAATAATACCAGCGCTTTCATAGCTGTGTGCACTGTCTCAAGTCTTCTGTACTTTTTAAAAGTTTTAATCCGTCTTGCTTTCTTTGTATTTGGAGAAACATCCATCCTACTGGATTCAATAAGCTGAAATATTTTTGCTTGATCTACCAGCGCTTAACAATGTCTTACCAACCATCTTAGCACCTTATCTGATCTCGTAATCAACTCTTTGATAGCTCTCAAATACTTGATGCATATCATATTTAAATATGGTCTCAAGTATAAATTTTATATTTTTATTTTACCTTCTAACCACAGTTTTCCCCATTCAAAGTGTTTTTAAAGTGAGACCAAGCCTGGAAGTAAGGAAATACTTTATTGAAAGATATATTTGGGTAATGTTCTCGTATGTTAGTGAAGCCTGGACGATAACAGATGCATAGCTTAAGAGTTTGGAAGCAATGAAGATGTGGTTTTACCGAAAAATGATGAAGATTAAATGGACTCAGAGATTCTCAAACAAAGAAGTCCTACGAAGAGCTGGAGAGAAGTAACTTATTGGACACATTTTTTACAAAACAGCCTAATAAAGACAATATTGAAAGGAGAAATAAATGGGAAGAATTACAGAGGAAAACCAAGAATGGAATACACCAGGCAAATTATGAAGGACACCAAAGTGAATTCACCAAAGTGAAGTGCTTAGCAGAGAGGAGAGTGGAGTGGAGAGCTGGAGCAAACCAATCTTTAGATTGATGACTGTTAATGATGATGACGCCGGAAGAAAAGAAAATTTTGCTGTTGCGTGGCGTTTGTGCACAGTTTCGCTGGTAGCATCCCATATTAGCTGTATCGTTTTGGATCGTAATCCATGGCCACGACCCTGAACCATCTTCTTCGTCGTTAGACCTATTCTCAGAGAAGTTCATGTGGGTGTAACACGTCCAGCCTGAAGGCGTGCCTGTTACGTCACTGCCTCCACCTCAGCACGACCAGCCGCCGAAGAGCCCCCCCCACCAACCCCCCGTCGAGCAGCACCCCGCTGCGTTGCTTTGGGCTCCCATCCTCCGCGGTCATCGTCCGTGTCGTCGGACAGCTCGACCTTTGGCCTTTTTCTCCTCCCTTTTGCCTTCTGGGGTGGAAGAACTGGAAATCAGCTTTAAAAGGCTTCAATTTCATGCGTAACCTCTTGATGGTTGTTAGTCCCGGCCGGAAAGGTCATTGGCGCGTTGTGTGCGCTCAGGTAACCGAAAGGAAAAACTCGTTTTTTCGGCAGTCGACTATGCATGTGCCTCAATTGTCGCGGAATTTTATGTTGTGGTCCACAAAAAGCTCGCCGCTTCTTTCGGTCAGTGCCCTGCATGCGTCTTCAAGGGTATTCAATTCTTCCACTGAAACACGGAGAAAAGGGATTGCATCGTTGTAACTATTTTAGGGCCAAATTTTAGGTTGGTGTTGTCATTTCTTAAGAGGGCGTCTTTTTATCATCAGATTTATGTGGAAAACCGATTGCATTCATTATTGTGGTAGTTGTTGTGTACTGTAAAGAGCGCCCATGAAGTCAATTATTTTCTTCTGAAAACTGTATACCGGTCTATAATCGTTTTCCTATTCTAAGAAGATGAAACTACACACTTAAAGTCTTTGATTTCGATCGCACTTTAAGTCTTTGATTATGATAACTTGTTTTTAAATATTGCAGGCAACGCAAATATCTTGATTTGGAAATAATTGTTTTGCCGTAAATGAGTAACTTTCTGCGTCGCGATGTCTGATGCAGGTCTCGGGATTGGAGTTTATTATTCATTGGTCTTTATATGGACAGCATGTAAGTTCCTTATTTCTGCCTGGGGCACCGCATTATGAGGATGCGCCAAATTTAAGTTTAACGCTAAAAACATTGGTTAGTAATGATGAAGTATATTTATTAACGGACAGTATCCGTGCCTGGGTGAAAAAATTTATTTGAACCACCCTTGAATATAATATTTCATTTTTAGGCTTTTCGCTTGAATTCAACTATCGGTTTGCTGGAACTAACAGTAGTGTACTATATGTTTTAAGTCCTTTTTTCAACCAATTTGTTTGCGTCATAGCCTCAACTAATGTTTGCTGCCCTAATCAGCTTTCAAAATACGTATTCATGTTCATACGGTTGAAGATATTTAAGAAGTCACTTTCGGAGGCTTCAAATTCATTCATTCAATCCTAAGATTGGTTGACTGCAGCCCTCTATCCTTCCCAGCGTAATGCTAGTTCCCTTACTCCCTAGTAGTTCTTCTTATGTTAATTCGCCTTGGTCTATGTATTCATCCCTTGGGCTTCCTTTTAGGACTTTTCCCTCTAGTTTTCCTTCAGTTATATTTGTCACAAACCCATTGTGCCTCAGTGTGTTCCCAATCCATCTGTTTTACCTTTTCTATATTATGTTCTGTATGGACTTTTCCTTATCCGTTATTGTATGTACTCCCAAATTTCTTATTTTATCCTTCACAATTATAAGCATAGTGCATGGCGATGGCCTCATTAAATAGGTTAGTTTTCTGCGTCGAAGAATTATGAAATATAATCAGTTTGGTGTGTGTGTTATCTGGTTTCCACGAGATACCACAAAGCTTGGTGTACAAGTAATTGGGTGCTTATTTATAAGTGAAATAAAAACGGTAGTTTTTGAATGGGGCGAGTATGACTTGGCTGGTGGCTAGTTTCGCTTACAACATTCCATGTGAGGGTATTACCTGCGTCGGTTACCCTTTTCAGTTTGGCAGACAAGTACAAAGGGCCTTAATCATGTGTATCGGAAGAACCGTGCCTAAAGAACTGCAGCCCAGTGTATCTTCGTCTTCTTTCCTCCCTACTCTCACATTACACCATATTTAGAAGCCCTCACATTTCGGCGATCAGTTTATTGTTTCTGTCAAGTTCTGGTGGTTCGGCCCCTGAGAAACCTGATGACAAGCCAATGGCTTATGGCGATCGCAGGTGTATACGGACCACCAGAATCGTCCTAGAGCAAAAACAATATATCCCGGTTGAGGCAAGTTTACATGGAAGAGAGTAACAATCCTCTAGATTTTTGCCAGCGCAGATCTCCATCTTCATCTCAGCATACCTCCTACCTCTCTTCATACCATCCAGCTTCCCGCTGCTGGTTACGAGTTAGTGGAGAAAATCTCTGTAGACTTTCTCGGGTAATCATATCAACTCGCCTAAATGTGATTCCAGTTGTATGTTTTCTCGTACGTTGAATTGGTCGCTGAATCCATGCTTCATAAATATTTGTAAACATAGAGGGTAAACTCTTATGTTATTTTTCCTCGGATTGATTTCCTCGAAATAACTGGCGTAAATGAAATTGAGCCCTTTTCGAAAATATGTGTCATTTTCTACATTTCTTGATTATTATAATATTTGTGCGTTAAAGTTATCTACATATATATAAATGGATGTTTGTATATTTGTTTGTTTGTCTGTCCGAGATTAATAGACTTCGACACCGTTTCACCGATCACCATGAAAGTTGGCACATATATGTATTTTTTCAAGGAGAAAGTTTTTAAAATACCTCAGGGCCCCAGAAGGTCCCAAAAAGGGGCCCTTTGGTGGTTGAAGCTACGAATTGGGTTTTGTGCAGTGGTTTCATTTTTAGCTTTTAAAAACTACTTCCGCTCAAGATAGAGGGTTGGGATTTTAAAAAATCAAATTGCTAAAAGATTGAAGTTTATAATTCTTTCAATCAATTATCTTTGACTATTCGTATTTGTCTGAAAACCGCATTTTAAGCTGCAAAAATGCACATTTTTCTCAGAAATCAACAATAGCATATTTCCTTGACAACCAGGTTTTAGTCTTTAACGCATTTAAAATTGATTTAGCTAAGTTAAGCTGATTAGAAATGCTAAGCATTGGGTTTCATGCAGTGGTTTATTTTTTCTAAGAAATCAACAACAGCATATTTCCTTGACAACCAGCTGTGGTCTTTGACGCATTGGAAATTCATTTTGCTCAGTTAACCTGATTAGGAATTCAAAGCATTGGGTTTTGTGCAATGGTTAAAGTATTTTGCGTTTAAAAAATACTTTCACTCAAGATAGAGAGCTAAAAATTATTTTATCGGATACCCGAAAGAATGAAATTTTTCATTTTCTTCAATCGATTCTCCTCTTATATGATAATTTATAAAGGAAGTATTATCCCGAGCTTCGCAGGGGTAATTCAGCTATACATATATAAAAATGTTATGGTGTCTGTATGTCCGTCTGTCTGTCTGTTGCTCCATTACTCAAAAAATACTGGACCCATTGAGCTGAAATATGTCATGTAGATAGAAAATATAGGTATCTGGCTGTAACATAGGCTATATTGAAAAGCCCTCAGGGCCTCCAAAGGCCCCCCCTGTTTTATGTTAAGCTTTGGGTTCTTGCTAAGCTTTGGGTTCGGTGCAGTGGTTTCATTTTTTGCTTTTTAATAGAACTTTCACTCAAGATAGAGAGCCGGGATTTTTTTCTCGGATGGCTGAATAAATAAAGTTTCTTTCGATTGATTTTTTTAGGCTTCATATTTGTCTGAAATTAATTTTTTTAGATGAAAAACATCATATTTTTCTCTAAAATCAGCAATAGCTAATTTCATTGACAACCAGAGAATTGATTTAAAAGGATATTCATGCCTATAGCATTTAAATATCATGTTTTCCTGCAGGCCCATCATAACACGTAGAAAGGAAATCTGTATAAGACGGGCCCAGAGTCCCAAGGTCCCCATGATAGATTGCTTCAGCGGGTAATCGATAATTCAATGCACCTTTACTACAAGTTTACTCTTCAAAGTCTATTCTCAAAGTAGCTCTCATAGGGGCACTGCATGTATATGAGAGAACACTTACGTAGTAAACGATACACAAAAAGGATTTAAAGAGGCTACGCAAGCAATTAAACGTGCAAGAATATGTATGTGCAGCGAATAGTAATGGTAATAATGCCTCTCTTGCTACAACAAACACAGCTTTGTTTATTATCGTTTAATACTCAGATGTAAGTATTACACGTAGTGGAACCGCAAATTGCCTCTCATTACGATTGTGAACTGTTTTTTAGACCAATTCCCTCATCATAAACGTTACAAAATATTTATATATGTTTAAAAGTGTAAAAGTGCAGTTAACTTACATTCACTCAATCCTACCGTTGCCTTTTCAAGACTCTCAACCGCCGCTGTGTTTCCCTTCCTTGGACTTAAAAATATATCCATAAACATGCCTTATAGAATAAAGGGTAACCTTTCGAAAAAATCTTCTAAGGCATGAGGAATGTCTTCTTGGCGAGTAACTGAGTCCTTGCATGAAAAACGACAAAGGTTAGACTTGGATGCTTAAAGACATGTCCACCAGCGATCGCATGAGTATCTCCCCGTGGTTTTTCTCGGGTTACGCTAAGAACCGCGCAAATTTCATCCCAACCCAACCTACGGTCGGGTAACCAACTATAAATCTGGTTCAAATATAGATTCATCTGTCTCGAAACTTTACTCTGTTTTAATATGGCGGAAACTATAATGATGTCACTACATGCTTCTCACCCGAAAGAAGAGCGGAAATGCTGCACGATGAACGACATCCGTGCATGAAAATCGGCAAGTGCACTAAGAATCACCATACACTTTTTATTTAGCAATCGTAACCAATGATAATGGCTACTCTTTACACCGAAGGCGCAGTCCGGGTGACGGTGGATTGATGTATCAAATAAACATGGCTGCCGCTACAAATGCTTCTTTTGACGTTGTCAACCGCTGGATTGTACCCTACTATCCAATCTTGATTAAGATACTAAACGAACATATCAAAGTTGAATAGCGCTTCTCAATTAAGTAATTGAATGCATATATAAGTTTGTATACGAGGGAAGCGATGAATCCGTCAATCACTCAGAAGACGGCTCAAGAGAACCGGAGGGACGAGGTGACCATCTATCAATCTGGGTGCTATTTAAGTAGTAATGAGTCTGCGTGGCCCATTTTTGGGGTTTCCCGTCATGAAAGAGGACCAACGGTAACTCATCTCACCGTGCACATGGAAAATGGTCAACGTGTCTACTACAATGAACCCAACGTACAAGATAGGTTACAAACTCCTTAAATGACCACGCTGACACTATTCTTCAGGATTTGTGGTATTCTTATAAAATTAGTTCAATATTTTTCACACGCTTTGAATTTCAACGGGTACCTTCCGCTTTCCACTACCTTTCGATTTAATTATAAACAATCATCTATGTATTATCAGCATACCATTATTCTGTTTTCTCTTTTTTATCTTTTTGATATAAATTTAAAAGCGATTTCATTATATTTTTTCAACTCGAAATCATTTCCCTTTTGTATAAACAGCACTACTACATGATTTTTAAGTTTTTTCTCTCCCGTTGACAATCAACGGGTATTTTCGCTAGTACTTTATATGTGTATAAATTAGGTTTTAGAGGCAAAACATTTTGATGTTGAAACCAGTTGTTGTTGTAGATAGTTAAGGCGACCGAACGCTGAGGTAATTTTCGCCATATAAGCCGCTGGGTGGGTGAGTTGATTTAATATAACAATGAATTAAGGCAACTAATGGTTGAAGTAAGCATAAATGAAATAGAGTAAAACTCCTCAATGTTAGTACAGGCGCTGGGCTCCATCTCCTAACCCAATATCTTTCTTCATCTCGGCATTCGTCTTACCTCTCTTCATCCCGTCCGTAAAACCTATTCTCTTTCTGCCCCGTCGCCACAAGAGAGTACATATTAATGGGAAATTAATTGCTGTATTTTAAATTTGAATTATGAGGTGCGCATATTTTATTTAAACTTCCAATTGGAAGGCGGCATTCTTGAATTCGGCGCTGTAATGGGAGTGAGATGACCTGGCGTGATTGAAGCAACTGCGACGATGAAAGTCACCTTCTTTTGACGGAAAAACCAAAGTTATTTCCCCCAGAGAACGTAATTAAGCCGTATACATCTCCTTTTCAAGGGAGAGCCTATTTGATGGCCATATTAAGCGACTTTCCGGGAGCGTTTCTTGTGAGTTTCTTCTCTATGAAAACTACTGATGTGGTTGGAGAGTCCAAGAAAGCGTTTTTCCATATGTTGAGTAGACCTGATTTACACAATTTCGAGGATAAAAATAATTCGCCGCCATTTTGTATTCACGTCTAATTTTGTATTCAGGAGGTGTCCAGCAGAGAATATGAAGCATCTATCAATCGATAGGTATTACTATTTGGTATTTTGAAAATTAAACTGAGGTGATAATATCAAAACAGGCATTAATGAAATATGTTATGAATAGATCAATAACTGGCGACGAAGCTGTGTATTTAAGTATTTCTTATGTTAAACCGTACGGCATGATAAATTGTAGGGACCCGGGGATACTAATATATAATTCAGCGCATTTCATGATCCGAACCGCTAACACTTAACGTACGAAATATCTCGATGACATAAGGACCCTATGCAACCAGCAGTTGAGGTTATTTGTGAAAAGGTGTGGTAATTGAGAATTCGACGGAGTTACGTGATGATGTCCGGAAATATTATTATAGCCAAAAGGTACTTGATCTGATGTATTGATGTCCGACCCTCAAAAATATATTTTTATATAATTGAGTGGTCATTGCTTAGCTCTCAACAAAGGAAATTTTATTGTTAGCAAGATACAAGTCCATTTCATTAGTTACAAGTGTTTACTCACAAGTGTTTTCATGGTTACGACACATTCTGTTTCTCTAACAGACTTGTGCATTACAAGTACTGGTAACTTGTAAGGAAATTTCTACCAGTCCTCTGAGGTGAGTAAATCGAAGTAAATCGGAAATAATTACTGGGAAAAAAATGAAAAGCGACTTGCGATCTCCATATCTCAACTGATACGAAGGCGAAGAAATGTAGGTAAAATAAGCAGCTGGTGTTGTTGTGCGTTAGAGTGGAGATTTTATATAGGATTGACAGACAGAAGCGATCCATCACCTTTCAAGTGAAGCTATCTGCCGTCCAGTTATCCAAACTTAAGAACGGTACGGAGGCAAGTGAAATTAAAACAAATTGTGCTTAAGTCCCAGTACGAAGTGACATAATTTGGTGGTAAAAATCTCTCCTTACCCCATCAAAATGAGAAAGAATAAAAAAGCTATCACCTGAGGGAATCTAACTCGCAACCTTCGGCTTCGTAATATTGAACGTTACCATTAGTCTTACATATTACTTGCGAAAACTGTTTCTCATGGGTATTAATACTCAGCATTCAAAATGGCTGGTCAACGTACGTAGTCTTCGCTTGTCTGACAATAAAACGCTATTATTTCGTATCTATGAAAGATAAACACTGCACAAGATGATGTCTTGACATGCAAGAATTGTGAGTGACGTTCATTTCGAGTGACGTTCATTGTGAGTGACGTTCATTTCACTGCATACGGAATAAACGACTTTTCCATATGATGTTCAAGTTTTGCTGACGATTCGTCCTCGCTTGGGATAAGGCAGACTGTGAACCAAAAATACGGTTTTTCTTCTATTCACGCATTTACAGACACCGAGCAACATAGCGCTGACCCAGGGTTATAGAAAATGGCTGGAGAAACTCGCGGAATCTATTGAAAGCTTCAGATAATCGCTAAATATGGACTTTACTTCTGCCATTTTCACTTGTAAAATCTTTGTCTTACTGTGGAGATTTTACAAGTCCTCCGTTTTTGTTTGAGAAACGCTTAGTGAGATCAAAATTTATCACTTCCACTTCAAAATATTACCCTTCGTACAGTTCTCCAAAGAGTAGATTCAAATCTTATTTCTCGCTTCACGAACAAAAGAAGAAGGATATACGCAAAATATCGCTGCCAGATTGCTTGAAAAATTGAACGTGTTCTAATCCTTACCAGAGCAAGGAAATCGGAAGCGAGTCTGTCGCATGCGATCCAATCGCATGCGATTACGTTGTACACACGGAGAAATTTACGCCGAGCAACTACCTGCGCCAACTTAGACGCAAAAAAATGTCGCCGTATGTACAAGGTTTAAGCCATTACACGATCGGACCAGTTTAGTTATATTTGTCTGAGAGCCGATGAAATAAATAGAGTTCGGTAATGGATTCCTGTGTTTTAAAAATGGAAAAAAAACATTTCGTGAATAGCCTGGTAACCTACATTAGACGTTAGGTTACCTATTAATTATTAGTCTATGTAATTTGACGGCTTTTGGTTCCTTATTTTGCGAAATTGAATGGATAAATATGTATATTTTCCGTATGATCGTTTGAGCTGAATGTTTTCAGTCTCCATACTGGTGTAGGTTAAACGATTTTGGGTTTATAAATCATTCGATCCACTGTTATGACTATCTCGTATGTACTTGATGACTGCGTCCTAGTACCAATGCACTTAATATGCTCACCAGCGGCCGATAATGAAGTCGCATGATATGGATATGCATACAAGCGGCTGAGAGCATAAATTTCAATTCCTCGCGTACCACTAGCATACACGCCCTCCCCTGAGAGATACCGATCTCTCTCTTGTGGCCTAGCAAGGTTGTTGGGAGTCGGCTTTTGATTTTGTGAGTGCGCTGTGCGCGCTAGAGATATATTGAGGCGTATTTTTCTTGTACGCTGTTGGCGAAGCTTGTAACCTGTGAGAAAGTGTTAGCGTTAAACCTCGGGTACATGCTTTTTTTTCCTATTAATGTTTTTGGTGCAATCGTAATTTGCAGACACTAGAACGTCCGTGCGCTTTGATTGGATCCGGGAAAAGAAGTCTGCGGTGGGGTTAAGTCCTCGCCTGCCATTCCTGGGGTCACGGATTCGAGTACCGCCTGGGTTGATTATCTACTCCCAAGCCATGGACTTTTCGGTTCGTTAGTTTGACCTCTGTTTAACCTGATGACAAGCCTAGAGTGGCTCATCAGGACCACAGGGGCACACAGCCAGCAGAATTGTCTGGAGAGCAAAAAAAATAACTTGATATTTCTATCGCCTTGATATTCCTATCGTGTGTTTTCATAATCCATTGGAGTTGTAGTAAGGTCATTATCATTAGTCTTTTAATCCAAAGATCTGTTTGCTGAAGCCCTTTGTTCATCTCTATCCCATGTTGCCTTCTTTACTTCCCGGCAGTTCTTCTTTCCCTGATTCCTCTTAATTTTTTACGATGATTATTCCCCAAGTCTTCCTCACGGGACTCTCCCTGGTTTTCTTTATTCGCCCTTAGTATATTTGTAACAAATTCATTGTGGATTGCGGTATGCCCTATGTACCGTGTGTTCCTTTACCAATGTTGTCCGTAATTTTTTGTTTTGTATTTGTGATTGAAACTTTCTAGTACACTTCATTAACGGATAACTTGTCTGGGGAGTAGAAATACGAAATATACAATTAGTCGACGGATATCTTTCAATAAATACCTTTTCCAGCCCGAAGATCATATCTTAGCCCAACTCATATGGAAACATCTTTCCTTTTAGTAATTTTCCTTCGATAATTGCAGTATGTTGCGAATATTAAAAAAAATGGGTTTGTGCCTTCACTTCTTTTCTCTTTGATGTCGAGCAATCACTTTTTCAAGATTCACTTGGTGGTATTCTATCATTAGAGGAAGAAATAGACAACTTTTACTAATACAACTGAATTTTGTTAAAATTCCACTCTGGTTTTAATAAAATTCAGTGGTATTAGTAAAAGTTTTATTTTATTCCCCTCTTTTATGTCACAGTTTGCCGCTCTTCACAGTTTTCGCAAAATAATATACAAGTGTATATTGCTGAAATAGTATTCTTCAAATGTTTCAAACATCCTCGCATTTAATTTCCCACTAATGTCAAGAATAATTGGTGAAGAAAATGTAGAGGCAGGATTTTGTGGATGTGATTTAATTGAGGATACACTTTTATTAGGTGACGCTAATCAAAAAATGAAGTTCTTTTTATGGTAGTTCATCTGTACATGTACTTCCTGATAGAGTTTCGTTTTTAATCCGTGTTTTATATCTAATGAAAAACAATATTTTAATTGGTTCTTAGGTAAACTGGACATAATATAAGAGAAACAATTGCACTTTTCCACAAATTGCTTTAATGCGTACAACGCGTTTCGGCTCACAGAGGGGAAAATCGAAGGGGAGGGGGGGAAGAAGGCAGGGAATAGGCATGTCATTAGAACGGAGGGAACCGGCGCTTTTTTTCCCCCCCTTTGCCGTTTCTTGGCCTATCCCTCACGGTTTAGTCCTTCCCCCCCTTCCCTCCTTTGGTTTTTCCTGATTTCTCCCAGGTTTTTTCCATCACTATCTCCTCCTTCTCCCCTCCTCTGAAAAGATATATATGTGATGTACACTCTTACAACTTTGTCTTGTACCTGATGATGGCTCAGTGAGCCGAAACGTGTTGTACGCATGAAAGCAATTTGTGGAAAAGTGCAATTGTTTCTCTTATTTTATGAAGAACTTCCACGATATCTCGCCTGAATCTGTTGAATTTAAACTGGACATGTATAATTTTTTTGGACGATTTACTGAAACTCTAGTAAAACCGATTTTTTCACTTTCTCTGCTTACTATAGTGCTGTTATAATTCAAATTTTAATTTCTACGAGAAGAATACAGTTAATCATGGTCCAGAAAATAATAATTATCCTAGTTTTGAAGAAGTTCCAAGTTAGTGTGTTCCTTACCAACCGTAAGTTTTGCTATGACGCCATCGGTATGATTTAAGGATCCCAAGTCCGCCCGGAGCATGCTTCAATACAATGACATTATACAATCTGGAGATTTCACACGCGATTTTGGTCTCATCGTAACTACGTAGTCGTTGAAAAGGCAAGAGCCTTTGTCTGGGAGATATTGTTCTCGTAGACCCTTTGTCGAACTCCTAAATTGTGTTTTTCTCATTATGTAACCCCTTGTCTTTGCGAGTCGTCGGCTACTGTGGAAAGGTGACGCAAATAAGTTTTATGCTTATGGAGAGGACTTTATTTATTTGTGTTTTTTTATCAATGAATCTTTCAGAAGCGTTATTATTGTTTCATTCCGCAGATTCAAATATTTTTATTCCTTTTTAAGAAATTTAGTCCCTGGGTTTTTTTAGTATTCCTCCGCGGATTATTCTCTCCGTCCATTTGATCTACTTACATAATCCTTCGATAGCAGCGTATTTTCATTGCTTCTAATCGTCTTTGTTCTTCAGCTGTTGAGTTCCAAACTTCACTTCTATAAATTGGCGTCCTCATTGCGTACTTTTTTATGAATCGCTTCCTTATTTCCAAGTTTGTGTTGTTTATTAAAGTTAAATATTGATTTCTTTCCTTAGCATTTTCTCCAAGTATTAAGATAAAAAGCTATCCTTCGACTTGTGCGTACAAATTTCCACGAGTAAATATCCACCTGTGGCCTTATTTGAGAAGGATTCGACCTTAACAAGCTTCGAAAATGTTGCGGATGTGACCTCGCAGCCTCGACAAATTTCAGCTTCTGAATGAATGGCATCATTTGTGGTTTTCCTGCTCATGAAGGAAAAATTTCGTCATTGTTGAAACTCTAAAGTTCCCAGGCCTTCTCGAATAGAGCGTCTTGGTCGGGAGTCGAATCACGGACCTTTGTCTTTCCGGGCCAATCGCTACCCATGCTTCACATTTCATCATCATCAGTAGTCATCAAACCGAAGATTGGTTTGCAGCAGCTATCTATTCCACTCTCCTCTCTGCCATCCGCTTCGTTCCGACTTTTTGTTATTATATCATTTACTTTGACGTCCGTCATGATTCGCTTTATGTATTCCATTTTTGGTCTTCCTCTATAATTCTTCACATTTATTTCTTCTTCCAATACTGTTTTTATTAGGTTGTTTTTCGCAAAATGTGTCCAATAAGTTTTTCTCTCCTTCTTCGCAGTGTTCATTATGCTTCTTTTCCCTCCAGCCCTTCGTAGGACTTATCCGTTAGTGATTCTCTCCGTCCATTTAATCTTCATCATTATTCGGTAACACCACATCTCCATTGCTTCCAATTTCCTTTGCTCAGTTGCTGTTATTGTCCAGGCTTGGCTGCCAAATAAGAGCATGATCAAAATATATGTTTTAATAAAGTTCTTCCTAACTTCCTGGCTTGTGTTTCCAGTTGTCAGCAGACTTTTCTTCTGGTAGAATACCTTCTTTGCTTGGTCTGTTCTGCTTGCATTGTCTTTCTTGCTTCTTCCATCGCTGGTGATCCTGCTTCCTAAATAACAAAATTATTCCATTTGGGCGAGTTTTTGCTGCCCAAATTTAGCGGTGATTCTGTCTTCTTGATTTCTTCCATAATTCATAACCTTTGTTTTCTTAAATTGATCTTCAGGTTATATTTATTTAGTATTTTGTCCATACTGTTCAGCATTTTCGTCAGATCTTTCTTCTTAGAAAGAATTGCTGTCATCAGCAAAGCGGAGCATGCTGAATTTTTCTCAATGAACTTGTATTTCTGTTTTTAATTTGTCCTTAATTTCATCTATGGCTTTTTCAATGCACATATTGAAGTTGATTGGTGACAACGCTCATTCTTGTCGTACTACTTTCCTCACTTCTGCTTCCTCTGCATTTCCGCCACATTTAATCACTTATCGTGGCAATTTCAGGACCATTTAAGGTGGCTCATGCCTCAGGGGAACTTATTCCAGAAATTCTGAAAACTTAAATGTAGCATCTTTGAAGTGTTTTTTATTAACTGAGATAAAAAATAGGGTTTCCTGGCTAGTTTAATTGTTATTTAGTCTTAAAAGTGGAGATTTTAACATAGGAGCTTATGGAGATTGCTCAGATTACAGCAGAAAAGAAGCAATTTGAAAGAGAAAGCATGTATAAGCATTTAATTAAAACTGTATATAGGAAGCGAAAAGCCCCGGGAAATTGAACAAAAATAAAATATAGAAATCTTATCACCTATTTCTTAAAGTTATTAGCGAATTACTGCCGTAATTGAAGTCGAAATGCAGTAGTTCTACACAAATGGCGCTGCAGAGGGCTCCTATGGCTGGGAAAATGTGGTAATTAAAAATATATTCGTGGAATAGTTTGCATATTTTGTGTGTACTTTAATATTTGTTTTCAATAGGTAACCCATTTTATCAGTGAAAGCAGGGTTTTTTTAAACCAAATAAATAAAAATATGAAATTTAGTATTTTTTAAATCGCATAGTGTAGAGCCACCTTAAGTAAGCCACCTCTTAGTTCGTGCTAATGTCGGTGAATTTTGTTGTGAAAATTAAAGGACCCTATTTTTTAGTCTTAATTAGGGTTATTTGTTAATTTTTCTTTTATGGTACTCGGGGAGGACAAAAAATGAATGGATTTCGGTGAGAGTATCCAAGTAAAAGATGTTCGGAAACCTCATCCCAAAAATGTACCGCTAGCTTTCTTTTAAAACACCAAAAGTGAAATCATCGCCCCGTTTCGGTAGCAAACAATCTCCTCTCTTTGGACTAAATCCTAGCGGATGCGGTTTGTCCCGTCGGTTCCTTCCCTCCTAGGTGGCCAAGGAAAAGTCTTTCTTTGGTTTGCTCGTGGTTTTTTTATCCGCTCTATGCCTCCGACAATCTCCTTGAAAAGTGCCGCCGGACTCGTCTAGTTTGTTGTCATGACTTGGTTAATCGTCTTTAACTTTCTCCCGTTGGTCGGTGCAATGCTGTCTCATTCCTGGGGGCTTTTTTTGTGCACCTCATCGCCTGGGGACTGTCAGAACTTTTGAAACGTATAAACGTCACCTTAAAGCGAGTTCGCATTGAGCGTAAGAACGAAATTTAGAGACAGAACACAATGTAAACTCGGGCTGAAATCGTCAAAGTCTTCAAAACCTGCTAATGAGGATATTTCTCCTTTTCCTCATATTGTTTCATGGGATTTTTCTTCTACTGTGTCATATATCCAAGAATGGTTCTCATATCACACCGTGAATAGAATTTCATTTTGGAGTTTTAAAAAATGAGAACCATTTCGCGATCTGTCTCGGATCTTTTTCATCAGTCTTTAATGCTCAAATGTTAATGTTTTAATTCTTGATCAGTCTTTAATGCCCAAACCAAAAAGAACCTTGTATAGAAGTCCCTATAAGCATGGTCTACCTTACTCCCTCATGCGGAGCCAGTGCGTGGGTAATGCGCAACTGCCACCATGGTTCGCTACCCACTATAGCAAGCACCAAGTGTTTTTCTGCGTTTCTTCACAAGACTTGTCAAGCTTTGTTATTGTGCGCGATGTAAAGTGGCCGTAATTCAATGCGTTGCTGTCTCATTCCATGGGGCGTGTATTTGCACTCATCGTCGCCGAGGGACTGTCAGAACTTTTGAAAAGTATAAACTCCGCCTTAGAATGGAGAACGGGGGGCAAGGCGCGGCGTTGGGAATTCGTTCCAAGGACGAACGTAGCGATAGGAATCATCATCCGCGGTGCTTGCTGCCCGTCGGGTCGCGTGCGGGTCGCCGTGTAATAATTAAAAAGTATTCGCCTTTTATTGTTTCGGCAAGTTTTTTTTTCGCTTCCCACGGTCAGCGTCCTTGTAAAAAATCTTCCATTGCGTCCCATTTCTGACATTTGGGAGCTCCGTTCGGAATGTGGATTGACCCGGATGTGTGTCGCCTCCATGGTTTTTGCCCCGGTGTTCACTTTTCGTTCTTCCCAGTCTCTTGCTAAAATGCTTATGTGCAAACACGCCCATCACGCCATTCCTTTTATGGGGTAGACACGGTTCAATGGTTTAATTTTCGGTGATAGGCTCGAAAAGCTGACTCTGATTGAACGATTTTCTCCAAACTGTTCTATCCTTGCGTAGATACTTCTTTTGCTTCATTTACACTCATGCATTTCTTCGGACAAGCCTTCCTTTTCATAAGAATCCTAATAATCCTTTTCTTAGCCATTACCTTCCACCACATTCACCCGAGACTTTCTCGTCCAACCCCTTCCTCTCCCACCGTTCACTACTCTATCATGAATTGCTTTGTTATTCGACTCTCATTCATTCTCTTGACAAACCAATAAAGCACTGTCCTTTCATTCGTGTCCATTACCGAAGCATGTTTTCACATTCTTTCATCGTCCATCCATCCCAAACCCTGTCCCTTCTATTTTTACCACAAATACTTCTCAGGTACCCCATGCTCACTTCATTTAGCCCTGAAATACTTGTTAGATATTTTCTTCGTATGCTGACTCATCCGTTTCATGTTTTACTCTTTGCTATGTTCAATTTTTGAAATAACCTAAGGACTTTTCTCCAAATATTCCCTGTATTCAACCCGTCAGTATTAATTGGAAGAATATATTATTTCCTCGTTCATGTTTTCAGTAGTTGAGCTCAATTCAGCTACCTTTTAGAAACGGTTAACTATCAGCAAGTTACGCGATGCGTTTATTTGTCTGATGCGAACTCAAAGGATAAGTCCAAGGAATTTAAGGTTGGTTAAAAATTATGGAATTTGCTTTTGCGAGCTTGACGTCACGCCTAGCTCATCATGATCGTGGCGAAACTATAAAAAAAATCTTTGAGTAAGGAGCTTGAGCGCAAGACTATTCGCTTTCCACTTGGTTTGAAAATTTCCGTCCTGCAGTTGCTGGGGTCTCAGGTGTTGTCGAACGCCAGCAAATAACTTTTCCATCAGGAGGAATGACATGCCGTTCCGGGGATGGCGCTGCTCTGTATGATCAGTTCAAACATTAAATCGTCAAGGATTTTATTTTAACCTTCTGTTCTCGCAAAGTAAGGAAATATGGCTGCCTTTTTAGTAGGTGCTCGGAGGTTTGGAGCAGTAACAAGAAGTAATTTGTCTATGGCTTGGAGTTCGGAGTTGAAGCTCGCTTTAGAAATGAAAAACTTAGTTTGTTACATTCTGATGAACTTGCACCACCATGATCTGGCATTGAAATGGTGATCATTTTTCTTTTTGAAAAAAGTGTTCTTGCGTGATATTTTACGTAGGTAGAATTTCTTTCTCTTGCTGCTGCTATTAGGTCGAGTTCACCGTCAGCATCTCCACAGGAGATTTACATTTTATGCTGAGAGACGTCTTAAATTATTCATTATATTACTGTCGTTGAATGGCGCTCTAGGGTAAACTAAAAATGCTCTTTTTACCGTTGAACATGTACGGGATCGGGCATCTTACGTTGTTTCCGAAACATATTCGACCGAAAAAAATACTCCGCATTAGAGCAGCGAACCTTAGACACTGACTTACACTTCACTACTACCGCTTTAACCCACTCGGTCACGGCGATTCTTAACTTCATGAGAGTTATGTAAAGAATTTTGACGGAACGAACTTCTTTATTAGCAATTTTATCGCAAACCCGGGCCTATGGAAGGGAAAGCCGTGACACTTTTTCTACTCTCTCTCTCTCTCTAGTTTCAAAAAAACATTTTGTCGTTAGCGACCTCAACATAGGTCTCGCGATGTCTCCTTGTAAGCATAATTGGGTAGGGCAATGAAAGATGAATTACATGCTATCGGAGGAAGTATGGAGAGAAAAAAGTGTCAGAATTAGCCTGGTATTTACGAAAGGCGCGAAGGAGTCTGAAGCTCAATGTCGCCGAGCGATGTAATACGCTGGAAGTACTCTCCTTATTGCATTCGAGTAGGTTTCGGGATTTCATTGAAAAATCTCCGCAACTTCCGGGATTAGGACCCGGGCCTTCAGAGAATAGACTGTTAATACGTTATGTTGTGGATTATGAGGAACCAAAGAGGGAATTAATATTGCTAATGCTTTTGTTTATTGAGGAAATGTTTAAGAATTCGGCGGCGGTTTCAGTTCATTTTTAGATATCATCCTTATCGTGCTTGGCATCTCAAGGCTGCTTAAGGGTTTGGATATTCATGTCCGACCTTGAGAATTGTCTATCCCGTACAGCATAGGCTGAATATGGTAATCATACTTTATTCGTGTTTTAAGGATATTATATTCATCGATATTTTTCCGCATAAATTACGTGGTCGGTATCTTTGCCTGGAATCTTATGGATAATTTGAAAATTTTATCTGCAATTCTTAAGCTTACCAACGTTTATGTATATTAAAAGATATATATCGCTGGTGTGCTGCTAGTCGCCAATCTTTTTTGCCTTGGGCTCAACAAGGCCCTAGATACGCGATTGTTTCGCCTCAGGAAAGTTCGACAAGAATTTTTTTCTCTATTCAATGGATCGCAGAACGTTATCCTCTCTTCTGGACGTGAATGCTTTAAGGTGGTGAATTAAAAAAGAGTTTTGTAAACTTATCGTTTAAGAGCATCGGTAAATCAAGTGAAATGGATCATTGTCATTCTGCGTTAAATCTGGCGTAAATCTGTTGACCCGGGTTTTAAGAGGTCGAAAGCTATTCCATTGTCTTATCCTACTCGTTATTTAAATCTAGGTAATCCTTTGGCTACACAGCCCACGGCGTTTGAAAAATCTCAAAATTATGCTTGAATTGAAAGGCTATAAAATTGCAATATTGTCCTGAAAACCTATGAATTAATTGGCTATGCTTGCGTGGACAAATTACAAGTTCAGGGAAGTAATTATCGGTTGGGAGTAGCGATTAGTTATTTCTCTGAGGCCTTACTTATCTATGTACTTCTTGAAAATGAAATTTATTCCATAAATTTCAAACTGAATATGTCGCTTTTAATTGGTGAACATATGTGCAAGTCAAACCAATTATTCCACCATCGTAATGTTCTCTCAATTTAAGCAACCAATGAAGTAAACCATTCAGAAAAGAGTTTGGCATTGAATTGATTGCTGAGACCGAGGCGTTCCCTCTGGGCGTGTATATCCGTTCTTTGATCTTATTAGCGAAGTAGGTCTTTGACTAAATGAATCTTGATGTGTACCCACAGCGAAAGAATCGAGTCAAAATGAAGGAAGTAATGGGCCCGTAATAACTCTTTGACCGGGTGGTGAGCGGAGCCTTAACCTGGTTAAGAAGGTGGAGAAAATGAAACGGAATTCCCTTCGTTGAAAAAGAAAAAGTCGCGCTAAATATTTCCCATGTAGGAGAAAAAAAACCGCAAGCTTATGATTTATCAAATGGGTGAGTGGTCGAAAGCGCGAAAGGGTCGCGCTTGCCCTTGAGATGTGCTCATTGTTACATGGGAAGGGTCGGGAGCGACGACTGTGGAAAGCACCAAGCAGTTAATTGCCATTCTCTTCGAGGGGAGGTTTTCATGCAAAAGCACTCCCCTGCCGGGTGCCGGGAGGCTTTTGAGCTTGTTCCGCTGAAGAGGTGGGTAATTTTGACATTAAGGCTCGTATTTCGGTCAACAATTACAGAATTACGTGTGGAGGTCACCCGCGGTGAGGTGGTGGGGTGAAGATTTAGGTAGTAAGAGGAGAAGAAGAGAACTGGAGTGGCTGATAGGTGGACGTCCACTAGTCGGACTGCTGGGTGGTAGCGGTCAGTTTCGAGTGATACGGAACCATACGATGTTATGAGGTAAATATATGTAATCGAGTATCTACGCTTATCCCTCATAATAAATATTTGCTCTCACCTTCACGTGTTCATTCTCTGATTAAAAATTCATTCAGCACGATATTGTACCTATTATTAAAGGATATTCCAGAAAAATAATTATTAACTCCAAAGTTCGTATTTTTTTTGAAGTAGGTTATTTCTAGATATCACCAAGGCAGTAAATTTCTGTAAAATTTACCGCAGAGTTGTAATTAGGAGTTTGCTTTTACATATTCCCTTTAATCGGTACGCTCCACCGTAGTGTAAGGTCCTAGCGGCTGCACTAGGTATTTTTACCGTCAGTAATTGTCAAGAGACGCGAATGTACGTATTATCGTTTGTGTCGGCAATCGTCAGTAAAAATCGTTTCAATGGCGCTGTAGTGCTATTCTCTTCCTCGTTAGGAAATCATAGTATCAGTAACTCAGTATCGAAAATCGTTGTATTTAACAATTCTGTCTCACAGACGCCACAGTTCTCTATCAGGGTGGGCTAATGACAGGCTATTGTTACATTTGTCCTTGTGAAAAGCCAGTTCTTTACAACGATTCATTTGGTTTTTTGAAGCTCCCTGCATGGGTACAGCGATTATCCGCACTCAAATAGGATGCCTTAGGCCAGCAGAAATGAAAAGCGAAGCAATGTTTCTGTTGCGCACTGACCTAACCTTGTGGTCTCTCCACTCCATGGAAATTTCTGCGCAATTTCCGTGTTATCTGAATGCGTCTCTTTCGAGCTATAATCTGACAGAAGTACCGCATTTTGCATAGACCACAGTACTACGCGCCCTATAATAACGCGTACTATAATACTCGCGCTGTTATTTTCCATGAGAAAATCGGTAAAAAATTCCCGCAGATTCTGGTTGTGTTTAAAGTGGTTGGAATAAGACATTGGCATGAACAGCGGAGAGCATCTGTTTCCTTTAACACGTTATTTATAATATTGCAGGCGTATACTGTATTACCGCTGGGAACCGGGCGCCGGGCTCAAAGGGCACGGTCTTTCACACAATTAACTTCTATAATAACTTCCTCGTGTGTGACGCGTACTCGAGGTTTTAATGTTGATTCTCGGGAAAAAGTGTGCGCGTTGATTGTTTGTAAATAATTTAATCTCTTCCTACGCACAAATGTGCCTTTTTAAATCGTTAAATATGACCTTAGGATATGTAGAGATTTTCGCCAATAAATCGTCGAGAAAGATATTTATAAACGACAGTTATGGCTGAGCACGTCCTTACGAGTAACAGAATAGTGCGACAGCACAGCGGTGTGGAATTCCTCGCATTCAGGTTTCACGTCCACGGTGTTGGGGAACGAGAGCAGCAAGGCCCTTTTTGGTTCGGGCCGACTGTGCGACAACACCGAGGCTTGATTGAGTTGAAAAGGCGGCGATGGTTGGGCGCGCGCCGTGTGTCAGATTCTAAGTGGGTTCCAACCGCTCTCGGGGGATTGGACACGTGAGGAATCCAGGCCGGCGGCCGTCCTCGCGGGCTCGCAACCCCCGCAACACTAACAAACGTTCTCAATGCCTATGTACGCCATCGATGCCAGCGGCCGTTCAAATTAGCGTCACTCCGCGACCGTCGCGTTCCCTAAGGGCGGCATTTTTCCTCCCCGGGAAAGGCTCTCCTTGTCTCCTCAACGGTCGCCTGCAGTGAAAACTCAGTGATTGATGTGTTAGTGCGACGGAGGAAGCTGTCACTTTTTTGAGCCTTTGTTTTTCATGTTGTTGCACGCTGAACGCTAACGTAAAACTTTAATGTTGCAGATGAAACTTGCATATGGGCATTCCGTCGGTCGTAGTCACCATGTACCTCGTGCCATGTACGAACTTTTAAGTCTAGGGATGGGTAACTCTCATTTTATAACTGAGAACAAAGAAAATATTTTTGCCCTAGGCCTTGACGAACGACTGCAACTAAAAGTTTGCTGAGCGAATGTTTTTCTCCTGAAGGTTGTATTTTGGAGGCGTTAGTGACATTAGATGTAGAATTGCCTTGTCCAAGGTAGCATTTTTGAAGACAAGGGATTAGATGAGGGGGTCTGAGGAGAGATTTAAAGAAAAGGTTGGTGAAAACGCCAAGATGGAACGTGGCGCTGTATGGGTCGGAAACTTGATCATTGCGGAGAGAGAGGATACACGTAGACTGGAAGCATTTGAGTTGTTGGTTTGGAGAAGAACGGGTGAGCAGGGTGGCGAGGAAGAAGGAACGAGGAGGTATTGGATATCATAGTGGAGGAGAATAAGTTAATAGCGTAGATCGGAGGGACAGAAAAGGTGGATGGAGAACGTGTCGTGAGAGCATGTTATGAGTGTGATATAGTGGAGAACGTTGAGGAATCGTGGGAGAGGAAGGAATATGATAGGAATTTTGGATGAAGTAAGGAGAGGCTGAGGGTAAAAGGAATTTAAGAGGTGGTGAGCATTTAAGAGATGTATACAACCTGATGGCGAGCAAATTATGTGAGGGAAAGTGAGAAGATATCCCAGAAATTGAGAAGCTAAGATGAGGACTGTCCAAAATCTACCAATCAACTGGTAGAGTACCCAGTGGCGATGACTCTTCAAATTCTGATTGTGTCCTCCCGGATGAGTAGTTCCAGTGTCACGGTTACGTTACCAGTGCTAGTCTTATGCACATATAACGTCGGTGAATGTGAGGCGTTGATTATGTCCCAGCCTTTAGAGCGAAAATTTCCTCCCGCGTAAGGTTATTCGTGCAAACAATAACCTCAGTGGTCGTTTGTGGTGGAAACTCAGTGATTGATGTGTTAATGCGATGAAGGAAACTCTCTCACTTACGTCGGATTTGTATTTTTCTCCTCCATCTAAGTACCACCTTAAGAGCCGCAGCAAAGGCGTGGGGCATGGAATGTTTGGATACCATGTCTGAAATATGGAGAGGATAGAGAAAAGAGTAATGAGAAAGAACAAAAACAAAGACGTGTTTCGGTGGATAAGTGCCTCTATTTTTTCTTGCTGTTAATGTTGCTTGGAAATATTGGAAATTTATCTGTGCGACAATTTTCTCTGTTATTTTTTCTCTTGGTTTTGTCTGACCTACAAGTGGTGTGAGTCTAAAAAATCATCCGTGTCCTTGTGAAACTGGTGCGATCAGAATTGGAGTAGTGACAATGTTTCATTCACAGCAAGAGAGGGACTGGAATGACTTTGCATACACAACTTAACGAGTTAGATATATTTTGTGGAAGTGGTACATTACTGGTAATGAGACTTGGATCACCCTCGGATCATCAGGCACTCTATAATCGTGAGTTGAGTTGTGCCGAATAGTGAATGATTAAACTTGGGGCTCCTTTCGAGCAACGAGTGCTATAATTTTTCGACATTATTTTAGTGATCACCATTCTTTATCGCTGGTGTTCGTTGATCCTTCACCGTCTTGTCAGTAGTTTTCATCTTAGAGCGACATGTGTATTTTATGTTACGGTGCTTGCGATGGACATAGTACATATATGGTCTACTATCCCAGCCATTTGAGCTTACCCATGCTTTGTCATAATTCGGGAGAGGGGAAAGATCGGGCGAAACTCAACGGAGACCATTCTTGACGCGACTAAAGTCGTACTAAGCTCCAATCTCTTTCGAGTCCCACACAGTGAAAGGTATTCTCCCCATAGTTGTCGAAAAAAAAGCACTGGTGGTGTGCAAAATACTGCGGAAAAATCCAGTCATTCCTTTGAAGCGAATATAGGAAATTGGAATTAGATCAAGTACGACGGCAGTTCATTCCTCCCTTCGTCTCTTGTCAGTGATGAATGAATTACCTCCATCGGTTAATCGCATGGTCTTTTATATCAATGTTTGAGTTAGCTTTCCAGTTGCCTGTATATAAGGATAATGGATTTTGCAGTTTCTTAGTGTAGGCAACGGTTAATTCTTTTTCATTCTCACTTAGATATTTTTCGTATTAATTCGTCTTATTTATTTTTCAAGTTACCCTTCATTATTGAAGCGCGAGAAGACAGATGAACTTAGACCTTTCGACGGTCAAGCCGTCATTGTCGATGCTAGACAGCGCGTCGGCATCTTAGAATAATGGCATGCTTTTCCTTTGTTTCCCTGGGGAGGAAAGGGCAGAGAGAGTGGGTGCGAATGGATTGTTAGAGAGAAGATACGTTTGAAGACAAGTGTAGATTATAAACAATGCATCAAAAGTCTACCTTCACGGGCAGAATACATTGGATAACTCATGGAAATCAAGGGTCATTCGTTATCTGGGTTATTAATCCCTCATTATTGTTCGTCGTTCCGACTCATTATAAAAAATGAAAACGTCCTTTGAGAAAACTTGACCCGAATCATCGGTATTTATTTTTAATTTTCTTGCTCCTCAATTCTATCTTTCGGTCCGCGAAAATGCTTTCAGAAGTGTCTCGTAAGATGGGGAAAAACTTAGTGTAAATTGACCAAGAGTAAATACTCCAGGTGAGCATGATATATTTTAAATAGCATTAAATTCTACGCCTGCTCGGCAATGTAACTTTCTACAGACACGTTCCCCCGACACTTCCGTGTGCCGGATGGGTGGTCTTGCCGGGTTGAATTAGACCCCCGGGCAATTGGTTATGTGCCACTGTGGAATACAGCCCACCTGGTGGCTCAACCGGCAAATAACTTAAGACTACATGTGACTACTAGAAATGTTTGGTTCGTAATAATAGGCACAATTTCAAAGGCATATATTTTTTCTGATATTTCAGTTATTCACTTATCCATATATTTTTGCATATTTTCGTTAAGGTAGTGGTTTATACCTTTTCATCGCAAATTATATTTCTTGAGCATAACATTTCTTCCAAAACTGAACATTTTTGTCGTTGCCATGGCATTGATATACTTCGAAATTTTTAACTCGAAATGTATGATATATATAATTGATTTTTGGTCCAAATCCACATTAGGACCGGTTTTCCGGATGTATTTTTTGGGGTGTGGCGTTTTGGGTACGCACAAAAGTTTACACCCACTAAATTCATATATTTAGAAAGCAAGTTTAAAAAATCGAATTAGCTCAAATGGATTTCTCCTTTCAATTCCTCCGTGATCAGTCACAGTCGCGGTGACTTGACCCTGTTATGACTTGAATCTTTGTTGTACACTGCCATTATCTGCCTCTATCTTCGGCGTCTCCCTTGGGATGATTCTAGTCCATCGCCTTCAAACCTAATCCTTTGCCGTGAGCCGTGGTCCATTTGAGATCGCCATGCAAAGGAAAAAAGGTGGAAGGAATGCGAGCTCTTCCCATTTTTCGTCTGGAAACGGGAACTCTTTTTTTATTGAAATTCCTGAGGCTAGCTTCGTTGACTCGCTTCGCGAGTGAGAAAATGAAGTTGAAAGCATAGTAGATATCAATATGGAGACCGCTATAAAAAGTCGTGGTTTTTCTTGTTTGCATTACACCTTAACATGAGAATATACATAAGAAATAAAAAAATACATAAGAATCTAGTATATCTCGGTCGTTGAAGTCTTCAACTGATCTGTTGCGAAAGACTACCCTTGTCAGGAAAACCCTCCTGTATAACGAGAGCGAAATTAAAAAATTAATTGGGTTGCCAGAAGGAGGAATTGGGTTTGACTGGAATTTTGTCATGGCTTGACGTCTCGTGGGAGGAGTGAAAAAATATGAAGGGTTCCACGTGTATCGCAATGCCCTGACTTTTATTGGGTGGAGAGTTTGCGATATACCACGAATATTCGTCGTTTAAGTCTCCAATTGTAAGTCCGCCGACGAATGGACGTTGTACATATTTCAGCGTCGTTGGAAAAATTTAGTTTATTATTATATGGATGTTGGTTCCTTTAAGTACGTGTACAGAGAGAGGAATTGTAATTATTATCTCTCGTCCCATTCTTATCCATTATCGATGCTTAGTCCATGCGATTATAAGGTAGTTTTTGTTTCTATATCATTCTCGTATCTGGCAAAAGGTGTAATTTGTGATTCAAGGTATTTACGTTTACTGCCTTAGTTCTCTTTATTGGCATTGCCGCCTGTGATATGCAGACGGCTTCTTGATTTTTAAATTGCGAAATGGATTGGTAAAGTACGTTCAAATACTTTAATTTCATTTTTATTGTACAATTTAGCGTATCCCAAAAGTATCGTGGTGAGTTATACCGATTTTTTTTCGCAACCAATACTATTTTTACCCAATTATATCCGTTTTGAATATTTAATGTAGTATATGCTGTCCTCCCGTTATGCTGTCCAAAATCCATACTTCCTTCGTCTTATATACTAATTTAAAAATTTCCCTTCCATCATTGCCGTTAACATTCTCCCTCCTTCCTATTTTCTGCTTCTCTGGAATGTCTTCCACCAATATCCTTCTTCACTTTCCTTTTCCAACATTTATTCAGTAGTCATTATGTCTCTACATTGTTTTTAATTCATGAAACTCAATTGTCTTGTTTCTATAATTTCTTCAGAGACCAATCCTGGGGACTTAAATGGGCTACTCTCCACAGTTACATTTCCTATAATATCTACTAATGAGTTTTCGTACGATCCCCTTTCATTAATTTTCTGTCTTTGTAATAATATCTTTTGCCACCCTTGCTGCTGGTGCTTAAATATACGTATAACTCGATCCGTAATATGTAGGCTACCTCTCCAATTTTTTAGAATTTTTTCAACGTCTATTTGTCATATGGCATTTGCGAACAATATTACATGTGCCTGATGTTTCCTGGACCTTATTCATAATATTTCAAAATGTCTATACTTAGAACAAAGTAACCAAAATTTTCAAATAATTTTGCTGTTTGTTATATTTTGGTGTAAAAATTCTATCAGCTTAACAAATTTACGAATACAACTTGTTTTCTACTCTTATTAGGCTGATTCAAACAAGTAAATTATATCAAGGAATCATTTCAGGTTTTTTCCCCACCCATTTGTTGCTATTTCGCGATGCCCCTTCTTCAGTATTTTTCGGCAGGTTTTCGTATATTTTTCATGTTTTTTAAATATTCGCTGAAACTGATGCAGCACCATTCAGCCAACTCAGGTTTGGTCCTGTTTTTTTATCGCATACTTCTCATGGACTCTCTCTGTCTCGCTATTTTACCTACAGAGTCTTCTTTGTCTACCGCTCTGGATATCCTCGATGTATGTAACCCCCTCCATATCACCTTGCCTAAGGTCGGCGCTCTTAGCGTACTTCCCTCAGATCATCTGTACGGCACGCAATCCGTCACTCTCTCGATGTCACGACACGTCCGTATAGGTATTGCAGCACTTGGTGGCACTCGTCAGCAGATAGGCTGACTTGATTGAGGGTGAATCCAGCATGAATGTGCATGCAGAGGTACCGAAGTACTCCCGAATGTCTTCAGGAGGGACTATTGGCCACTTCCTCCCACTTTTCTTGTATTTTTTCCTCTCCCCTACGTAATGATCATCGCAAGCGTCAAAAGGTTTTGTCATAACTCTACCCAAGATGGAAAGTAGATAAGTAGATTAATCGCATGAAGATGGAGCGACGGGGGTAGAAGCTGTACGAGGTGTTGCAGTTCCATCAGGAGGTAGGGGGGGGGAAGGTTGCTATGTCTTAAGGTCGTCAGTGTGTTTGAGGTCCGTGCAAAAATGAGGTGCGTGATTACTGCGACCTGCCTCTCGGTCGATATTAAATTCTTGGCGCCCGGGGCACTGAAGGGTGGAGTTGTATGCGCCCTTCCATCGTCTTACTAGGGCTGGATGGAAAGGCTGCTGGAGTGGGCTTCTCGCGAGATGAAGAACGGGGTGGGGATTTTTACACGGTCGGAGTTTGCTTATGCGAGGCGCGGTGTGAGCCGATGTGTCCTCGACCTAATGATGATGAATACAAACGGACGCGTGGGGTCATGAGTTGTTACGTGTCGGAGTTACGGGATTAGCGTTATAATTTACGAGGCCTCGTTCTTACACAACTCGCTTCCGCGGAGTTCGGCGCCTCAGGGTCAGCGTTTATTTCGTGTCTCGCCTGGACGCGACTTCGACTAACGAAACTCTTGTTTAACGGTTTTAATTGCGGTCGTCGGCCCCTTGTGAAATTCGGGCAGTGCGTTATTTTGACTGTTTTGCTTGCTGTATCGAAGTCAGCTGAACGTTATCGGTGCAATTTTCGATCGAATGCTGATTGGGTTAGAGAATTGTTTGATTGTACTTAATTGGAACACATCCATTGGTTCTAACTTTCCTTTTTTTACTTCACGATATGATCTGAAGTTGCTCATACCAAATGAAAAATGATCATTCTATCATTTTTATCAATTTTTAAAATATATGTTGTGGTTGGTATTAGATGACTTGGAGGAAGTTTTCACATGCATGAAGTTTTTATTTAAAAACTAGAATGGAGCCGTTGAAAATAGTTGGTCGTTGTACATATGTGTCAGTATTTCATCACTGGCACCATGAATAAGGGGAAAGTAAAATATTTTGTCACTTCGTAAATTCTGCTGAAAAGTCGTCGTTGCACGATCGTGGTTTCAAATGAAAATGATGGACAAGATTTTATGTCGTGCTTTAAAAAGCTTTTATTGGAATCAACTTAGTGAATACAGTATCTACTTTTCTTCCATATTATCGGAAAATTCCATGCGGTGACGCCCGGCCCTGTGACCATTATCCTCATACCTATTGTAGCAATGCAGGTTAGTTCGTTATTTAGTGAGCTAGTTGGTTTGTAAATAAGCTAGTTAGAAATTTTCTAAGATTGTTTTATTTTCCATCAAGTTTTGTCTTCAAATTCCTCATTCCCCCAAAGATGGAGTAATCTCTAAACTTTTTCCGCTAAACTTCCTTAGTCCGTTTGCTCCGCGTAACCTCCCTCTTGATAGCTTTACACCTTTGCGTACCTCCATGCCATTAATTATGAGGTTTCGTGCCTTATCTCCCCCTCTCTTAGCCAACAATATCCTATCTACCTCATTATGGTGCATGCTGTTACCTCTCATTGATTCTCCTTCCACTCAAACTGTCTCCTTCAAAGTAACCGCCACAATTTTATTTCCTCCTCCACGATATTTTATTAACTCTTCTGAGCATTGCAAGCCACGATATTTGTTTTTCTTCACTATTTTTTTCTTTAGCATCTCTTCTCAGAATTATTTGCTTTTTTCCTTGGTACTTAATGCATATTCGTTTATCCGTGAGTGTGAATAATGGAAAAAAAGGAAATTAATAGTACTTGTAATCTTTACAACAATGTATGATATGATGTGGAACATGTCCAAATAATTTCTTTGAAATTTATAACTCCTTTTATATGATTAACAGAGCTTTCCTCATAGTATACAAATTTTCACGATTGGAAAATTTTCGAAAGTAATCAGATTCATTGTTTAGCTAATCCAATCATATCAAACGATTAACTAGAAATAACAACTTACAATTGTTTCATCACTACTACAAGTAGCTCCTAGAAATAACGTCGGTCAACCTATACCAACTTAGAATAACCTTTGATTTTATCGCTAGAAGCTTAAGGATAAAATCACTATTGTCAACATATTCCTTTTTCGGTATAACTGTTACATGTACCGGAACTACAGGATTTATATCGTAAAATGCTATGAAATTCTCATCTTCCTACATTATTTCTGCTGGCAAAGCCTTGTCAATAATTTTTGAGAAAATTAGCTTAATCAATATTCATTGATTAAGCTAATTTATGCATTGATTAAACCGTAAAAATTTATTCGATGCATTAACCGTGGGCTACCTAGTCCGAGTAATTCTCGATTGAGTCGGCGACGGTGGGAAGACTCAAAATATGCACGATTAATGGAACGGTAATAAAAGAAATAATGGAATAGATTTTTAAAGCTGGATAAGGTGATGGGATTTGTGGAGTACCTATAGTAATTAATTTTAATAAAATAATAGGCGAAAGTTGACATTTGATTTGGCGTTTAATTTAAGCTATTATGACATGCCCTCCTCTTATACGGAATTCTAAGAGACGACGTTATTACTGCTACGTTAGTGGGTATGAGAGGAGGTATATTGGTAGTAATTTTCAGTTGGCCCCTTTTAACAATGGTTGGCTTTAAATAAATCTGTCACAACGTTTTTAGTTGAAATTATGTATGATTATGTAACATTCTGTCCATCACTACGTGAGTCAGAGGTAAATACCTCTTTTGAGTCCTCATTTATTATTTTTTTTTAATGTTTTACGGGAATTAATATGGTCGTTGTTAATCACTTGATAATCGTTGAATTTTGTATCATGAAATGCTCCGGAGCGTCATTTACTTATCACTATTCGTTGGAGAAAGTGACCTTCGCGTGCGTCTCATTGAAACAAAATCAGGGCTCATTCATCAGCGACGCAGCTTCTTGAATGACTTTCTCGTATCAGTTTATTTTTCCCTCAATGGATTCCTCGATTTGCGCGGTTATAGTAGACAGCGATAGCTGGAGCACCGTGAAACTGTGATTCACTTCTTCATCTTCGTGCTCGTGACAAATTCCGTCGAGATACCTTGGAATTCCTTTTCTATTTCATCTGTTTTCCCTTCGTAATGTCCTGCGAGCGTTACTTTACAGAATAATGTGTCATATTTGAGGGTGTTCGACTGGGAAAACTTTGAATAAATAGAATATAGCTGATAGAAGAAGCGCCTGATGTTTTGTATTCTTGATACCTTTTGCTAGTATATTACCAAATACTGCAGTCGATTATGAGAGCGCAAGAGACACTGTGTGACAGGTTTGGCATTACGTTTAACCATTAAACAAGGTAGTGAGATTCTTCCGAAGTAGGAAGGCTATACAGATATTTAGATTGGAGGGCTTCACGGGAATGGGTTGGATGAGAGTGGATTTAATAATAAGGGTAAAAGTTGAAGGTTACGTTGCTTAAGAAATCATTTACGGAAATTTGGCAGTTGACTAGGGGAAACTTGAGTAAAGACATTAAGGAAAGGTTAATTAAAATTCTGGATGAGTAATTTAAACCTAAGATGGAGTGTAGTATTGTATGATCTTGAAACATGGTCGCAGCAGAAGGAAGATGAAAGGCTGCTGGAGGCTGATGATATGTGAATATATGAAAAGGGTAAGGTGAGTGGAGAGGAAACAGCAAAATTGGTTCGAGAGCGTTTTGAGGGGTGATGACGTGCTGAAAAGGATTTTGGGAGGGTATGTCTGGTAATCGTGGGAGAGGAAGGAGAAGGATAAGAATACTGGACGGTATTGATAGAAAACAAAAGGTGCGAAGAGTTTCAAGTGGATTTAGAAGGAGAAAATCGGAATTTTTATGAAATAAACGATATAGAGAACTTCAAAAAGTGGGGGAAGAGGCCAGACTGTCCATGGCCCCTCCATTTATTTGGTAGTATACCTCCCACCCTCCTTAATTTTTCTTACGATAATTCCTTAAAAGGGTAGTTCCCGGTACACCTAGTTAACGAAATGTATTGTTATAAGCTATATAAACTGCTTTCTCTCTCTCTGCGTTGATTTAGGCTTAACGCTTGCTACAATTATATGCCTATTTCCCTGAAAGCTACAATGTGATAGAGAGTGATAAAAGGAAGTAGAGCGTACTTATTTCGAAGATTCTTCGGTGCAAAATGGTATTATCCGATGTGTTTTCGGCGTAATATTTAAATTTGATTACATTTATCTGGTGGGTTGCTTTTATAGTAATGTGTCACTCTGAATTTTATGTCATTTACCCGTCAACGTGAAGTGCCTTGATTTCTCTGAAGTATTGGATTCTTTTTTCGGAATTTTGGTAGTTTTCATGTTCCTTTTTGTTAACATTATTAATGCAATTGATATGTTCTATAGTGTCACCTAGTTTTACTGTTGTAAACTTAATTTACATTACAATAGCCCGTAATTATGTTTCTCTTTCTTTCTAGGTAAGTACCAGATGGGCTGATAATGGAATGGATTTCTCTCGCTTTTCTTGATCCGCTGTTTATGTGAGTTGTCTTTCTTTAATGCGCATCCTTAATTGCCGAAAGTTGCAATGCTGGCTAAATAGTTCTATTGACTTACCAGTCTCTGCTCACCGAGTGATTATACCTATGCGCTTTTTATTCAAGAATTTAATATTCTCAGTCCTTTAAAACGTTCCTGAGGCACGTATGCTTCCTTTCAGCTCGTTAGACGTGTACTCAGTACTGCGTTGTATTAATCAGTATTTTATATTTTTATCATATTTACGAACTTAGATTGGTTTCCATGCGTTTAAATATTCACAATGTCTACAAATTTATTGGCTTTTCCTAAATTTCACCCCATTCCCGCTTTGAGCTTTGAGCCTCATCTATCCTGCAAAATTCCTTACGAAGAAGAGTGGTTCGGAAGTTGACCAACCAGAAGCTACCTCGTCGGTTAGACCAGTGCCGAGAAAGCGAAAAGCAAAAGATGGAGTTTTTCAAGGTGGAGTCGCTTCTCTTTGAGGTGGCTGAGAGCTATCGCGTTTGCGTTTGCAACAAAGTGAATCACAATTTCAAATTGGAACAATGTTGAACATTGGACACCAAACAAGTAAAATCCGATTGGTCATTTTAAAGTCATAAAAAAAGCATTCTCGTCGGTTGGTTTGAAGTCTCGGGCCATTGAAGCCTGAGGTCAAGTTATGAAATATTTTATGCTTTCTGGGCGAATTATACTGGTGAAACTATCTTATTGTGCTTCCTATTGGGTGAGGTTCTTCATTTGGCCAACGCGACGTTTCGGTTGGAGATTTTCCTCTCGTCATCCGGGATGCCGTTACCTGCTTTTTCAAGTTGTCGGATTTGTACAACCTTCCCTTGCCGGTTATGAATTACCGAGACGTGTCTTTTTCTGCCATTTTCAGGATGGGATTAAATGTTTTTCTGAGGTTGAAACCGTGGTCCTTGTTTAAGTTGTTGGGTTTTAGGTAGATCTCTATGCGCTCCTTGATGAGCCTATCCCAGTAGTTATTTTTTCGGCAGAGTAATTTTGTCTTGTCCCATTTCATTGCGTGATTATAATTAATAATATGTTCCGAAACTGCCAAGTTCTGCAACAAGTTGAGCTCAAGTTGTGTCACATTCTTAAGTTACGTTCTAATTTTCGTTGCGAATGGGCCTTTTATTGTGAATGTTCGTATTATTCGTTCGTATTATTCGTTGTGAATGGTTATTTATATTTTTTGTCGTCGCCTAGTTGTATCCGTGGAAGAATCAAATACTTACCTTCTACGGTGTGGGCATTGCAGACGCTGTGCGGGGAAATTGGATTGAAACGAGGGCGTTTTCGTTGTCACGAGTCCATTGGTCTCGGTAACGTCTATCTAAAGTGCTCTGTCGGAGAGTTGGATGGGTTTATCAGACTCATAGGAGGTCTTGGGATGGGCGGATGTCCCTCGAGGGTAGTAGATGGAAGGTTGTGGGCGGTGAAAGCACAGAGGCCCACGTCCGCGAATCTGGGAATTTTTTTATTAAAATTCTCTGAATTGCTTACCTCGCAAAACTCATTTTGTGCCTTAATATTACGGCAATCGTGTGGTTCGGATTTTCCCCATTGCGCTATCACGATGGCGAAAATCTGACTCAACCTTCAGTTAACATTATTTGCCGATCATTATTTACGGCAACTATATAATAATTATCGGCTTGCTAATATACTTGGTTACTTGCACCTTAGACTATCTTTATTGGTCTTCAGGAATAATTCAGCATTATTCCTGTGTATGTTCATCGACTTTTCATGTCATTTAGTGTACTATTAAGTTCTTGTAATAAGTGGACTAGGTTTAATGAAAATACTCGCGTCAGTTTTGAAACTGTAACACATCTTGCTTTGCATCAGCTTCAGCAATAATATGAAAATAAATATTTATCGATTATTTTACCCTCTTCCAAAATAATCAATCTGCCTATCCTGAATGTAATTTGTTTTGTTGTGCATAATCTATCTTATTATATAGTAGATGCAATAAAGTAAACCACCATTTTTATGATTAAAAATGAAATTGAAATGAAAAATTATGATTGCTTTCATCACATTCTTGGAGGGTGAATATTTGTCAAATGCCAAAAACCAACGCTCTCTCGTATCCAATTGGTTAAAGACGTTAGCGCCGGTGAAATTATGAAGTCTTTTTATGCATCTGAAGAGGAAACTGTAGCCATTTGTGTCCCTCCTCTTGAAAGCCGTATGTTTCTATCGACCGTATGAATTATGACCTAATTTTGGAACCCAGAAAAATGCCTCCCATACCAATTGAATAAACTCTTTATGATTAATCCGAATAACCAACAACGGTTCTAGGAAAGCGAATCAGTTCTTTGAAAATTTTTTACTGGTAATGTGATTGCCGGTAAGGTGACCGAGTACGAAGTAGTTTATTCTTCGTATCTTGGCTAACATCGTTCCAATAAGAATCCAATATGACTGATGATCTATCTGTCGTATCGAACATGCTTTCGGTAGCAAGGATCTTGAGTTTTACGTTTTCCAAGCGAGTTTGAACATGTGCTGGTGTAGTTTTCGTAATTCATGTCATCCAATTTAATGCAATGAGCGTTGCTCGACGACCTAAAGTAAGTTTAAGCGCAGTAGTTTTGGCTATGCCGTCGTTTTTATTCCATTCCAACGGTGTGATTGATGCTGTTAATTGAAAAGACTTCACATGGGAGGTAAACTTGATTATGATTACAGCGCTGCGCTTTCGATTCGTCAACACTCGGTTGCCCTTGATGATTGTTTTTTTAGCGCAGCTCGTATATTCCTTAGTTTTTGTTTGACAATCAAATATCTCTCATTTTCTAGATCATCAGAGATGATTCCATGCCCGAAAATTTGGCAGCAATAATTTCACTTTCGCCTCGTGTTGCAGAGTAATCATACCTCATCCGAGCAGGGTATTAATGGAGGGACCATTTCGGGGAATAATGCGAAAGTTTCTAAAAAGTTACCAGTAATCTTCGGGACGCTTTCTCGTAATTGCCGCAAAGCAACTCCAGAAACATTCCTGCCAGCAAAGCAGTCCCTTCGAGGCTTCCTTATGAAAAAATATGTGGTAGTTTCGATGAAACCTCATTTTTGAAGGTCGCTGGTCGGAGGAGCCGGCTGAAGTATAAGGCTATTTATCAGTGGCTATGGCTATAATAGAAAATAATGTCTGGAATTTGTATCGTTTGTAATCTAGACTGTTATCAAGATCAAGAAATTATGCCATCCATATAGAGGAATTGCATATCGTAACAAAAATAAACTATCTCTGTCCGTAGAAGTTTCATTTTTTTTAGAAAAATTGTTTGGGTTGTTTAAAATTCAGTGAAAAACAAAGTTACTAATAATAATTTCATAAATAAATATTGATCCAAATTTATTCGACGGGAGTAATTTTAAAATGACGACAGACAGCCGAATTTTATAGTGTACGTAGTATTCCAGAACGGCTGACAGTGTATTGGTATAGCGTTAACTACACTAGTGCTACTATTAAATGTGTCCTTTTCGTGATTCTCTTTAGATGACTGTTGAACTGGATTAGTGGTCCAAAAAATAAAAGAGAAGGAAGTTGTAACATGAAGCCGCAATTGTAGATATCCCAGTTACTTGTTGTTTTAGATAGGAGATATTTTTCACTGTAGCCCATCTTACGCACCTCTGCCAGTATAGAGGAGGGCGCCCTGGGACATGCATATAATGAGCGTGAACGTTTCGTGATATCATTTTATCTTCAGCAAAAAATCTTAAAACTACTCGGGAAGTTAATTACGGAAGGTGTCGTTCTTGGAGACGAGCCTCTGAGAGATTGTCAGGTTTCAATTTTCTTCAATTTATCGGAATTGTTCAATTTAATTCGAATTTTGAGTAGTGAATGTAAATTTTGACCTCTATTTTATTAACGGAACTAAAGAAAATCTTTTATTTTTGCTATACTTTTTTGCTATGTTGGCGAGGAGGTACCTCTGTCATCATGATTTCATTATGTTGAACGTTAGGTGCGATCGCGGAAAATAAACATGTTTATGAGCTTTATATGCATTTTTTGTTGCTACTTGTGAAATTTTTAAGGCAGAGCATGGAAGTGATGCCATCAAAGGATTAAAGAGGAATTAATTTAGCAGCTAATCATGGTAATTATGTCACATCTGAGAAAGGATGACAGAAGTGTTCCTGAAACGCAAGGAATGGCAACTAATCTGCGACTTCACCCGCGATATCATGAGGATATCTTTGCTTGATTGAATACTTTCTTCTCCACAGCATAAAATCATTATAGAAATTGGCTACTTAATTAATGCCTTTTTAATCACAAGAGAAATCGCTTTTTTTCGTTCGGTGAACATACTTGTCAAATAAATATGAATTAATACTGATAATCAAGGAGTCTCTTGTCGCGTTTCCTCAGGAAATATCGTAAAATACAACGCGTTTCGCCGAATAACTACGTAAAGAATAGGCTGGCTAAGAGTTTAATATGGAGTGTGAATGACACAAAAAGGAGTAAGTCGAGCAATTGAATTACTTGGGTAGTACGCTATAAGTCAATGGGCATAGTAGCAAAGACATTATAATGAGAATAGCGCTTGTGAAAGAATTGTTCAGCAATATAAGGGAGCTGATTACGGGGACCTTTGATAAGGATGTAAAAAGAGGCTGGTGAGGAGCTTGAGATTTAGTGTAGCGTAGATAACGAGGGGCGAAGGGTTGCTGAAGGCCGTGGTGGAGGGGAGGATGTTGGGCAGAGAAAGAGAATAGGTTTTATGGACAGCATGAATAGAGGTAGGCCCTCTGTCTGCAAAAATGCAGAGAAATATTACTCTCTGACTTTTAAACCTGCCTTAACCAATAATAATAAACGCGTTTTTGCGTAGAGCCTGTCGGTGCAAAATAAAATTACTAAAGACTGCTTGATTATCCAGATGAATTTACATTGCATCATCATCATCATTACAGTAATCTACCGGTTAGAGGTAGGTTGTGATGAAAGTCAGAGAATATTACATTGCATCTCGCCTGGAAACGTCTATTTCATGAATTCATTCATTCGAAGTTCACCGAAAAGTGATTGTTTTCTCGAGTTCATTCTGTGAAAGACACTCTTGCGAAATGCTGCTAATAAGGCGTCGAGGTCACTTGAGAAGGGCGGGTCGGCTCCGTCCTTTCTTCGAGATCATTCCCCTTTTCACGAAAAAGGAGAATCCTGCGTGGTCAACTCCTGAATGATATCCCCACCCCACAGTTGATTAGGTATGTTATGACCTGACTACACGACCCGTGACGCGGGCGCGGGGTCTTCTTAGGTGCTTGAAGTTTCCTTAACCTTCGCCTCGGCTCTCGTCCTTGAAACTGTCGTCCGGGAACGTCGTTAGTCTTGGGCTGTTCTCCACCGCGTCTACTTTTATCAAATTCATTTTTTTTCTCTCTTTCTCACAAGCTCCTTCCCACTCTCTCATCTTTCTTGCCCAGTTTCCTTCACCTCAATACGCTAGCCACGAGAAACTCGGACTTTTGTTAAATGATTTTTTAAGGACGAACTCTCGACGATGCTGTTTTTTTTTCTTCGAGAACGTTCTCCTACGTCGAAAAAAATAGGCACCGCTGAATGCTCCGTGTTTGAATGCGTTGCGATTATCTCTGAATCGCCCCGGCGCCGCGGCGAGTTAGGAAGCTGTTCTCTCCGTGTGTTTTTGTTATTTGCCTGCATTCGGAATCTTTACGGAAAAAAATTTATGGCCAGCTATGCGTTTTCAAAAGGTGATTTCGGATTGCGTGGGAAATTTGAAGCCTTGTTTGGCTCTCCTTCGTGGCATATCAATGCCGGCTTTTAAAATTTGCATTTTTATGAGCCGAGTTGGGCTCACTACTCACTATTACTCTTAAATAATGTATTTTATTGCTTCTCGTCGAGTTGTATTGGTCCGGAATCCTTTACAGTCTGATTTCCAAGAATATTCAGGGAATACCGCTTTATTATTTGCTTAATATCGGATTTTCAACTATGCATGTATCTGTTGCACAATTGCATAACATTAATGTGAATTACTTTTAGTGTAAGGTTGGTTTCACTTGGTGCTTTATGTATGTATGATGCTTTGGAGACATAATAAGGTTTATGCTACTGATAAAATATATCTCATTACGTTGTGCGCAAATTAATAGTGCAGTGTTAACGCTGTTTCACACAACACTTGTTTCAGCACTGTAAATCGAGTTCAATTCAGCATACCTACTCTGAATTGGATTCTGAAAGCGTCGAATGAACCATATCGTACGATCCAACTATCCGTAGCAATTTCTGACCGACGCATGCGCATAGAGTATCGTGTTTCTTCCCTTTGTTCATGTATACATAATTCACATTTTAAAAATGATATATCGCATTTCCAGTATTACATTGTATAAATACTGGGGGGTTGTGTTTTATTCGTTGGAGAAAATCCGGAATACGTAATTAAGTAGTCACGTAGTATTAGGGTGAATAACGAACGGATCAAGATTTTGGTATGTTTGAACCTCTCGGATGAATGACTGAATCATGTAGTATATTGTTTATTCCATCTCTATTCGGTATGCTCAACTCTATCAACAATGTCCCGGTGAGTACAACCTGATCTGGGAGGCTGCATGAGATTTTTATTGATGGTTCCAGTGCCCCAAAATCTGAAACGTTTCGTGATTGTATTTCGTGGTTCCTTAGTTACGTGATTGGAGTCATCTCGAACGATTCAAAAACGAAACCCTCCTGGAAAACTCACCGCACTCGATATCACTCTGTTTCGCAATTAAAAATAGGTTTGGTTGATTCTAGTTCCACCGTTGGTATTTCCTCAAATACTCAATCCGCCTGTGATTGGTAGTTGGGTGCGAGAGACTGATGAAAAATAAATATATTACTTCTTTCTGTTTTCAGTGAAGAAAATCGGATTCGACGCGTCCATCGAACACGATTGAGCCTTTTACACAATACGATTTTGAGTATGCTGAATTTGGTCCGATTTTCAGAGCTAAAATATGTACCATGTAAAACGGTCTTTAGTTACGACTTTCGTGGAATATGAGCCCAGTATCAATTCCAAATTCTGCGACGATTTCTTCTTGGAGTCTCTAATTTCAGTGCCTCTTCTGATCCTAAAATGAAAATGCAACTATAGTAACATTCGCTTCATTAATACACGTTTTTCGAATGAAAACCAGAATGTTTATGACAGCCGAGCAAACGAACTGAATATTCATTCTGCAAACAACTCTTGAGGTGGTACATTGTTATTGTTTTAAGAAAGTTGCTATTTAGAGTCTGTCCAAGATAATAGTTCAGTTGAAGTATACTGATTTGGCTTAGAAAGAAATTAAAAAGTAAACAATATTTCCGCGATCGTATGATTTGAACTAAGGCCACCATCATGGATTCTTCGGTCACGTGATTCCCTTCCCCAAACGGCATTGGACATGTTTACTGATTATTTGAATTTATAATTTTCAACTGTGGTATTATCTTGGACGACCTTAAAGACCGTTTATCACGATGCTAAGGTCAGAACTGAATTCAGTGCTGAAATCAGTGGAAAATTAGTGTCGTACTTATTTCTCTTTTCAGTATTGATAGTTGAATTCCATTCCGTAATCGGATGCAATCACACGGTACGATTTCAAGCATGCTGAGTTGAGTTCGATTTTCAGTACTGAAAGAAGTATCGTTTAAAACGGCCTTAAGTCAATAATATCTCACACTTGTTCACACCTTGCAACTCAAGTTTTCCAGTCACTTTCCTATAGTCGTTGATTTTTTTGAAAATCGCGATAGAAGTCTTTCAAGTTTTTTATGACAGTGTGAAAGGTTGTTCAAGTTGATTCAAGTATTCTTTTGCAATCATTATTGAAAGGCCATCTCGAATGGTCTTGAATGAACTTCAAGCGTTCAGTACTTATTTTTCAGCGTTCCTTATTCAAGAGCTCTCGAATAGTGTGAAACGGGCCTTATCTTGCTTACCTTTCATCAAACCCCTATTCGCTAGCTTCGCAGAGACTCTTATAATCTAACTGTGAGATGCAGATGGTAGACTCAATGCACTTTAGAAAAGGCACACCTCACCGAGCTGCTTTAAATGCTTAGCGTATTTTGTTTCCGCCATCCAAGAGTGGAGCGGTTGTGGGTTGATGGATTGATGCCCACTGTGACCGGAGAGATATGAGCGCCGGAAATGGGTCTCGGATTTTCTTTCGCCCCTTTGCCATTTTTGCTACACCAGCGAATCTCTCGTTTCCAAGTGGATCGAGGGCGTTTGCGGAGAATACGTCGCCCTTTCATTCCCCCAGAAACCTCGCGAGCGGCGGAACACGGTCATTGAGGAGTGCACGTGTGGAACAAATTGAGCAAATCCGTCCTCTGGTGATGCTTCCCATGCGTCTTCCGTCTTTTGTTTCCCTGCTCATATTACTCCGGCAGTGCCCACCTACGTTTCCGAACCGAGTTTCTCCCCGGCGATTAGCCCGCAGGCGAGAAATGAATTCGTCGGCGTCCCACGCTCCATATTATTTCCCGTCCAAAATCGTCTCTTGCTCTTGAAACTTGAGAGCGTTTGCGAATGGCAAGGAGTGCTTCGTGGCATTAAAAAGCTCTTGCTGAGAGAAGTCCCTGTTTCCATTGCTCAGGTTTTAGCGGAGTTATTTTTACAGATCAGTTTCCAAGAGCATTCCTAGTTTAAGTCCGATGGTTGCTTTCCCCTTGTTATCAAGGTAATCTACCGGCTAAGGTGGTTCAACTGGAAGTGAGTGACAATTCTCTAGATTTTCACATGTGTAGGGCCTTATCTGACTACACAATTTCTTTTTTCATTTCAGCATACATCCTACCAGTCTTCATCCCTTCCATAAAACCTATTATCATTTTTTCCCTTCCCCGATTTCTCAAAATCCTCCCCTCTATCTTGGTCTTAAGCAACACATCGCCCCGTATTCCCTCTTCCAATCACCTACTTAGCCCCTTTCTGATCTCATCCTGAAGTTTCCTTTCCTCACCAACCATACCAAGCACTTCCTCGTTTGTCTATCTTACCGTCCATTTCACCTTTTCCATCCTCCTCCGCACCCACATCCGAAAAGCCTGCATGGAAATTGTGTTGCTTTGCTCTTAGTTTAACGTCTTCCTAGTACAAGATTTATTCCTTATTGGCTAAGATAGACATGTTGGTAAAGGGCTGGCCGGGAAACCCAAAGGTTGCAAGTTCGAATTCAGCCTCTGGTGTGAATATTGTGTTTTCTTTTGGTTTAAAGCCGTAGATTAGACGGTACGGTATAAATTTTGGAGTTTTAGCACTTGAATAACTAAGGCTGTTATATTCCGTATTTTTCAAGGAATTTGTCCTTGAGTCTAGTTGCCACTGTCGGCGAATACTTTTTATCTTCATGAAAAGACCTATTTAGTCCGTCACCACCTATTTTGTTCTTTCGTGTAATGTCTTGCAATCTACTGGGGACATTGCCATCTTCATTCCCGTGGTTTTGATAATGTCAAGGTTATCCTCTTTTTGCTGATCAGTCTTCACGTGAATAATAGTCTTGAATAGCCTCCTCTGTATTAATTTTGTTGACCCTCAAACAATCGTAGTCATTGATGTCAATGTATCAAGAATAGACTGTGAAATCTGTCTAAACTCTTTTTAATTTTGTGCGTTAGTTGAAAGTCTCTATAAAATATTTTTTTTATAACTCTTGGAAAGGTTGAAGTCGTTTTTATGTATATTGTTTCGATTAACGTGTTATTTCTATTGCAAATGCGTCTAATAATTCAGAGAATACAAATTTACGATTTCATTATGATGAATACTCTTTTAAATCTCTCTGTCATTTCATAATTATTGGTTATCTGGAAACAATGTGGGTTTTGGCAAGAGGATGGAGAGTAGATATATGCGAAGACGCCGTTTAGCTTCGTGCTGATGAAGTGGTTTATTCAGATGTAAGAGAGCCCAGCGGGGTGGGAATTAATTTACGCCTTTCGGAGAAACGTGATTTTCTCAGCGTCGAGCTTGTTCTCAGCTCTTAAAAGATGGATGCGTGAGATATGGGATGCCGTCAAGGGAGCAAAGCGGTGCAGAGAGAGTCAAGTCGTCTCTTCCGTCCTTTTATCTCTCCATGAGGGCACAGTCTCATTTCCATTCTCCATTCTGGGGGATTTTTATGGGGCCCACGTCGAAGCCGCTCTCGGACATTCGGATGGATGTCTTCCATTTCCTTCCACGCCCACCACGGGACCATTTCTTCGGAGCGGTCTCACGAGGGAAGCGATGTGCAGGCGCGGAAGACCAAGACATCGCGGTCGGTCCCTTCGCTTATCTCGCTTGGAAAGGGGAGGCTTCGACCGGAAAGCCTATCGGAGCCCTAGAGTCCCGTGAAAATGATGACCCACTCAATCTTGGTGGGCAATTCCTCGTTGGGAGGATAGGAGGCATCGGATTTATAATTGTCCCGTAGACCACTGCTCATATAGTCTCGAACTGAAATTTGAAGCTCGCATTTGTTTCATTTCCGGGTGTTATTTGGAGGTAGATACTCCATTTTCTTTGGCCAATGTAACCTAGTATATTATTTTGCCTTCACTCGATGATTTTATAGTCGCGCGATAATTGTAAATCTAATAAAAAAAATCATTTAAAATCATATATTTACTATTTTTCCTACCTACAGAGCTGTCGCTAATTGAATCAATATCATTGACGGTAACTTCGAGTATTCAAATTGAGATTGGAAAAAGTGAACACAAAAGAATATTTAATTTGTAGAATAGGTTTTCTTAAGTTGATCAAACGTGTGTTGCGTATTGCCGTATGGTTATTATCTGCGGTGTGTATCAGATACTGGATAACTTACCAAATATTACTCCTAAGTGTGGTCCGATTCATTATATTAACGACTTTTTAAAGTGATTTCCGCACTTTCATTCGCCGACCCAAGTTTAGGAGCAACGTGCGCTTTCAAGGTTCAGGATCAAAAAGTGATGAAAGTGCTCTGAACTTTTATTACGATGAATTTTTCGGGATTCTACAAGGCTATGCCTGAGACTCTCTTATATATATATATATATACACGGTAAAAACGCGATTGAGCATTAAGGAGGCTCATTGCAAATTCGCATATTAATGTGGGAACCTTAATTATGTCGGCTAAACTGAGATTTGGGCTTTTAAGTTGTCATTTAACGCCCTTCCCCCGCGATTAAAAATATTACACACCCAATGCCGCGCCTTTTTCGCGGGCGGCAGGCAACAGCAACAAAGGTTACAATGATTTCTCGCTCGTCAGAAAATTCTTCCTTTCTCTCCCACATTAATTTGATTAATATCCGCCCCTCGTACGCTTTTCGGAGTGATGGATTCTGGATGATATCCTCCTCCCCCCACACCACTGATATTCCTCCGCTTACCTCTCCCCATCCGACATTTCCGCACCACCCACCCTCTTCCCTGGCTTTTGTTTTCTTACCAAATTTGCGAAATTAGTGTCTTGAAGCGTGCTCCCCGCAGTTGTCGCGTGGCGCGGGTTGCGGAATGAACGTATCTCGTTCCCGATCTCGCGACAATTATGAATAACTTAAACCCTTATCTCTTTCTCGGGCGCGCGTGAACATCTCATTCTCGTCATGTGACCGTTATTCTCTCTCTCTCTTGTCTCCCTCCCCCTTGTCCTTGGGACCGTGGGCACGACGGCAGGTAGTATCACATCGGCGCGTCGAATGCGTTTCGCACGAGCCTCTCGAGTGCCTTTTGTCTATCCCCGCCCGTTCTCCCACAGCCTTCATTTTATCGTGCAAAACATTGCAAGCCGCGCTTTTTGGTTGCTTTGTAGCGAAGGTTACGTCCATATTTGTCATTATTCGAGCATGTTATGTGGATAGGTAGGTACTATTCACAATGTATAACATTTATGGAAATACTTTTGTATTCTCTAGTGCACACTATTATTACTTATTATTTGGGTAATCTACCGGTTAAGGCAAGTTTTGATGGGAGAGAGTAAAAATAAGTAAAATGGACTTGATTCCGTTTTTAACATTGTTTCTGAATTTTTTTCACAATGGTAACCTACCGGTTAAGGTTGGTTTAAATGGAAATGGGTAAAATTCCTCTGGTTTTTACATTTGTATTGTATGTGATTCCTTTCTTCATCCCAGCGTACGTCCTACCTGTCCTCACCCCGTCAGTAAAACCCATTCTCTTCCATCCTGTTCTCCCGACTGCTTTTTAACCTGCGCCTAGCGGCCGGGGGAGCGTGCGAGGTTCTGATTGTGCTGGGACGAGTGCTGCATGCCTGGTGTGGAATCACCCCGTGCCACACACCCTAGTGGTGACTTGCACGGTACTTCGTAGATGTAGATGTAGATCCTTTAAAAAAAGGGACTAAGGCATACAAAAAATACGTAGAACGTATTTCCATATTTTTTAATAGTTGCTCTATATTTTGCTTTATTTTATCGTTTTTAAATGCCTACTTGTGAATTTGTTTTTTAATCTTAGTCTCGTAAAATCCAAGTGCAGTTATTTGTGAAATTTTGAATTGTTATGAGTTAATTAAATATTATGCATTCAAAATAGGACATATTTCGTTTCGGATTTCAAAACGATTGTTTTAAATATTCAGAAGTATATCTCACTTTATATCTCTATGTCTATCCTTCCTGAACTATTTCCCATGAAACCAGAGTAAGTATAAGTATGTCATTATAATTGATTCATAAAATTGTCCCGAGAAAAAATCCACCTAAATCGGGAGACGAACCACGAACCGTTGGTCTTCCAGGTCAATGCGTAATCCACTACGCCACTCAATCTTTCTAATCACCGTTTTCATTTCAGCAGGACTTAGGGAATTTTGATGTTATGGTCTTATAGTTGGTATTGCAAGCATCAAGGATGACAAAGTGAGGGAAATGAGGATTTTATACAAGCCTCCTCTTATGGAATTCAAAATACCTCTCTAATACCAAAATATCTCTTAGGGAATTACAAACTTCGCGAAAAGCTAAATATTAGATATGTTGGCTTCTGCTACAAATTACGGCAAATAAATGCCAGTGAAATGTCATGAAAAAAACCTTGGGCGGGGAAGCCATGGTTTTTTTATTGTGGACGAGCGGAAGATACCCGTTGAAATTCAACGGGTGTGAAAAACATTAAACTTATTTTTTATAATAAATCCGCAAAATCCGAAGAAAAACAGTATGCGTGCTCATTTGAAGAGTAGGCGTGGTAACCTATCTTGTATGTTGTGTTCGATGTAGTAGACACACTGACATTTTTCCATGTGCACGGAGAGATGAGTGACTATTGGTTCACTTTCATGCACGGGAAACTCAAAAATCGGCCTTGCAGACTCATTAATACTTAAATAGCAAAGGTTGATAGATGGTCACCTCGTCCCTCCAGTTCTCTTGAGCTGTCTTCTGAGTGATTAACAGCTCTATCGCTTCCCTTGTGTACATACATATATTTGCATTCTATGACTTAATTCAGTTGCACTATTCAACGTTGATATGTGCGTTGATTATCTTAATCAGGATTGGACAGAAGGGTACAATCCAGCGGTTGACAACGTCAAGAGGAGTAATGGCAGCAGAAGCCAGGTTTATTTGACCTATGAATCCTCCATCAATGGGACTTCCTTCGGAATAGCCATAATCATTGGTTTCCGTTGCTAAATGAAAAAAATCTATGGTGATTCTTAGTGCACTTGTCGATTTTCATGCACGGATGTCGTTCATTGCGCAGAATTTCCGTTCTTGTTTCGGGTAAGAAGCATGTAGTGACGTCGTTATAATTTCCGCCATCTTAACGCAGACTGAATGTTCGAAACAGATGCGTCATTATTTGAACCAGATTTATAGTTGGTTACCCGTCTGTAGGTTGGGTAAGGATGAAATTTGTGCGGATCTTAGCGTAACCCGAGAAACACCATGAGGAGAATCTCATGAGATCGCTGGTGGGCATGTCTTTGACCATCCAAGTCTAACCTTTGTCGTTTTTATTTCAAGGGCTCATTTTCTCGCAAATAAGACATTCATTTTGCATTAGAAGATTTTTTCGAAAGGTTACTCTTTTCTATTAGGCATGTTGATGGATATATTTTTAAGTCCAAGGAACGGAAACACAGCGGCAAGTGAGAGTCTAGAATAGGCAACTCGATGATTGAGGGAATGTACCTAAGTTAACTGCACTTTAACACTTTTAAACATATAAATAACTCGTGACGTTAATGATGTGGGAATTGGTCTAAAAACTGTTCGAAATCGTAATGGGAGGCAGACGGTTTCACTACGTTTAATACATCTGAGTATTAAACGATAATAAACAACGCCGTGTTTGTTGTAGCAACAGAGGAATTATTACCATTGATATTCGCTGCACGTAAATATTCTTGCACATTTAATTAAGTGTGTATCCTATTAATTCCTTTGTGTAACGTTTACTACATAAGTGCTCTCTCATATACATGCAGGTCTCCTATGAGAGCCACTTTGAGAACAGACGTTGAAGAGTATACTTGTTGTAAATACGTATTGAATCGTATCGATTACCTCCCGAATCAATCTATCATGGGGTTCTTGGGACTCTGGGCCCTCTTTATCCAGATTTGCTTTCTACATGCTATCATGGGCCTGTAGGAAAACGTGATATTTAATAGTTAAGAGGCGTGTATATCCTTTGAAAATCAAATCTATGGTTGTCAAGGAAATATGTTATTGTTGATTTCAGATAAAAATGTGATATTTTTCAACTGAAAACATGAATAGCAGAAAAATACGGAGCGTAGAAGAAAATCGATTGATAAAATTAGAAATTATATTTATTCAGCCATCCGATAAAAAAATTCCAGCCCTATATCTTGAGTGAAAGTACTTTTAAAAAGTAAAACATTAAACCACTGCACCGAACCCAATGCTTGCCATTGACCACCAGGGGGGACCTTCAGGGGGTCTTTGGGGGCCCTGAGGGCTTTTTGATATAGCATATGTTACAACCAGATATGTCTTCAATCTGCATGCCAAATTTTAGCTCAATCGGTCCAGTAGTTTTTGCGTGATGGAGCAACAGACAGACAGGGACCATTACATTTTTATACATATTAGTAAGGATCACACCCTTAACCCTGAAAAAATAGGGTTTCGGTTAATTGAACCCTACAGTGTTTGTTGTCTACCAGTAACAAACATGTGTTCCAAATTTCATCAAAATCTGTTTTGTGGTTTAGGAGGAGATGTGGAACATACATACATACATACATACATACATTGACTTTTATATATATAAAGATTTATACGTATTTATTCGCCCTTATTTATGGCAGAAGCCAACATCTTTAATTATAATGGATTATTTATCGAAAAAAGAACGTGAGATAAATTTGATAGCCATTGGAAAAATTACTAATAAAAATGGATTTATTTCTTGTGGTGGAGCACTGTAGTAGGATAAAGAGAAATTTAAAGAGTTATAGAGTAATGGATAGTATTCAATTGGTATTAAGGCATAAAGATCTAGTAGCATCTATGGTTACGTCATGGAAAATAAAGCGTAGGAGGCATTATTTCCCAAAGTGGAATTGAAACCTGCACCCTTTGGCCTGCCAGGCCGGCTATTTACCGACCTGACTAACACAAGTGGCATAAAACATTACCATATTCATAACGATTGCGGCCTGTATTCCCATGCGATTCACGTTCTTTTTCGTCTGCATCGTCCATTTTTATGCTGAAGCGTTACGAGCATTATGTCTGCCTAATAGAATGGGTATATTTTGAGGCATGTAGGTCGCATGCGATAATTTATATCGCTGTAGAAAGAGCTCTATATAGAGGAGACTGCATACTAAATAAATTCCTAGGCAGTTGTTTTTGTTTTCTTTTCGAATAATTAGCTCGGGCGGCAGAGTTTCAAAGAAAACTGACAAAAAATTAATCGCTCTCACCAATCAACACTAACAATTTTCGCTTGCCTAATGCACTGTCATTAAAAGTGACACCATTCCAATAATTCCTATAATTGGAACCTCTGTTGCATCTTTCTATCTCGAATTCCCATGCATTCCCAGTAATTAGTCGTAACTTCTTGATGGACCCCCTTTTTTCTGCTGGCATCCGAACAATTTACACCTTCTCGTTCGCTTTCTCTCACTTTTCCAGGCATAAAAATTAGTTCTTTCATGCTCAGAATCTCCTCTGGAAGATTTCCCCTTCACTAGGTAACTAGTCGCCTGCTTGGAAAGGGCACTGGCTTCTTTTTCGCCTTTATTATTAATATCATTAATGTCTTGGTTAATGTATGTTGGCTCTGGACTGTATGATAGTTATCTCACTGATGTAAAATATTACAGTTGATGTGCTATTGGCTTATTTATCTCTGATAATATTCACGGTATCGGTATTAATTTTTAAAATGCCTTTATATTAGACAGGAGAAACAAAAACACGTGTGATGTTTGTGCATTCCACTAAAATTCTTTGTTACGTGATCCAAAAATATCGAAAAAAGCCTACATATAACAGCTGAGTTCTGGGTCTCGTTTCTGCCACTTGAAGACAGCATACGATTGCTTAAACCCGGTTCATGTAATAAACGTATAGCATCAATGTAGAATACGTAAAGTTTTTCGTATTCAGCGTTTATTATGGTTGTTCACAGAGCTTCTTAAAGCCCACTTACGCGCGAAGAGATTCTAGAAACCTAATCTCGTATAAGTATCAATGTCTTTATTGGACACGTTTTCGTGTGTTCAAGCCGTTTTATTCGGTCTAGCAATGCGAATTATGGATCAAATCATTTTATCTGTCGGAATGCATTAATATATGCCTTGTTTAAGCTGCCCTTTTAGCAAACTGATTGTCGTTTACCGGGTGAACGCAAGTACTGTTTACTACCAATTACCATTTATTTGTTCGTGCTCAGCCAATCTATGTGGCATGATTGGTTAGTTATTCGGCGGAGGCGACCGACAGCTGAAATCATTTGTGCCTTTCAGGACTGTTGGGAAGGCTGATGAGGAAAGTATTAACTGGGGAATAGAGAAAGGATAGAGAGAAACCCTGCCTCGTCATTAGCTCACTCTTAACGCAAGACGCAGAGGTAATCTCAGTTTAACATCCAAACCGACTAGTGGCATAGTCAGGAGTGGAACGGAAAACAGAATTCCACCCCTGACGGCAATTTTATGGGGTGGCATTGTTAAAGAGTAAAACTATCAACCATCCCGAGAGTTAATAATCACATTACATTACAAAGAAATAATTAAGAATTTATTCATAGATCAACCAAAAGCGAAAAACATTTTTTTTAGTTCATATTGGATAGAAAGTACAATGTGGTATTATACCTACGCTTTACATTAAAAAGTATGTTAATGTCCTGGTCCTCCAAAGCTAAGGAGGTGCCAAGTTAGTGTAAATTTCAAGTTGACAAATCCTTGCATATGCATAAGATAAATATATTACACCCTAGGAGTACAAATATTATATACATATGGAAATATGACTACATAATCACGTATACGTTAACACATATAGTTCATATTATTTTTTATTTAAGTCTCTTTTTGTTTAAACAGTAATAAATGATCATAACCATTTTGGTGAGATTTATGACCTACTTTTGATGGCATCAAAATCATTTTATTAATCATCAATGGTGATTTTGATAGTATCGTGAATAATTTTGCTTTGGAAAAACAGGAAAAATACATTTTCTGTTTGTTATTTTTATTTATAAATAAAATAAATATGTATAATTAGGTATAGTCTGTCAAATTAATTTCAAATTTTTTTCTAAATAGTTACGATGAGGATTGTGCATTTCCAAAAGTAAGGGCAGAAATTCACAGACCACCCCTGCCAGCTCAAACTATGGCTACGAAACTCCATCCGACATACGAAGCACTAGATTTGAACCTCTCCTCATGATCCCTAGCAGGGATCCGGATGCCATTGAAAACTCTCTACCACTGTCGGGACATGAACCCTAGCCTTTGGGATTTGGAAGCTAGCACTCCAACCACCTCACCGACCCGACCCTCGGCTTGCGTGTGATACCTAATAATGTATTGTAGCGAAATCATCATTCCTGGTTTGTGGCGTTATGTTCTATCTAAAGCTATATATGAGAGATCTCCATTGTATTGTACTCATTTCTTTTGGGATATCATTTGCGCGACTTCTTATCGCGGTCTTTAAGAATTGGAATTCTTTCCGTGAAACCAACGATATTTCATCACCTCCGTGTATTTCATAGCGCGACAACTTGTGCCTATTGTACTTTTCTACAGCCTTCGTGTCTTCCCTTCTATGTTAATGGATTTTCTCATGTGTTGTATTCATGTCGCAGGTCTGAATGCAAAAGGTGACCTAATGGTCTTAATTTCACCCAAATGAGAGAGAGAGAAAAAAAGAAAACGTTTCTCTAGCTCTCTGCCCCGCCCACGCTCCCACCCATCCCCTCCCAACTTGTTCCCTTTCGCACAATGAAAGAAGACCTAGCCTTGAATTTTCGTGCTCTTTAATAATCCCGCCGTCTGGGGAGCCGCAAGGGAGAATGAGAGGAAAGCGAGGCTAATTCACGTGTCGCCTGTATAAGGCCTCCCATTTCCACACCAGAGCCGGGACTGTCTATATATTACGCCACACCCAGCGGGGCACCCGTCAAAGTGTGGACGATGTTTGACTAGTGGGAGGCTGGGGTTGGGGAGAAATGACATCTCATAGAATTCAATGGAATGTCGCGCGGTCAATACGAACGAGTCCAATCAAATCCGTATTTGGATGAATTGATGTTACATACATAAAGTAATAATTCAGGGCTGAATGGGTGGAATTTTTCCATAACTGAGTTAGAACACTAATGTTGCAGTTTTCCAAAAGTAATAGGTTAATTTTATGGTAGTTTTCGACGCACTACGTCATTATCTTGATAATGACGTATTGCGTCGGAACTAGACGTGAAAAATCCTATTACTGGTGTAAATATGCAGCATCAGTGTTTTACCTCTATAATTGATTCAATGCGATATTTAGCGAGGGTTTCGGGCAAAGTTGAATGCCTTCAACTTGAATATCTGCTATAGGATTTTCTTATATAGTACTTTACCATTGTCTTTGGAATACTTATAAATAAATTACTATTGAATGTGGTTCGATTAATACGAATGAGTCAAATCAAATCTGTATTTGGATGAATTGATATTATGATGGATGTCGATTTCTTCGTAGAGATATTTTTCGAGGTTTTCAACCGAAAGCCATGTTATAAACCTAGGCACGAGATAAAAAGTACTAGATGACAGATAATGAGGGGTGAAAGGATACTGAAGGCCGTGTTAGAGGGGAGGATGTTGGGTTAGTGGGGATGGGAAGAAAGATATAGGCCTTATGGACCGGATGAAGAGACGTCGGATATATGTTGAAATGGAGAAAGAAATTGTGAAAGGAGATCGGGCTCTTCGCCTGTAAAAATCTATAGGATTTTTATTCATCTCTATTTAAACCTACCTTGACCGGTAGATGACCATGATAATGATAAAAACAGAAGAAGACTAGATTATTGATGTTGTTAGGTGTGGGAAGGGAAATCAATAGGAAGAATTCGATGGCAGAAAAAATGGAGGGGTATTGAAAAGTAAAGAGATGTTGAAGGGCAAACGTTGTCTTGCTGGGTCAAACGGAGGAAAAGAATGGGGGTTGCTAACAAAATATGTTTGAGAAGAGAGGAAAATAGTGTGTTGAAATTAAGACCTGCCGAAATAAAAAATGCTTGACGGGAGATGATGTTCAACACAAAATCAATAAGGTTGTAAATAATTGTCATGAGCCCTTCAGAACGCCCATCTATATCTCAAGGACTTCACAAACTTTTTGTGATACTGGAACTTCGAACTTGGATATCTGATTTAGGATGTTCCTATTTAGCAATTTTACGTTTGTCTTCGAAATGCTTATGAATAGATTTATAGCTTGGAGAAGCTGATATTTGGTGCTGTGTAGTACGTGGCACAGTGGAGATTTCCTGTTAGACAAAGTGTAACTAATAGTAGGGGTTGTAAAAAGAGGAATTAGTGCCTGCATATTCGACGTGATCTATTGTTATTTTATGAATAGGGTAATTTGCCGGTGAAAACTATCGATTAATATTAGGGTTGCAGTTTTTGTTTGTTGATGCTCTTATTTTTAATATCGAACTAGAGAGATTAAGTCAACGAACGTTTTTTTCAAATTTCCTGAAGTTTATTGGATATATATATATTTACTCAGGGATACCAATTACCTGCTTCAATAAGGTTTTTAAGTAGTGGTGGTAGTAGTAATTTTTATTTGCAACTGACAATTAGGGGAAAACTAGTTATTATCTCTTCGTTTCCTCATTGGACGGAGAGCTGTTGCGATAGTTGACCCCCCCGCCAAGGCGCAAGCATGCGAAATTAATGTGGGCATGTGAAATTAATAATTGTGAAAGCATGTGAAATTAATAATTAATTAATGTTGATGTCTTGGTGGAGGTGGGGTTTTTGTCAAAAGATAAGAATGCGCAAGAGTTGGCGAGAATAGAACTTGGGACAGAAGCCTCTTGGAGACTTTTGTCTAATTTCTTAGTCTGGGCGTCTCTTAATTATCTCTTATTTCCCATCGGCCACCGCTCCCGCTCGGGTATTCAGTGGCCACGGGCCGCGTGTCTCGAAGCGCTAGATCGCGTGCGTGTGAGGAGCCGTGGTTCCCGGGACATCAAGTGCAAAAATCTAGTTCGCCTGTACTGTGGTGACACTGGGTTGCCCTGGAGTGAACGTGATTTGGGGTCAGTCTTTTGGGCCTCTGTTTTGTCTGTACTCGTCGAGATTTTCCGGTTTCAAATGAAAGGCTGTCCAATGTCCATTTGGCTCAGAGGAAACTTTGCTAGCACTCATGGCGACCGATGAATGAGGTAATTTGGGCAATAAGGGCATATTCCAGCATCCCATTCATTAGTGGAATATCGTTGATAAAATTGTGTCTCTACGAGAGTTAGGTAAGAGAACTATGTTCTCAGCAGTCTTTCATATTGTCTCGTGGATTTGTATTTACTCTCCGCCATACAGTGAGCAATCATTATTAAGTGGTTCTGCTCAGTTAGTTCGACTTAAAGCCATATTCTCACTTTCTGTATTTACCTAAAGTGCAGCGGAGTTTATGGAGTTTCCTTCGCTGCCATTGAGACGAGTAGCGGTTGTAGTCGTGGTGAAATAATTGCTAATTGTGTTTTTTCGACGTTGCATAAGAGGGAAGTGAGCTATACGTTCCTAGAAACTCTATTAGGCCGATACAGTTTCGTGGCATAGATTGAATCGTAATCTTTTTTCAGAATCATGGTTATATAAAATTTGTGAAGGCTACAAATATTTTATGATAAAAATGTGGACCCTTTATATTTTTTCGTCTTCTGATGTATTTGTCACGAACGATGAACTGTTCACTAATAATTTAAGATATTCCAAAAGCATGGGAATTATGGAATGGAGGGATGAATATTGAAATTGTGTTTTGTTTTGGGGCTTACGGAATCTTTTAAATCGTAAAATTGAAATTACTATGAATTTTTGGTGCTCAATAATCATCACTGATTTCCCTGATGCTTTCCCTTAGTTGCAATAGGAGAAATCGCTCAAAACCATCCTTCAATGATACTGTTCTCAATGATAATAAAACCATACTTCAATGAACGTCCCAAAAACAATCATATAAAATAATATTTCTTGAATTTCCTGTCAGCTAAAGAGATTTTCGGCCATTGTCATTCTTTTACCAGCTTTTGAAGAAATGCCTCATCCTCGGGTAGCTGTATCTTTGCAGAAATTAGTTTTCTGGTCGTTTTCAACTGCCATTACTCAACGTGAGATCTGTCAGTTTTCTATGACTTACTTTCTTTTCATTTATAATTTTATCTAAGCACTAGGTAGTTATTTTTGAGAAATCATGCTGTTTGAAATACAGTCACGAAGATGCCACTATTTGAAGAAACTTATTTTGCTAAAATGTGATGCGCAATCATTAGAACTGAAGTTTAGAAGATAAACGGAAAGATAAATTACTTAAGAGTCACGTTTTTCAGCTATTCTTAGTGCGTTAAGAATAGCTAATAGACGCTACGTGTACTTCAACGAAATTTTACAAAATGATTGCTGTATATTGAGTAATGGGGATCCGTCTTATGTTCAGGTTGTCATTTACTTCTGTGCGAGAGAAAGCAAGTTAAGAGGACTCAATTTTTCTCGCATACATTTGTTCCTGTGCTTGAGAAATCGAAATCCGTCATTGTAGTATAAAATGATCCATTATTACACATGTTGAAGTTCTCGTATAAGAAGCATGTTGATACGTATGAGAATGGTAAATTTTCTAAATCGCAACTTTCTGAAAAATATGTATTGAATACATGTTTCCTGAAAGTTGTGATTGGATCAAAATACCTGTCCATTTCAATGGGAAGACTTGCCTTGGCAGAGAACAAAGACAGTAAAAAGCTATATCCTTTTGGAAGCAAATCCTAAAAATTTGTTTATTTAATGCATTTTAGCCTTTCAACCTTTTTTAAATTTCTAACTTTTCCGCGTTCTCTTGTGTGGATGGTACGAAGAGAGGTATGCATGCTGAGATGAAGAAAGAAATTGTGTAGTTAGATGATCTGCGTCTGTAAAAATTTAGAGAATTCCAACTCTCTTCCATTTAAACCTAACTTAATCGGTGGATTACCTTATATTAATAGTAACCACCGAAAAACTTGTTTTAAGACTGTTTGATTAAAATAATGCTGGGGAGAAATTAGATAATTTCACGCAAACGTTTTGTGAGATAGGACAGCAATTTTTCTCTCAGTTCAGCCTCTCAGCCGAATTTCCGCCCACGCCCGTGGCTCATCTGCTTCGCGAGATTCGCTGCCTTCTGACGTGTGGGTAGACAGCCTGACAACCGGAACCAACAGGCATTTTACATGAAGAACAGAATCGCCGAACAGAACGGAAACTTTTCAGCCAATCCCAGTGAGTTGCGGTGTGGGAAAGATTAGTCCTGTACTTTGCTCACGTGGAAGTGATCACTTGAAGGCCAGGCGAGTCGTGAGCGATGCCGTGAGGAAAACTCTGACGCAGATGTCTGAAAAAATCACTCGTCGTGATATTTGACGGCGTCCAGCGTTAACAATCGACCTTGTTCTCATTTGGTCACTCCGAAGGGTAATTTTCCTTCCACGAACGGTTTATGCATGCGAATATTTTAAGTTGAGTTTTTTTGTACACGATTGTCATGTTTTAAAAGTATCTCATGCGATATTAATTATTTCCGTGGATAGATTCGATTTTTGCTCATTATTTTCTACGGTTGTGTCTCGAGCAGAACAGCCGCTGGTTTGTGACATACCTAGTGTTGATCATTTTCTTTCTCAATTTTAACTGTGTCATTGTAGGAATTGCTAGTGGCTACGTGGCTACGTATTTATCGTTGAATAATGATGGAGTCAGTCCAGCTTGTGGTAGAAATATTTGTTACTTTCACTATCCTTATTACATGGAACAGTATTTTAAAATATTGGTCCATATACAGTTCGTTATAAATTTGGTTAGGAAGCAACATGTTGACTGAAAGTCTTCTCTTATCTTAAAATGTATGTCCTTCTCTATGTTTCCGTGCTATCTTTTTTGCAAGTGGTTCGCATGGTAAATTAATTTTCATTCCAGTGCTCTACCTTATGTTCCAATTCTCTTCAACATATCGTTTCAATTCTTTAAATGCTCATACAAATGCCCACCAAACTTAATATTATAATCAGCCTTACATCCGTAGGTAATATAATGTCATAACATAGAGCTACATATAGCATTTTATTTCGTCCAATTCATGTCGCTATTTATTCTGTAGCAGCTTCTGAAGAATAAAACAGTTTTAAACGTTTTAGTAAGGTAATCAACGTCCTAACATTCAAATTAAATGTATAATCAATGTGTAGAATACCGAATCATAAAAATTCTTCACATCAGGATCATGTAATACATTCATAAATGACGGCAAACTTTTACTACCACCTATTGGTTTTATGTAACTTAGTCAGCGTAATGCTTTGAGGAGCGGGAAAAATTTTTGCGCATTTCATAATATGCGTTTCGGGATTAATGAAGTTATCCATCAATTTGTGCTTTAACTATGGCGTCAACAGCATTTTGGCGGGATGATAAGACATTAAACGGAGAATTGTGCTCGCGTTCAATTCTAGTAGGGAGCTGATGACGAGGACGTTATTAAAGAACCCAAGGAAAAAGTTTACGAAGAGTTAAATATGAAGTGTTGTATGGTGAAGAAACTTGGACTATGCGGAAAGAGGACGAGAATGATGAGATGAAGCTTCTTGAAAAGATTAGGAGAAGGCAGAGTAGCTGTTTGGAAGAGGTAATGAGGGGCGAAGGATTACTTAAGGCCATGATAAGAGGGTATTGGGTGTAGTGGAAGAAAGAGAAATATGGACGGGATGGATGAAATAATGGACGGAATGAAGAAAGGTAGAGCGTGTGCTGAGATAAGGACTAGAGGTTTTTTTACTCTCTTCCTATTAAACTTACATTACCCGGTAAATTTCCCAAAATAATAGCAATTATTATCCGTGTCGCTATAAGTATTGACTCGTATGGAAAGGGTTCAACTTGAGGAATTCGGAAAGTTTTCTCTTCTTCCTAATTAAAATATTTACCAACTCACTTACGCCCATATAGCATCTCAGTGAAATTAATATTTTTGATATTTCCTAACTTTTTGTTATTAACTTGACTATTTTGCAATAACACTGTCTTGTCGGCCTCGGTGGCGGCGGGGTGGAGTCTTCCTCTGTCAACCCAGGGTTTGAGGATTCGAGTCCCGCCTGGGTTTGTTTTAATACAGGGCATGGATGTGTATGTAATGTGTTACGGTGTTAAATGTAGAAGAGGATTCCGTAATCCTAATTTCGCTCGTGATAAAGTTCCATTGATACGGAACCCGAAAGAACTATTTAATGTTATATTGTGCGTTTAACTATTTAATGTTTCTGTAAATGACATTTGTTTGCCGGAGATGTCTCGGATTGGAAACTTTTGAATGAAAAACGATTTGACTCCACACGCTTTAAGCTTCTCGTCTTCCGGCTGAGGGTCGTAGTCAATCATAAAAGTCTTTCTTGAATTGTTGGCTGAGCCCATTTTTTTAAGCATTAATAACGGTGCCGGTGAAGGCGGTCGTTAAGTCATGGCAGTCGGTTTATAGGTGCGTTGCTGGAGATTGGTTTCACTGTATTATGACGTCACATTTTACGCTCCCCTCTCCACGTGTCAAACCGTATCCTTCTTCAGCCTCGCTGTCACTTACGTATGCACCGTAGAATCCCAAGCCACACATGCAAACGCTTTTATCTCTCGATGTTTCCTGTCTTTGGTCGCTTGTGAAAGCTGGAAAAACCAATATTTCCCACAGATTCATCACTAATGCCGTGTTCCATTTCAAGTAGGGTGCACTCTACGCTCTACACCCTTGTGCTCTTAAATGCCCTTCGCTCTTATCTGCTCTTGTCAGTAGGTGGCGCCAGAGTCTTCGAATGACAGATTTGACAACTATGAATGATTTATGTACTCATTCCGTGGTCACTTGAGTAGGTGCATGAATACCATGCATAACTTTTGTTGAATACATTCGATATAGCATGTACTGACGAATGCTTGAAAGGGTTTTAGATGATAATTTGGAAGGTGATATGTCAGTCAAATACGGACAAAAGAGATTTTCCTGCTCTTCAGCAGTTTGCGTTGGGCCAACTGTTGGCTGAACGCTGTAACTGAGGCATTATTGTTATTAATTCGGGAAACGAGACGATGAGTTGTCGCATTATTATTGTATAAAAATATCTATTGTAGTCCATTTAGGTATTTAATTAATCTTATGCTAACTCATAGACCTAAGCACATGATAATTCATTGACCTTAAAGCCAAGAGAGTCAGTGGCGTACTGAAATCAGATGGCTATTTCCTTCCGCTACCTATTTATTCTATCTCTAGTCAACAAAACTATACCTAAAATCAAAAAGATAGTATCTATTGATTCAGTTATATCCATTGGATATAATTCAAGGGGAAAACCTGCTTGAATTCAATAAATTATTAGAAAATATACCATTTTAAGCAATATTTCCATTATTTCACCGTAGGCTTCACTCGCCATCCCCTAATAACGAAATATCAATGACAAAATAAATATATTCTCACTATGTTGTCTATATTCACACTCACAATGTACCTCATCCGCATATACAAATCGCAGGCTAATGAAAACCAATCAAATCCCAGTTAACTACATCACAGGCAATCGCCAGTGGAGTGACCGATTAGTTTCATTACATTGTAATCGTTAAAATATCTATCTTAAGTCCAATGAAGCCATAAAACCTATGTGATTGGCTCCCATAACGTCCCAGCCCATAGCACACTAGGCAGCTTCCGAGGAAGGACCTTTTAAAATGAAAAATACTTGACTTACCAATAAATTAATACCTACCCCACCAAAGAATACCTAGGTACCAAGAAATAATAAGTTTAATTCTCCTATGCCATATGGTAACTTCCCACCATATATCCCAGCACTTATACCTTCTTTCAATATATGATTACAGATAAAACTTTTTCGAATTTTTACATGGAATAATTAACGATACACAAATATTCATAAAATGTATTGTTTAACTAGGATTGTAAACAATAAGAGTCGAGGTAATAAGAAGTAAACAGCTTCTCTAATTCCATTCCGTGGTATAAGCTTTAAAAAAAACTCTTAATTACAGCTGGTAAAGTCACGATCTGGCGTAGCTCAATGGTTTAGGGCGCATAAGGGAGCATGGTGGAACTCTTTCCTGCTCTACGTCCATGCGCTCTTCTCAACATTCGCCCTACGGAATGGAACAGCACTACGAGACGTCACCACAATAAAGTGACGATCGTAAAGAGCGGATAAGAGTGCGAAGGGCGCATAATAGTGAAATGGAACACGGCCTAAGTCTTCTTCGTGTCATTATTAACACTTGTCTTTTTTTTGCTCTATGTCAAAATCGTTAAAGAGCCGGTATATGCTGAGCTTGGATATTCATCTAATTGCATGATTTTGGACTAGAGAGGCTGAAGTTTTATTTATCAGAGTGCGTCGATATCGAGGTAATTTTGCGCCGCACAATGCCCGTTATTTCTCAGATTGGAAAAAAAACTAATCATTAGCTATATGCTCATGTGATACCGTCGTGTATCCTTTTAGCGATAGATAGTTGACGACAAGGAGGTATGGTTCGTACTTGCGAAAGGTGTATAATGTCAGTTTAATTTGAAAATGAACTCTTATTTAATGCATTCGGGTTGTCGCCTAGAATCACTGCTAAGCTTTCGCCAACATTCGATCCCTGACATTGGTCCGAGTGCTTTTCGAATTCTGTTGATACATGTTTTTTTTACCTATAGGACCGATCCACATTCATGATAGCGGGGAGGAATTTTGTCCTCTGTGAACAGGTAGAAATGAGTTGACGATAACTGCCCATTTTTCAGTCGAGGTATTGCAAATTCCTCCCTCCTCCCACTTCTCTTTAGCTGGTCCGATGTCTCATGCCTGGCCATACGCCGCCCTTCGGGGCTAGCGTACACTAGAGTCAAAGTTACCTCCTATTGCCTTAATCTAAGGCTTGATTCTGTATTGCGCTACGAAACTCGTTATATATCAACCTACTGTCTGCTACCTTTCTAAGCCTTGGGGAATCTTGGACTCTCGATCAGATAAATTCAAAATTCAGATCAGTATTTCGGTTTCACAATTTTTTCACTGAATTTATTATTTTACTTTACCGGGGAAATCCACGCGACGCCCTTTTATGCAGTGGGCCTGTGGAGTGATCATTCTCAGTCGTATTCACTTATGGTGCACCATGCATCATTAATGCGAGTTTTATGTTACGAACGTAATAAATTTACTGTAAAATATTGTACTGTTTATTTAAAATAAACGCAACATCGACTGAATTAAACCGCCCATGATAGTAAGTGAAGGATTATAATTTTTTACCTTATCGCCAGAGAGATTTAAGAGGGCCAAATAGCTCTTTAGCTTACTATTGAAACTCGTATTCACCTGCTCAGACAGTGCATAGAAATCTGTGGATAAGTGATGAAAGTGACGAAACACAAACAAATCGTCAAATTATCACAGGAACAGCTTTACTTGTCTGCAAATTTCATGTGAGCTAATATATTTTTGACTGGTCAACACTGGACGTCTTTCCCGCAAAAAACGTTGTTTGGAAAGGTGGGTAAGCGTCATGTATCCTGCGTGCTGCGTTCGATGTAAGCTGCTTCTATAGTTACAGAAAAATATTTCTCCTCTCGGGCCGAAGGGGATGAAGGAATGCATGCGCTTAGTGAGAAAACGCACCTATCAAAAGTCAACTTTTTCTTCAGACTCGAGTTCATTCACAGCGAAATATTATGTTGCATTATATGAACAAGTTAAATGCGATCTCTGGTATTGATAGGGACGCCATATTTATGACATTAAATGAAATTATTAAAATTCGTCTAGGAATGTTAATTTTTTACTGCAAGTATGTTAGTGGTGCTACATTTCGGGCGATGTGAATCATTTTTTTCTAATGGGTTACTCTTGGGCCTACTTTAATCAGTTTTTTTCGGAAAGTATGTAGCGTTAAATTTCGGATGGCGTGACTAAATATTTTGTATGCTTTACTCTTGGACCTACTTTAATATGCGTTCATCAACCACCCACGGTATCAAAACTCATCCCCGCTTTTTGATCCAGACTCACTGCCTTCGACCAGGATCATTCTCGAGCCTTCTTGATTTTATATGTTTGAAGAATTGTTGCCGAATCGTATTCAACTTTGTGTTGCTCAATGTTTCCCCAGAAATTTAGAAACGTTGTTACCGTGTTTTCATTTGTTATTCCTCCTTAATGGATAACTGATTAAACATTTGCAGCCAATCAAAATCATATTTTCTTCTTAGAAATGGATTAAATTTTCTTAGATTAAGAGCAGCACTTCCGTGGTGCGAAATTTAGCTCTTTCTCTGCACTGTCGTCCAAGTGGCTTACAGAAGTTGTGCCGAGAGTTATTTCGTAGAATTTTACTTTAAGAAACTTTTACTAATTTAAGAAATCGCTTGTAAGCTATTCATAATGATATCTTTTTAATTTTTTAGAAATGAAAAATATATTTTGATGAATGATGTGCTACTCAAAGCTATAAATAATTACTTCATGCCTTCACAAATTAATAATAATTTATTAAAACTAAAAAAATAAAAAAATACATCTTTTTGACACTTGGCGCAACTTGCTTAATATCATCAAGGTCGTTCGATATTTCCCTTGCTTCACGTTCGATGCTGAATATGCGGTATTATCTGTCATTGTGTGGAACTCAAAATGGTTAATGTGTTCACATAGTTTTAATTCTTTGTAATTGGTACTTAGGTTTCGAAAAGTCGAGCAGTCCGAACCGATTCATACTTTACGGCGTTAAAGTAACTCAGGCGTTCTTTTCGAAATGCCGCATTAAATTTTTAGTATTAATTCCAGGATTCACTGTTATTATTACTAATAGGGATGCGTCAATAGACATGTCTTGCCTCACTTTTATGGATAACCACCATAATCTTGTAGATGCCATTCTTCGTACATTTCAGTTAGCGAGGGATGCGTATCTTGTTTTCTGTGTTTTTACCGGCGATCGTTTTGATATGATATGGCTTTTTATTCCTCCTCGCATATTAGCTGGAAGCATGCATTTCCCTTCCGATATCAGTGGAGCAATCACGAGTGAACTGTATTCGATTGGTAAAGGAGGCCGTTACGTGGTTCGTTAATCTCTCTTAGCGTTCTGGTGTTATTTCACCTTTTTTTTGGAGTTTTTATGAGTTCATTTTCTCCTCTTCCGTATTTATCGAAAGCTAAGTGAAACCGCTGAGACACCGAGAGCAATAGAGAGCGATTTTTTTTTCTGTGTTGAAACCTTAAACGATTTTTTTCACCCTCGGATAATAAAAGACGAAGGGAGAGATGTTGCGTCCGATTGTCTCTCTACATCTACAAAATAAGTACCCGGCCATCCACCTCAAGGGTGTTTCGCAGGGAGTGAGTAGTCACCAGCATTCAATACACTATACCCTATTAAAGTTAGTGTAACTACGACTATTGATGCATTAGCAAAAATCGCTAGTGCTTGTCAGCAGGCGAAGCCTCACAAGCATTCACTGCTCTTTTGGTATGGTACCAATGTTTCAAGGACCGTAAGTATTTTGCAACTAAAAATGGACAGAGACACAAGAATTATACTGAAAGCATGCACGGCGTGCTGTGAGTACTAGGTAGCAGGTAAGCATACAAGTATTGTGGAGTAATTCAACTTAACTAGCTGCACTACCAATTGACAAACCTAGCTAAAAGTCTCATTGACAGCTGTTATGGTCTCGTTCGCGGGAAAAATGACATTTTAAATCTGTCCTTTCTGCAGTCTAGTTCCCTGATTTTATTGTCATGATTTGATCTAACGTATTACATATGTCGGGTTTCGTAAAATATTATAACGTCGTCATTAAAAAAATTGGTTTGGAACTTCCATAATAGATTAGGTCTAAATTTTAATCGACGGTGAATACGTCCCCAAAGCTGAAAATCAAGCGACGGCGCGACATTGTCGCAGAACGAAAATGAGGGCTGCAGAAAGATAAGGAAGATATATTACTAAAACGCCCGCACTCGCAGAAAGTTTTTCGTCTTAGCATCAACCGTTGCAGAAAGATAAAACACATTCTGCTTTGGGGGCGTACGTATATTGCTTGAACAATTCTGGTCACGCAACTCAACAATTCAGGGTAACACGGAGGATATTATTATTTAAACCCCGTACAGAGTATTTCTCTGTAACCCACAGAAGAGACAACGAGTGAGATTCGCTGCCGAACAGATTAGTACAAAAATTTCTTTTCCGTGCACCTCATTTATGACTACAAGAAAAGCCAAGCGAGGTGCTTTGCCAAAACTTGTTTATTTTTTCGTCCTTTCCTTCTTCCAATAATATTCCTGTACTTCTTCTCGGCCGGTGTCGTTATACCTCCTGCCGTACACTCTTGGCACCTCGCAGAGTAGTGTGGAAATGTAGATGTGATGTATTTCGTGATTTGTAGTTGCATCGCAAATTTTCATTTTCAGGATGACATTTCCATTTTTATCATTTATTCACACGCTGTTAGGGCTTTGAGGAATTGTTTCGAATGCTTCGTTCATCTTTAGCGTCCTTCGGAACATAACAATGGGATATTTCCCAGCGCTTAAGGCATCCATCCAAATCATATTAAGGACATATTCAGACTACGTCGTGATATCTGATCATCGCGATCATATCGTAAGACATTGCATCATAAGCGTGAGCATCGTAGAAAACAAACACGTTTTGTCTTTGTATGCTTGTGTCATTGGACGAATGCTCGTATGCCGACGACAGGACATAGTTGTTTTACGAACGTATGAAAAAGTTTCATATCAGTTTCTGCTTTTCATTTCCTTATCACTTTGTGCTTTCGATATTCTGTTAAGAGTAACTTACATTATCAAGTTGAATTGAACAGTCATCTGTTGAACACTTGCTTATTGTGGTAGTAAAATTGTGTGAAAAACTACTACGTGACTTGTGGTTGTTTTGAAGTAGGGGCGGATCCAGGGAGCAATCTTTGGGGGGGGGGGATTCGTAAGCTTTGTATGAGTGCATGGATCCGTGCGTGGACTTGCGTTCCCACGCCTGGGTGCATATGTGAGTCTTATGTCATGCATCTTACATTTACTCTTAGCTATGCCCGTATGTTTTGACCGTGCCAATTGGAGATTTATTTAACATCTTTAACTATGGGTTTGTTGAATCCTCTCCGGAAATTCTATCCGCGATGTAGTGGTAGTAGAGCGTGGTTTTTCTATCTAGTGGGTTCAGGAAGGGAAGCACCACCAGAGACGCAATCCTATAATGAGGACACATATAGAAAGAAACAGAATATAATCAGGATGTTTTCTCTTGCTTTGTGGATTTTGAAAAGGCGTTGGACAGAGTAAACTGGGAGAAACTAATGCAGATATTGGGGAAAATAGGAATAGATTGGCGTGATAGGAGACTCATCCGAAACTTATACATGGGGCAGAGGGCTCAGGTGAGGGTAGCTGAGGGTGAATCAGGGTGGGCAGTTATAGGTCGCGGGGTGCGGCAAGGGTACCCGTTGTCGCCTTTGCATTTTAACATCTATGCTGAGGAAATGGTAAGAGAGTCATGGGATGAGCTAGATGTGGGAATGAAAATAAGAGGCCAGCGGATAAAGTAGGATTCGCGGATAACCAGGCGTTGGTCAGTCGGTCATCGAAAGGATTGCAAATTTTAGTAGATGCATTGTAAATGCAGTGCGATAAATACGGGATGAAGATTAATAATAAGAAAACAAAAGTGATGAGATTCTCTAGGACAAAGAAAGCGAGGCTGGTGATAAGAGTAGGAAGTCACAAACTGGAGCAAGTAGAACAATTTAATTACTTGGGTAGTACGCTAGAAGAAACATGACATAGTAGCAAAGACATTAGGAGGAGAATAGCGCTAGCGAAGGAAGCATTCAATAATAGAAGGGAGCTGATGACGGGGATCTTGAGTAGGGATGTAAAAAAGAGGCTGGTGAAGAGCTTGATATGGAGTGTGGTGGACATTGAAAAAGGAAAACGAAAATAGGCTGAAAGGCTTTCGAGCAGTGGGTTTGAAGGAGGATGGAGAAGGTGCGTTGGACGGAAAGGAAGACAAATGAGGAAGTGCTTGACATGGTGAACGAGGAGAGGAAACTTATGGATGAGATTAGGGGAAGGCAGGGTAGGTGACTGAAAGCGGTAATGAGGGGCGATGGTTTGCTGAAGGCCGTGATAGAGGGAAGGATGTTGGGTAAGCAGGGAAGGGGAAGAAAGAGATTAGGTTTTATGGACGGGATGAAGAAAGGTAGGACTTATGCTGAGATGAAGAAAGAAATATTAGTGGTGGAAAGGGCACGGCACGTGTAAGAGTCCGTTGGATATTCTTTGACTTTCATCATAACCTACCTCTAACCGGTAGATTACTCTAATGAATGAATGAACATCACACCTCGTTAAGGCCTAAATCCTGAGACGAGCACAACGGTCATGCCCGCGGGGCGATTGGATTCTGCTCTGTTATGGGTTACCATGTCGGGGCGTTACCGACGTCTTCTCTCCAGCCGGAACCCTTATATCACCTCTGAAACAAGTGGAGACGTGGGCTTGGAAATTTTCATTTCCTGTCGACGTTTCTTCTTTCGTAACGTAAATTCTTGGAAATTATTAATTCAAGTTTACCTTATATTGCTCTTTTCCCGTACCGTGAGGGTTTCGAAACAAAAATCGGCGTATCAAATAAGTATTAGGAGGGGAATAGGGTCGCTTCAAATTCGCTGTTGACACCCGATCGCTTTGATAATGCTCCGCCCTGATATTTACTCCACTGCATCTAGAAATGTGTACTTTTAAAGGATGAGTCACCGCTATCACAGATGTGTTACTCCGTTACTCCTGATCCACGAGTTGGTTCAAAAGTGATTCCCTCTCAAATCGGTTGATCAGTTTGAACTAGTGGGGGCGTCCGAAACATTAAGATCATTTGTGCCATCAAAGTGGGTGTGGCCGTTAAGAGGAGGCTGATTTGTAGAATGGAGAGTAACCCGGCTTGGGCATTAGTCTACTCCCTATGAAAGCCTCCAATGAGGCCATAGTTACATAACCCATTCGATGGACATATGGTTGTGTAACTATGGATGACGGACTTTTAAGTACTCTCCACATAGAACCCGTGTAGAGATCAGGATTCTGCTAATAAATATCCGCCGGTTCCGGGATTCAAACCCTGACACTTAAAGTAGGAAAGAAGTGCCTACCCTTGTGATTACACCAACCCGAACCAGTTTGATGAATTTTGAGGATACTAGGACTAGCCACAGTAGTACTTTCACGGAGTCACCCGCAAGTACAAATAAGTGTGAAATTCCGTAGGAAAAGTCATTCGCCTTAACTGAAACTCGAACTCAGATCATAGGGGTCCAGCAATCCACAGTGGCTTAACTGGCTAAAGTACTCTGCGCGATATTGAGGGGTCCGGGTTCGAGTCCTAGTTAAGGCGAATGACTTTTCCTGTGTGGAATTTCGCACCACCCCTTCTTGTCTATCAGTCTTTATTCTGACTTGTTGTTGAATGTCGATCTCTAAGTAAATACCCCTCCTGGAAATTACGAAACCCCATCAGGAGGCGTTTTAAATTCGCGATAATACTAGCCACCGACATAATATACGTTTCCCCCTATCCCCGCTGAGATTCCTCAGGTGGTGGAAGAAGACTTGAGTAATAATATTAGCTGATTCAGCAGCTAAGATTATTACGTATTGTTTAAAACTCAACTTCGCATAAACCGTGTACCAAACCCATATTGCGGTATCCGAACCTGCGACTTTTGGGCTGTCAGGCAGGCGCGTAGTGTACCTGAGGTGATTCGGTTATCGATAACATTTGCGAAATGTGTGGTCTTCGTGTCTTAAATTACCCTGTAAAATAACCCTTTTCAGATACAGTAACAGCACGCGATTCTTAGTGGTTTCGTACCTTCTCTATAATTATTTCACATTTTCTAATATAATTGTCTAATTCATTCTAATTCGTGCTATAACTTACATTCCATACGATAGACCGCCAATAAGCATGCCGAGTTTTACGAATGTTTTTGGAGAATTTGGACTTTTGAAGTGAGAATCCCGGGTTTATTCTTAACAACTTGGAGAAAAAAAATTGTTTGTATTTAAAAAATTGCACAAATGTATATGAAAAGTGTAAAACTCTGCTCACTTCGAAGCGAATGCCTCGATTGAAACTTGATCGGGGCCGTTATGTGCTCTAGAATGTCAGCATTATGGATACGTAGAAGGACTTAGTTAAACATTATCATTAATATATTTTAATAGGGGCCGATACAAGGCTACTGCGGCCGACGGGATCCTCTTCCGGTCTCGATCGTCTTAGAGGAAGATCGTCATTCACTTATTTTCATTTTCCCGAACTTCGGCGAACTTGCGGGCGTTGATCGAAATTAGACGCCAACTCTTCTTGTCTCGCCCGCGCCCGTCCCAATTCTCGCCACGCCATGTGTTCCGTGGGAAATTGCCGAATGGATTGGTGGCAGCGGGAGGGGCCGTGCCTAAGAGAAGGTGGCACGCGTGGAGAACAATGAAACAGCAAGGACGCGAGCACACTCGCCCACTACCCGACGTCACTTGAATCCAAATGGTTTGATTAGCCTGGTAGTCGGCGTGACAGATTTCCTCTTTTAAGTTCCAGGTCACCGATGGAAATGATGATTCGGGCGCTTCATCTCAGCTGTTTCCATACCTTCCCCCATTCTTAGACGAATTTTCCCTTTTCGCGATCAATTATCGGAGTGGGGTCGTCGAAGTTGGTTAATTGATTCATCACGTGCCTGCTCTATCTCGTTAATATTCTGTCGAATTAATGGCAGTTGTCTGTAATTTCCCTAGCCACGGGGATCTTCTCTTGTATATCTACTCTCTATGTTAACTCCCTTTTAATCTCCTCGTATTTTATTCCGTCTCTTGATGGGCCAACCTTATACATAAATGTGTGAGAGATGCGTATGGGGTAACGCCGGTTTACATCTACATACTACCCCGCAAGCCGCCTCAATAGGCGTGTGGCGGGGGGTGTTAGGACACCAGCCGTTCACATATAAAAAGGAAACGCTCTAATGAAATTACGCCTAGCATTTATTGAAGTCCCTTATTGTTCGGGGAAAAAACGAATTCACATACCTATCCGTTCGGCAAAATATCTCTCTTAATTTATCGTTTCTGTCGGACCAGGAAATATAGTGGGGTTCTAATATGATGTTCTCCGTGTCGCTCTTAAAGATATCTATTCTTAATTGTTCAAGCAATCTAAGCCTAGCTATCCGAGTCTCTAGCGGCTCCCAGCCTAATTCGTTTAACATCCGCGTAACGCGGTCTGTACGCCCGTAGCAGTTTTTGACGAATCGCGCAGCTTTCCTTTGTATTTTATCAAGTTCCCGGATTAAGCCTTTCTGCACCGGTTCCCATATGTTTAGTGGTTGGAGTTGTAAGTGTGCGAATTCCATTGCACGCAGACACTGATGCGCTGCTGTATGAGAGACCACAGAAATTACAGGAGTTCCTGGATAACTTTTGTGAAGCAACAAGGAGCGTATGGATTCTGTGGGTAAATGCGTCAAAGACCAAAGTAATAGTTGTAGGTAGGGGAATGGTAAGAGTGATTATATAATGAGGGTAAATAATAACACAAAATATTGAACTAGTCGACGATTTTGTGTATGTTGGCTGAATGTTTCGAAAGATGGTAGTAAAGATGAAGAGATTAAAAGGCGTGCGAATGCCGGTGGAAAAGTTTTAGGTAGTATGTGGAGGACTGAGAGGGATATCAGGGAATGAGTGTTTGTCTATGGAAGCGAAAATCGCTGTGTACGCAAGTGTAAATTATATGGCAGCGAAAACTGGGTATGTCAGGATAAGGAAATTAGTCAGGAAAATAAGGTGGGAACGGGGTTTGCGGTAAAAGTAGGATGGATAGGGCTAGGAATGAGTATGAATTAATTAAAGAATGTGGGTTAGATGCTCCAGTAATGGATATTTATTAAAGGAGCGTGCTTCGTTGGTTTGGCCTTGTTGAGAGAATGGATCAGAGTCGAATAACGAAACAGATATATTATAGTAGAGTAAATGGTGTGATAGGAAGGGGTACACCGAATAAGTCATGGGTGAATGTGATCGAGGAGGCTCTAAAGAGAAGGGATATTAGGAGTCTTAAGTATAGGAAGGCGTTTATGAAGCAATGTATGAGTGTAAGAGAAGCGAAAGAGGTAAGGATAGGGCATTATGGAGGAAATTATTAAGAGAGAGCCAGTTTTTTTAGGCCTAACAGCAATAGCTAAGTTCTTTACTTTGCCTACCCCGAAAGAGAATGGCGTGATGGGGGTATATATGTATGTATCTACGTGTATCGTCAGGTGATGCTGCAATGCGGCATTTTATGGATAAACAATGCCAGTTCGGTTGCAAATCCACATTCTGAATATCGTCCAATCTCGGCATTCGTGAACGACGTCGCCCCGCTCAGTATCGTTTGTGATCGCGTTGCTGTTCCGTGGCGATCGGGAGCGTGGAGCGGGATTGCCGGTCCAAACGAATGCGGAGCATAACCTCGGCGTTTAGTTTTGGTGTGAATTCTAACCGTTTTGCAACATTTCAGAATGAAATTCCCCAGGCGCGGATGGAATCCCTGTCCTGCTGCTATTTTATCGCGTGTCGTCTGTTGTTTCCTGGAATTGTCGCGAGTTTCGTCGATATTCGTCTGCGTGTTAGTTTGAGACAACGCAGGTGTGTTGCGGGATGGCCTTTAATCTCGAAAAACCTGGAATTGGGCGCGAATTTAGGGCGCCAACATTGACTAATTCAGTGTTCGTAGTAGTAGCTGTTGTTATTTGAGGAACTTATTACCACACCAGTTGTTTGTGCCGCACAAATATGTGAGTAGATGGTAATGGAGGGTTTAAAAGAAGATTGGAGGAAATGTAGAGAGAAACCTGGCGATAGAATTAGCCTCCTCTGAACGAAAGGTGCCGAGGAGTCCTCAGTTTTGCGTCCTATCCGAATTACGAAGTACAGCGGTTGAAGGATGCGTTCAGTAAAAGAAGAGAGTTAATGACGGGGACCTTGGGTGAGGATATAAAGAGGAGGTTGGTAAAGAGCTTGATATTGAGTGTCGCGTTGTATGGGGCAGAAATTTGGACTCGAAGAAAGGAAGATGCGTTCGAGATGTGGGTGTGGAGGAGGATCGAGAAGGTTCGGTGGACGGAAAGGAGGAAGTGCTTGGTATGATGGTTAAGGAATGGAAACTTCTGGATGAGATTAGGATGAGGCAAGGTAGGTTGTTGGACGGGGTAGTGAGGGGCGAAGAGTAACTTAAAACCGTGACAGAGGGGAGGGTGTTGGGTAAGCGGGGAATGGGAAGAAAGAGAATAGGTTTTATGGACGGGAAGAAGAAGTGTATGAGGTATGCTGAGATGATAAAAGAAATAGTAGTAGACGTGGCCCTGCACTTGTAAAAATCTAGGAGGTTTTTAGTTATTTAATTCCATTTAAATCGACCTTAACCGATAGATCACGTAATAATACGATCTTAGAATACGAGTGTGCCTAAAAATAATAATAATGACTAGAGTTGAGGCACGGTATTTGAAATTTAGACGAATTAATGTTGAAGTATGTTTTTTTTCGAATATTGGACTTGGCGTGACCCCTTGATATTTGTTTACAACTATTACAATTATAAGGAATGTATTATTTCGCGTTTAGAAGAAAAACTGTTCGTATGTAATCGAATTATCTCGAAATATGTCATGTGCCGTAAGGGTATGTTCAAATAGCATTAAAAATGCTGAAAAACCAAATCTGTGTGGTGCAATTCTTTTCACTTTTCACTAATGAGAAGACGAAGACGATGTTTAAAGTTTTTCGCAAACCTTTTCATAAACAAAAATTGGTACAACCACCTTATTGAATAAGAAAAATGCGGTCAGCTTTCTTCAAACTACGCATGTTCTTAAAAATAAATTTCTCGCATTTTTAGAGTGACTCTTAGGAACTGTGGCTGCGAACAACTCGCAACAATGGGCGCTCGCGCTTCAGAGCAACAATGCGCAGGAAAAATCCTTGGTCGCGCCTCTGATTCCAGTCTAGATAAATAGTGAAGTCCTTTCACCTCGTGTATGTGAATAAAGGTTGCAAATAGTGAAAACGGATAGTTATATACGTATTAATGCATTACAATTACGCCGTCCCAATCCACAGCTTTCATGACACCCGTTTTAAAAACATATATGTATGTATCTGTAAATATATGTATAATTGACTATGAGAAGTGGGTTGGCGACTCTTTGAATTGAGTTGATAGGATGCACTGTAATGAAAAATTTGAGATTTATTATTAGAGGATTTATAAGAGGATAGTCGATCGAGTTCCCTTAGTAAAATTGATTTAGAGATAAATTGTTGAAATGGCTCATCTAGTTTTCCCTATTTAACACTAGTATTTTATTTTCATTGTTATCGATGTTTTTTTCGAAATTCATTATTTATTGGATGGAGCACATTGTTTTCTTCCACCTATATACCTAAAGGCCTGCATCACTTCGAATTTTTGGTTCGTGTGCCTCTTGGTCTAGGTAAGATTTTTCGAGAAACATTTTAAAAAATTACTGGTAAACCAGTTCTGTTCCTTGAAAATTTGCATAAAATCAGGTTTTATGGAAAGTTTTAATATTTATCTCCTATCACAGCGTTATAAAATCAGCAATTTTACAACAGATTTAAAAAATACCTTTTGATGGAGAAGTTAACTGTAAACAACTTGCATCAGATCAATTGAAGATATAAACCTCTTAGAAATTGGTACTGAACTATGAAAATCTGGAAAATATATGGAATTTTGTTTCCTCATTTTTCTCACTTCGGAGCCGTTTTTGATGGTGGCCAGTGTCGCTTAATGGAATTCATGCATTTAGGTAATACCTGCTCAGCGAAGAATGTCGCGAAGTGCGAACTAATTTCTTTGAAAGTTGATTTCGTACGAATTTTTCTGTTTTTTTATAACAGTGCGAATTTTCTCAATTCTGTTATAGGGCCACGTGATTGTTTTAAAATGTATTATTGAGTGGCATTTAGTTGTATGAACGTGACTTGGTATTCTAATACGAGTCGACTTCTGGCGGGCTGAGAAATTTATAAGCTTCGCTACCTAACGGGAGCGAGAAAGAGTTCAAAGCACCCCATCAGTGTCAGCATCGAGCAAGGTACATTCCCTCCATTGCGTGCAAGTAAGACATTACTTAGACGTTCACTGTTGATTGTTATCGCATGTGCGCGTGGAGTTGGTGACGTGAAGGTATTATCAAGTGTAACCGTCAGTGGGGCAGTTTGTTGCCAAAAATATTTAATAAAATGGTAGCATGGTAGGATAATTCAATGTCGACCATCTCTAATCAACAACATTGGTGAGACCACCGTGTCCTCTAATCCTTTGAATATCAAAACCACGGATCGTATTGCTTGTATCAAAGTCTCTGTAAGATTACACGATGAGGGAAACACTTTTATCATTTCACTGAAGAAATCACTTAGTTCAATGTGTAATATAGGTTGTCACTTAACTTTTTGGGGTGACATTTACAATTATGTGCTGTACCTGTGAATAATGTAATAAAAATCGAAATTTTTGTACCAAATGAAAAGTTCACTGAAAGTGACGAATTTCTTCCTCTTCGTGTTACAATGAAGTCCTTTTGAATAGATAAAGGTTTATCTTAAGAAGATTGAGATCATGTTACATTAACACTGATTGTCGATGGTCCATATTAGAGCAGTAGGTGATACGATTCAGTACCTTTTGCAATTTACCAGCTAGGAATTACAATAAAATTTTTAATAGATCCTCGAACTCCAATCTTACTTTTGCATCTTACTTATGTTTGATGCATAAATATTACCCCAGTGTTTGGTTATGTTATCAATATCATTTCTACTCTTATATAAGCTACTCTAGATAGCCTCGCTACGGCATCCTACAAGATTTCTCTCTTAAATTTAACATAAATCCGACGTGTAATGAATGATTGGAAGTTTCGTTGGCTCTCCCATTGTTTTACTATGACAGCATCAAAGAAATCTTAGGCGAATGAGGAGAAATCAGTAATATTAAAACGGACGTTTAATGAAAAGGACCCAAACGCCTTATGGATACAATTGCGTTGAAGTTTGCATTATGATAGCAATTATTAATATCCACTGTTGTCACCTCAATTTTTATATTTAATGGCCGTTTGCCAACGGTCACGTCTGGTTATAAAAATGCCTTTTTTTATTGGCAGTCTGAGTTTAGACGCACAAATTCGAGGCTTTATGTTTGGCAGTATTTCTAATGTCATCAAAAGGTAATTCAGTGATTTCTGCAAGCGAAGAAAAGAACGCGTTCGAAGCGCTGAATTATTCAAAATATATTGTTAGAGAAATATAAGAAATAACTGTCAGGAAATCCGGGAGATCTCTGTAAATTTTCTTTTCAGCCTCTGTTGCCTTCATGATCATCATCATTGGTATTACACCACATAAATGATTGGTCTGTGAACAGTCCTGCCTATGATTTTCCCGATTGCGGCGAGTTCTCTCTTTCGTAGGGTTGTCAACTATATCTCTGTGGAAGGGAGGACATTTGGTTAAGAAATTAGGGCTTAAGAGGGCAAAGCTCCATAAAAACCCGTATCCATGCATCTTAATAATAACTAAAAATATTTTACTTTTTCGTGTTCGGATTTCCAGGAAGATGTACATTCTGGGCATTTACTGACTAAGACTCCTATGGTTTTATCACTCCATCTAGCATAAGACCTTAATGCTAAGACAAACTGCGACATTAAATTGTTGGAAGATGAGTTATCACTTTCTATTACCATGGTAATCTACCGGTTAAGGTAGGCTTGAATGAAAGTTGGTAAACATCTAATGTATTACCAAATGCGCAGGGCCCTATATCCTTCCATAATTTCTTTTTTTCATCTCAGGATACCTCGCTTCATTCGGTCCATAAAACTTATACTTCCCATTCCCCGCTTACCCAAATTTTTTCCCACTATCATTGCCTTCAGCAAACTTTACCCCCTCGTTACTTCTTCCAACCACCTACTTTACCTCCTCTTAATCTCCTCGAGAGGTTTTCTCTGCTCACCCACAATACCAAGCACTTTCACGTTTGTCTTCATCTCCGTCCGCCACACCTTCTCCATTCTCCTCCACATCCACATCTCAAATGTCTTCAGCGTATTCTCGTCGTGTTACCATCTTATCACCTATCTATCTAACTCGGCCAACGCGGCTTACTAGTTAATCCGTTGATTTGGACAGGGAGGTTACAAATTTTAAGGGCAATGATTCCGAACGTTTATGAAATTATCCCGGACAGTCAAGATGATATATGAAAAATTAGTACATATCCGTAGAAATGAGGACGGTTGGTAGCCCTACTCTTACGCTACCCTCATAAACCTATTTATCCACTGTTAAATCCCAGCTAAGCTCATCGTATCTTTGGTCTCCCTTTATGCTACCTATTTAATATTGCTATTTTTCTCCTCTCTCTCTCCTTTCCTTACCCAGCATTCTTCCATTCGTGAAATCATAGATTTTTTCTACCGAATTATCGTAGTGCTGAGTCCTACTTATCTTGGGAGAACGAGGGGGACAATTGAGTAATTTAGAGTTTCCAGTGAGAGGTGAAATCATGTAACAATATGCTTATGTGCACATATTAACATATTCTGCTTCCGCCGATATTAATCCTCCTCTAGCTGTAAAATGCATTAAAGCTGAATTTATCGGTCACCTCAGGCCGAGGTTTAGGTCTAGCGAAGCACGTCGTTGTGCGTCGATCCAAAGTTCGTCCCATGGTGACCTTCGTACTTGCATACATGTCTCCTAATCACTCCTCTGTGTACAATGACTCTTGATGGACTGGTTCGGATAGCGGTGTTTGCTCGACTGAAACATTTTCCACGTCGCTTAAGAGACGATGTTTATGTTCATAATGTCGAATATTCAAGGCGTTTTTGCTATTAAACTCTATTTTAAAGCTGAGTAGAGCGTGGCAGAATGGGATTTTACCGTGATGTTTCATGAAAACTACGAACTGTGATGACCATCGACACCATTGTGGTCATTGAAGATACCCTCTTATGTTTAGGCCTATCGTGGGTTCTGACTTGTTACTACGTGTGAACCTCTTGTAACCTTTTACCTGTTTAATTATGTGCAAGCTCTTATTCTTGTCCCATCTTTATCGAATTGGTGTGTATTAAAGTGATGTGTCAGATTTGAGGAGTTGGAGTTGACTCCATTCTTAACACTTTAGTTGCAACAAAAGGATAAATGTTTATGTTGTGATGCTCTATGGCTCTGGGTGATTGAGAAGCTAGAATTTATTCTATTCGTATGTAACATCAAACTGAAAAAGCATAAGCTGTCAGTGCTGGTTAGGAAAGCTTATAAATAATATGTTTTAGGTTTTTTGTGTAATTTTAATATAATTAGTTGTGTAAGTAATTTTCATGCTTCATGTGGGGTAAAATATCTCTGCATGGCTTATGACTTTGGATCTTTTTAAAATCGACATTAAGTTAGAAAGACTTTGTGTTAGTTCAATGGCTAACGCGTGAGGGTAAACTCGCTCTATTAGCTATACTCTGTATTTTATTATTTATGTAATATTCTCAATCATCCTAAAGAATCCTCCGTCTCATATTTTGTGGCATCATACCTTAAATGCCGGGACAAGTGGAATTCCGTTGCCAGCTTTCTGAAATGCATAGAGATTTCTCGCTGAAATGCGTCACGAAGTGGAGCGATTTCCCCTTTTCCGTTCCATAATGTGACATGCACCGATAGTAACCATTATTACCGTACGTACGGTGAGACTGTAATTGGGTGAGACTGTTGCTTCATTGGGCTCGAGGCAGGTTGCGAGCAAGGGATACTTTATGACCATTCCTGCGCGCAGATTGTGTGCTTATTACGCATATAAGCGCGTCATAATTCCCCGTGCCCCATTTCATGCGGTCATTGTGTTCTTTTCATCCCTCAAAACTGCGTCTTTTATCGGCATTCCCTTCCGCTCACTCAGCCATCTGTCTTGGGCAAACACGTGTCCCGCCTTTCGCTGCCGCAATTCCGCGGCAAGGTTTTTCGCACGTTCTACCATTCTGCCCGAATTCATGAGAGGTATTCTTACGGTTGAAACTTGGGTCTCTCTCTCGTTGAGATATGGATTCCAAAGTTCCGCGGTGTCCGGACCACTTTAAAATGACTAAAAAGGGGATTCTGTTCATATCGTAGATATTTATAGATAAAACCTTTCCTTATTATTATTAAAGTTATCTACCAGTTAAGGTAGATTCTGATGGAAGTGAAAGCCCTCTCGATTTTTCTGCGTGTAGGGCTCTATCTACCGATAACATTTCTTTCTTCATCTCGGCACACGTCCTACCCTTCTTATACCGTCCATAAAACCTATTCTCTTTTTTCCCCTTCTTCGCTTACCCAACATCTATCATGCTGGAGCATCATCAACTCTATCATGCTTAAGGCCTTAAGACATTTTATAGGTGTGAACAATGAAAATCATGCCTCTCCACGCTTTTTTCGCCAATTGAGCCTGAAATAATGTGTTTTTAATTGCGAGAATGGGTGAAAAATGGGGACAAATAGTATTTTTCTGTCAAATATGAATGCCGTTTTTGCGGAAACGTATTTACTATAATCGAATTATCCATGGAAATTGAATGGGAATAAAGTTTATACGCCTTCCCTTCGTATTTATTTTATTTATTGATGCGATACTGCAATTCGAGTCAAAATGTGTATGTTCAATAGAAATGGCGCTCCAGTCGGCTCAGTTGACTATAAAAGGTGTAAAATGAGAAATGCACTCGTCATTAATCTACATATTTTGAATTTTAATTTTGTTTTTCAATGTCTAATGCTTATCGTCAGGGAAAGCAGTATAATTTGAACAGTAAAAACGAAAAGGTGGCATTCAGTATTTGTTTTCACTCACACAGTCGCTGTGGAATTCCTTAATTCTCATTTCACTGTCACCGTATTTTATCTGCGGGGAAAGAGAGACTTAAAAATATCGATGAATATTAGACCTGCAAGGAGCGTTTTCATTACAATGATGTGTGCCTGTGCATGATAGCGATTTGAGAGGTACTGTTATTTAAAACTTTTTATCTCAGAATTCCTAATACATTTTTATTTAGAGTGGAAGTATTTAATACTTTTGCTATCATCAGAGAACTGGAATTGACCAAGTTTTCATTTTGACAGAAAGCCAAGGCCACAGTTTTCGGAACAATATGAAGTCATAAAATCGATGGTGCATATTTTCTACTTTTATATAACACTTTTATCCCGAAATTAAACGGGGATAAACTATTTTAATGAATTCTATTTTTTCAAATATCTGCCATTATCTTCATTTACATATAATTAAGGTTAAGATGTTGAGTTGTTCAATAGGAAACTTGTTCGCTTCTAGGGTCATCATTTATTGCATGTGAGTAGGTAATTCGAGTTTCTGGTATCTTCATGGTTTATCCGACTTTGAAAGTTCATTATAACTATCCATTCTTTCTCCTGTTCCGATTATAATATATCCATAAACTTAAATGATGTTTCTAATATCTTTCTCTGCCGTCCATTATAGTTTTGTTGACATGAATCATGCCTAATATGTGCTTTAAAAATTTACCATGATTTCAGAAGTTGTCTCAGGTACCTTGCTGAAGAAATAATCCTCATGACGTGCAGTAGGTGCTGGCTTTTATGACATTTGTTTTTCTTATTTGTGTTGCGTTTACTATCACCTTTTATTTGACTATTTTAGTTTAATCTATTTTATTTTCGCTTTTATATGTTGTGGAAAGTGAAATTGTACTTACGTATCCGAAATGTAAAACAATGCTCGGATTGCCGCGTAATTGAGTCTCACACTGCGGAAAGTAATCTCTCATCGCTTAGGTCTGTGATTTTAGGTTCTGCTTATCGTCAATGGCACGCTAATCATGGCCTCCTAAGCCTACTCAAGCGATGCCGTTCGTATTAGCTGTCTTTTTGATCTGATAGGAGCGCGTGGTCGATTGTTTTCTCCTGTAGAACTTATGCCTCCAAAAGGGAATCTTCGATTTAGTGCGCTCGCCTTCTCGATTGAAGTCCATATGCTCTTTCTTTCAATGGGGCTCACAGGTGAGGGTAGATGGGTGATTGCACCCTTCGTGCTCTCAGTATGCTAAGGTGTTCTCGTTATTACGGCCGTTAACCGAAATGGCTCCGGTGACGAAGCAAGTCTTGCGGCCGCGCACGTGAAAGATGCCCCTGCTGATTGGATGTTTTTATCCCTAATTCTCCTCTGCAATATTCCCGACACCGCAGTTATGATTCCGGGCGTGTGATTAATTTTTTTCTTTTCTTTTTAATTAATGTGTATGACTATGCACATGTTGCTTGTGATGGCATAGATTGCAGGTTCACGTGTATTTCTTCAGTAAATCACTTGCTGTCGGGTCCTGGTTTACTAGAACTTCATATGTAGCTATCTTACAATAACCATGTAATGCTCTGTAGGTCAACTGCGGGAATGTTTGGTGGAGGGTTTTAGAGTGAGGACAAGAACATATGTTCAGATTAAATAGCATATGTTGTTTTTACCTTACAAGTTCACAATTACTGCTTAGGCATAATGAAACATGTATAAAATCAAATTAAATCATCCGCTGTGAGTATTGAATACTTGATACAACACGTGAAACAGTGGTGTACCACTCTGGTGTCGTCTCTTTTGAACATTTTTGGTTAATTGTATCCCTGTGAATGATCCCTTCAAGATTTGATAGGTATCAGCTGTTTGAAGATTTATTATGGACGGTCATATGCTTGGAATTTACTAACCTGACACTTTTTAGCTTATTGATTAACTCCTCACCAATTCCGATTCTGTCTATCAAATTTCTTCCCTATTTCATATAGTAGCTACTTTTCTTCCTTGTGTCCAAGCTTAATTTTTCAATTTTTCTTTTTTCTATCCGCTCAAAAACACCTATCTACGATTTCCCTTGTTCCCACATGGAAAGAGTTTCAAATTCAACGGAATTCTCCTGATGAAAGTTTGTCTCGAATCATTATAACCATTAATGTGAGCTCTTACACCTATTCTAATCGATACCTTTCTCGATGATTAGTTATAATGGTTTCTCCCCCGCTTTAGGATTTAATTGAAGTGTTTTTTTCATTATTTTTCTCTATCCATACTTTTCTTGCAGACCCAATAACATGATCAACTTCCATTGCATTCCTTTGGCTGACAATTGACTATTTAGAAATTGACTATCCTCGAAGAGAACTGACTAGACCAAAGGGTATTATACCGTATGCTGACAACTGGATCAGAAATGTAGGGAATGATATTTTGAAGTAGGAGAAGACCGGAGATTTTCACAGTGTGAAGAACGATACAGGATAGAAAAGGAAAACGTAAATAGTAAGAAAAACACAGGGTGATCTTTTGAATTATTTGATGATTTCAGGCGTGTCTTCGTGGAAGCGACGCATATTCATTGTAATGGCAAAACTTTGCACGTCGTCAAATTTTATCTGAGGAAACAGTGGCAAAGTACCAAGTTTTATCATTACAGTGGTGGTATGTTACTAATTTCTGTAGAACACCCCAGGTGGAAGGAAAGTTTTCTTGCTGGGATTTTTCAAAGGCTTATCACCAAATTGGTAGAAGCCCATGATGATTAATCCTTACCTGAGGCTTTTCTCGAGTACTGTTTTTTTTTCAGGATAAACTTAATTTTCTTTGCTGCGTATGCCCAATGCGTCAGCGTGAGCTGGGTGCTTTAAATAAACGTTAGGTGGGCGTCATTGAAACTCGGGCGTGCGGATGTGATAAGAAATATGCCCACTAGCTTTTCAGTGGAACCCGTTCCGTAATTGTCGCTGGAACACCTGCATGAAAGCGTTGACTCGGACTTCAGGTTGCATACAATGTTATAAATTGACTCATCGAAGGAATAGCTCTCTGGTCGGAACCTGCGTATTGATTGATTCTCTCCTTCCCGTCGGTGAAATTTCATCAATCATGCCGAGCAATGCTCTCTCGCGGCCATGTGGGATCAATCGGCTGCCGCTGGCGAGCATGAGCGTCCATAGACGACAAAGCATTCGTCTCGGAAGCATTACCACTGCTTCCGAGTCCTCATCCCCACCGTAGAAGGCAATCTCGCTGGAGGCGGACCCACTAGAATAGGGGTGGGCAAGGTAGAGGGCGATGGACAACAAATAGCGGCATTGTAGTGGTTTGGTCTCTCAGTGAATCTTTTGCAGGCCGCGGTAGTGATGGAGTGTAGTGTTAGCGAAACATTGTGGCAGTCGCCTGCGCGTAGCGTGTCGTCAAGAGGGGCTATTGTGGAAGAGGCTGGCTTGGAAGCGGAGGGAAAAAGATAGCACATGGCAAGGTTGTTAGAAAAAAGTGGATACGACATTCAGCTCGATTATTGAAGCCAATTCCACCATCAATGTCAACACAGTGTAACCCTTACTCTGGCTTATGTTTCTAGTGGTCACGTTTTATTTTCGTCAGCTCTAACTGCAAGATAAAGAACAATAGTAATGCGATTTTTGTCTCTGGTAAGAGCGCCTACTCGGCACAAAATCCTCGTCGGAGAAGGATAGAGAATGGGCAGTGGACGAAGTGGAAGACAAACGATATAGTGCTTGGTATATCAGGTGAGGAGGGGAAATTTTCAGAGGAGTTTAGGAGGAGTCAGAGCTGGAGATTGGAACAGATAACGAGAGGCGAAGGGATGCTGACATCCGTGAAAGAGGGTAGGGTGTTGGGCAAGGGGGAAAGGGAAGAGTATGGGCTTTATGGACGAAATGAAAAGGGGTAGAAAGTATGCTGAGATGAAGAAAAAAATCGTGTTAGAGGGTTGGGGGCTGCTCCTGTAAACAATCTAGAGGAATCGGTATTCCATATTTTCCTACCTTAAGCGGTAGATTACCGCTAACATTAATTAGTCGAATTGAACATTATCACATTCGAATTCGAATGTTTATTGCTTCGCAATATGAAAAGTGACGTCTTCCGATCCCGAAGTCAAGTCGTCGGATCTCCGTCTTCTTGGAAGTCGGCTGAGGTGCTCGAACGAGAGTGTGGCTTCGCCGGGAACGGGTTTGAACCGACATCCGTGTCTCCGTGCAATTAGGCGTGGGTCGTCGGGGTCTCCCGGCTCCCGTGGACAAGCATTACCCCCTTACATGTTCGCGCTGTTGTGACAGGAGTGCGGAAGAAAGTCAACGTGACGTTCCGTTTCGCGTTTCCGTAATTTGCTGCCGCAAATTGAAATGAAGGAGGCAGCGCCTAGTCGAGTAATATTTTGTGGTAGCTCTTTTTGCGGTTGTCGGGAAAGGGTGTTTCTCCGGAGGGGTTACTCCGGGGGGATAAGGTGGTTGTATGTTTTAAATGTAATTTTATTAATGCCTGTGTGCTTTCGGAAAGCGTTTTTTGCAATCGATTTATTTGAGTATTCTACCTGCTGATTGGTAGGTTATTATCCTAACATCCCGTATTCTGGTACATCGTCCCGATTCCCCTTCCATAGATGGCTCGCCATCAGATATCCCTCTTAAATTACTCGTGTCGTCTACCTCTTCTATTTCGTCCAGAATTTCTATCCTGTTTCTTCCTCTTCGACGATTACCCAGTGTTCTCCCCTCCATCACCCTCTTCAGCATTGAATTTTATATAAATAGCAAAATCATACCTTTCCACCCTATTTATTTCGCAAATTTAAGATGAAATCACATGGTGTTTAATGTGAGAAGGGGCGAAACATGTAGAAAAATAGTATTTTTTTCAATATAACAAATGCAATTTTCGCGATAAACATTTATAATAAGCGATTTTTCTCAGGAAATCGAATACTGTTAAAATTAATGCTCCAATTCATATTATTTGTTTCGATTATCAACGAATTGCTGTGATGATTGAACTTCAATCATTGAAGCCATGATTTACTTAAGCCTTAATTTATTTAAATGGAAATGGCGCTGCATTTGGCGGGGAAAGGTTTCATTAAAGATATATTCTAATTCAAAAGCTCTGTACCCCAATTTTTTTCTCTGATGGCTAAATCATCAGCGAAAGCAGTATTTTTTAAACATTACAGACGGAAAGGTGTAATTTAGTATTTGTTTTGACTTATGCAGTCTTAGAGTTTTTCTTTCGCGACAGTTCGATGAAATGGGTGGGAAGACTGTCGCATGATAGTAACACTGAACTTCTTCTCCAGCTGGTGGTATGTACAATTAATTTTCCCTCTTCGGGTCCCACACTGGTGACATGCAAACACTCATAAATCATTCTTCGGATTCGGAATTGATGAGGGATAGCGTCGTTGTGTTGGCTGAAGCACCGGCTTCCTATATCGAGCACCTGGGTCTATTCTTGAAACGCCTTAATATTTATCGCAAGCGAAAATGTGTACAAATTCTATTTCGTGGTTTCGTTAATTCCGCATTATGGAGTTGTCACATCTTGTTCACATGCATTAATTATGATTGAAAAGTATCGAGTTGCTATTTATTATATTTCGAGTTTGCTATTTTCACAGAATATACAGAGTCGACCCCCTGGGTTCGACTCTTGGAGGTCTTTGATTTCACTACATACGTGCGATGTGGAGAACCTTTTTGGTGAAGTACTCCGTCCGTCGTATGGGACTGAGAACCGTGTACCCTTTGGTGCTTATAATTTATAGTCAGCTAATACCGACGCCAGGGTCTCTCTACTCTCTCTACATTCCCAGATATTCCTACCAGCATCAGCCTACCCACCAATCCTTTCCGGTAAAAATAACATTAGTTATCGGACGACTACCTTAGTAATTACGAATATTACACTTCGAAGTTAAAATTGTTTATTACTTGTTGACTTGAAAAATATTCATGGTTTTCTAAATATCAAACATGTATTATGGGCGCAGTATCTTGCAAAAATGTTGATGCTATATGGGCGTAAGAAACCACTAGAATTGGGGTTATGCCAGCACAGCGAATGATGATGAATCAACGTGCTAGCGATATCTTCCATGCGTACTGGATGTTTCAAGTCTGGCAATCAAACATCCCCTTCATCAATGATGTTTTTGCGGTATACTGGGAGGTTTGTTAATTGCCTGGAGGTTACTGTTACCGTGCTTAAAGTTTTGAATACGGCCTCAATTTTTAAATCCTATATATTTTATTATTACCAAACTAATACAACAATGTTATTTAAGATGCCTGTCAGCCTAAGATTGTTGTAAGTACTTATCATAGTTCTCAACCCAGTCTTCGATATATTGGTTTTGAGCGAGGGTGCCTTGGTGTAGTACCTTATTACATAAGATGCTTTCTGGCTAGGGAGGTGTATTACCGTTCCCTCTATTTGCAGTCCTCTGAGGGTCACATGGAGTTGTTCAGAGGCATTACCAACATTGGAGACCGGAATCTTCCGGGCATTAACCTAACGCACTGCCTTTTAATCGTCCGTGCCGCAATATAAATGTCTTGGTGGTAATATATTATCTTGTCGGAGAACAAAAGACGTTTAGTATCCCGAGAGTGGGAGGCACTTCCAAGCTCAGTAAACCTTTCGTCGGAATGAGCATTCAACGTAATGATTTCCTTGCCTCCCTGTCCTATCATTGAGAGAAACATTTTGTCGATCTTGATTTCGTCTCTGTGCATCATACTCTCTCCAGCTTTCCCTCGTATTCCAATTCCTGGACTGCGTCGAGACCTAAATACACCCGCACCACTGTAGTAATAGTTTCTTCGCGAAAGTCCGAAAGAGAACTGTGGTGGAGAGATTGCATTGATAATTTCACGTCATTAATCATATTTATGCCCACTTTTAGGTCCTCTACGACCTTGAATAATAATGTTCTTGAAGTCTAGTTCCTGTTTAGAGGATCAATATGCGGGGATAATGTGGGAAAACGGGAGGTCAGGAAATTGAAATCTTCTGAGAAAAGTCATGGGAAGGTCTGGAAGCTTTTCGGAGGAGCGCGTTCGTAATTCATTTCGTTGTGAAAATGCAAAATACGTGGAGGTCAAGGGAACCATATTCAAGTGATTGTTGCCTACATTTTCTCTTTAAATTATCAAATTTAAAAAAAACATCTTATGAGAGAGTCCAAGGATATCGAAGTAGATATACAAAACTGGTTACTCCTACAGAGAAAAGGAATATTTCGCGAAACCTCTGTAGTGTGCGTACTCAATTTTTTTTACCCCCTAATTTTAGCATGTTCCGACAGTTATGCTTGTTCACGCTGGCGTCTTCAGCGAACGCCCCGTACTTAGAGATTGTAATGCAGATGTGTGCATTAATCTCGCTCAAAGCATTATTGTAGGGATTTTACCGTTTGAAGGATAAGGATGGACATTATTACTATTAAAAGCGCATAGTTTTAATTCCTAGTTCATGACCTAATGAATGCTAGTTATTATTTGCAGGGAAAGGATTTTACGGAAGGAATTAGAAGGAAAATAATTTTATGGATATAGCGCTTTAGTCGAGGTGATACAATGCAGGAGATAGGATCTAATCTGTAGGTACAAAAGAGAATTCGACATTAGGAGAGAGTAAAGAAAACTCGACCCGAGGAAGTAGGAAGAATGGGCGTCTATGGATTAAATTGGGGTTGTATTAGAATAGTTTTAGCTTAATGCACCTCCACACGTACTTTAAATCGGTGGAATGCTCGTATTGAATCCCTTGTCGTTCCCTATTTCGTTCTCGGAAGTTAGTGTCGAAGATTCGGAGAAGGAAGAGGAGATATTTAGAGGACGTGTGGAAAGGCGAGGGCATATTGAAGAGAGTGACTGAAGGGAGAACGCTGGGGAAATGTGAAAGCGGGAGGAGGGGGATAGGAATTTTGGACGATATAAAAAGACACATATAGTAAGAGTTACTCAAGGGAGGCCTGATGACGAGGTAATAATGTGCAGGTAAATGAAAAGATGTCACAGAATGGGGAATTTAGGGAAAGAACTATCCAAAAACCTACCAATCAGCTGGTGGAATACACAATTATAACGGTTTCGCTCTCAAGCTCTTCACGAATAACACCACTATAGGTACGTTATAAATTTACTCTCCGCTATTAATTTCAGCTATCAGTATCCCGCTACTTATTACCAGAGTCATTCGCGTTTTCTGTCCCCGTCTGGTTTTCCATAATTTACTTCTCTCGATTCCTCGTTCGTCTCCATACCGTCCTGTTTATCTTCTTCATTCCTCTCTTAACACCCGTCTCAGGGACCTAATCGTTTGCTTGTCTGTTCTCTGGGAGAATTTAACGGATTTCCTTTGGCGTCGACGATCATATACCGATATCCACGTGTTCTTCGTATTCTTCTGTCCCCTTCTCATTTTGTCGGCAGGAGCTCGCTATAGGATTTCATTTGGCCACGTCCCCACATTTCATGCGCCGACGGCGGCCTCCCTAGCTGCTTTTTCCAAGAGCCAATGGGAGAGTTAGGAGGGAGAGACCCGTGACCTTTCGCCGTACCACTTGTGCCTTCGACGCAAAAGTGCCCACGGAGCGAGCCCCGCGGCGCCCTGTAATTTCTTCGGCCGCCCCCGCGGTCCGTTTAAACGATAAATTACCCTCGCCTCGCGCTCCGTAAGTGCTGGCTGGCGTTCCAGGGAGCGCGAGCTGGTTACATCTACATCTACGTTTTACCGGTTCTACCACAACGGCCACATTGAGAGTATGTGGCATGGGGTGTTTGAGTACCAAGCAGTTTGGTGTTTCAGAGGACGAAAATTAGTTTGATTTGTATGGCATTGCGTTCTTTATTTCATGAGTTACAATACTTGTGGGTGATTGGGGTGTATGGTTGGATGATTTGGGGGGCGGAGGGAGGTTTGGAGGTGTAGAGAATAGATTGCCTAGCCTATTCCTGAAGCCATCTTCACCTTAGTCAATGAAAATTGCGATGACCGATAGGCTTATATTTTAAGGCGAATCTGGGGAGACGGCTCTTCGACATTCTTCCTAGATGGTTACATGATTTGACTTTGTTCTTTTTTCCTCTTTATAAAAATGTTTAAATTTTATCTTATTAGTTCATGTTTTTAACTGTGTTTTATCGAAATGCATGGGTTTTTTTTGCTGTCAACCTTTTTGGGCCGCGGATTTTGCGTGATAAAGTGAAGCCTTTTGGTTGGCTATAATCCAAATGATTGGCAACCGAAAACTTAGTGCCATTAAAGATGGGTTGGTAGGTTGGTATTGGTAGGACTACTTTGAAAATCGAGGATTGGCGGAGAAAAACTCCATCGCCATTAGAGAGTCGCCATTAGCCTAGTATTAGAGAAAGGCGCCAGGGAGACCAGTTTTAACGTCACATTCGACGGATGGAGTATTGCTAGAGTCCTCTCAGCATAGCTCTGCAGTTGAGATCGAGGATACCCTAAAAATTCTCTGCCACTGCCGGGATTCCAACCCGGGCCTCGAAATTGGAAGCCAGCCACCTGATCAACTCTACCCCCACGTTAAAACCTTTAAGAATAATGCTCACATGAATTTTTGAAGCCACTTAGGTTGATGAAAATGTTCGCTATGTTCGTAGCAGATTTCTTCTAACGTAGAATCGAGAAACTATCCCAGCGTTGGGAGAGAGTCATATATAATTAAGGACAATATAATTTTGATAAATTTTTGTGTGCTTTTTATATCAAGTCACAGCCAAAAAAGGTGTGAAATTATGCATCAACCTAATGTAATAAAATTAGTTATACGTTTTAAAACTTAGTTTTAAACTCATTGATACTCAACTGTGTTACTTAAATCAGGAGGGAGATTGCTGGGAATTCAAATTACCTGACAAGAAATTTGCATTTGTGAAGGTTTTTTCCCCTCTATTTGGGGCACATGCCGCGCGTGCAATAGTTTCATATTGCCCCAATTAATTCATCACGTTAAATCGGTAATAAATGGTCGTCACGCGTCAGTAGTTTTCATGGAATCTATATAATGCTTTATTACGGGTTAGTGTAAGCGAATAGTGGTGCTATCGATTCTTTCACTTTGTACCCTGAATTTATTGAGGCAAGAATTTAGGACTTATTCATGAAAGCATTTGCAAGCAATGAAACGTAGATAATGAATAACTCATTCATTTGCGGTGATAATCGACCTACTGATGATCTACAATAGTTTACGACTGCCGGGAATTCCTTGTTTTGTAATAATTACAAGGCTTTGTTCTGAGTCTGGCAGTCTTGACTTAGATATTCCTAAGTGAAAGGCTTCAATTTATTTTCTTTATGTGAACCTCTTACTTTCGGATTTTATTAAAGTTAGAGCTTATGCCCCGTTTGGTGCTTTGAGTATGAAAGTGAAAGTGCAGTCTCTCCAAATATTTCGTTTGATATGACAGAACGTCCGTGTGAGAGTATAGTCGTTTTCCTTCTGTTTCTTTTTGTGGTAATCAACCATATCATAGTCAGCTTCGTTCCTCGCTGCCTTTTTATGTGATATTGACTGAGAAATTAAAATTCTCTCAGACTTGACTAAATTTGTGTCGTGCATAGCAAAAAATAAAGTCTGCATTCCTCTGGGGTGTGTTTGTCAAACACCTTTAATCACTGCCCAGTGTCAGAATGTGTCATGTGCAATGAAGTAAACTTTGTATTGTCCACTCATTAATTTAATTTCACTTTACGATCGATGTTTCAGCTTCTGAATACATTATTAGCCTTGATAATGACTTCATAAGGTAAAACCTTTGTCAGAAAGTGAAATTAAAAATGGTAGTGTGGACTATACAAAGATTACTTCATTACATGTGAACATGGAATACCACAAACTTAACGACGGAAAATATTAGTCCGTACAAAATGGATCTTTATTATAGTAGCAGTTACATATGATAACAAGTGGCCTTATAAATGAGAGAGGCTTTATTGAATTTACAATTGCTTCATTGTGGGTGTTTTGTATCTGCCATCGTTAGCCGCATGCTGACTAATGCGCATTGGTAATAAGTAAATCTAGGTTAACACTGTTCGTGCGTAGCTTAATTTGTCATGACATTCTGTTGTTCATGTCGTAGAATGCTATTTTGTCGACGAACTGAGATTTGGGCCAAGGAAAATTCTTTCTGTCCCCTTTGTTAACTCACGTTTATTCGATTTAATGAAGCTTAGGGATCTCAAATCTAGAGAGTATCCCGTATAATCCTTCAGCACGGGCCGTGACGAGTAAACGTAAAGCCGGTCAGCACGAGATGTAACGATCAGTACGTTCCATTAGTTATGCTTTCAGGTTAACATCTTCCATTATTCATGGTCTCCGATGTCCCCGTAAACACTCAATGTCTGAGTATGATGTATGTGTTGAGCTAGCACGATGCATCTCGCGTCGTGCCGCGCGATCATAGCTGCAAACGTGGCAGTGTGTCCACTGGAGCGATGTTCTCACTCGAGGCCAATGTTTCACGATTTAATGCGCCTGAAAACCAGGTGCTGGGATGTAAGATGTGTGGTCAGAGGATCAGGTTGGTGTGGCGGCTTCCCATATCAAGGGTCAAGGTTCATATTTTTCAGTTTCCTACGTTTAGTTTCAGGGCCTGGCTGTGGCGGAGATTTTCAGTAAAAACCGTATTCTTTCGGGAGCTGTATGAAGAGGATTTTTAAGGGTCAGTTTCGTAATCGTTAGGACAACCGAGGTGGATACGTCCTCAGATCAATAAGACTCTCGTCGACTAACCTATACTCTGAGGTAATTTACAGAACCCGAATTTTTAGTCAAGATCAACTTAGTGTAATACTTCGTCTTCTCGCGGTTAATGTTAACATACATAAGACCACGCCCTCTGTGTAATACGTGATACTCGATGTTACCGTCCTAATGCTGACCTGCACCAGACTTCGGTGGCACTTCTATCAGGCAGCAAGTATAACTGACTCACCACAATGCGCTTATATGTAAATGCATTTGGGTATATAATAAAATAGTCGAAAGAGTATTCATTATATTGGACAGATAACTGCATTATTTTAAAATAACATTATTAGGTAAGGTACTTCTATTCAGTCGCAAGATTTTTAATCCTCCTCCATACACTAAATCTCCGATGAATTGCGGCGAAATGATATCAATGTGCTCGTACAGTGAAGACACTTCAACTGTATGAATGCGTTAAAGACTTATCCGTAACAACCTTTAAAATGCAATGACTATTATAAAATAACTTTATGCCGCCATGGGCATGAATAGACTGTGGTTTGCAGTTGGCTTTCACTCACTCGCCACCGCTTGGTGCCTCAACTTTGTTCCGCTAGTTGTCGCGACTTCCCTTCCGTTGTTCCCATAGTTAAAGTTGCCGTGACTGTCTGATCCTATTCTATGGTAGTACTCCATCCGTCGGATGGGACGTTAAACTGTGAACGACGAGTAGGCTAATGCCCACGCCGGGTTTCTCTCCACCTTCCTCTTTTTCCTCCTTTAACGGCCTACCCACACATCCGCAATGGCGCTAATGGCACCACTTTCGACCTCTTCCCTGAGAACCAACCAGATGTGGGGAAAGGCGTAGGTACTCGTAATGGTCGCAAGGTGTCCAAGCCCACTTTCGTTTTCCTGTCAAAGATCTGGAGATAATGCGGGATGCAACCACTTCTATGATTTACTGCTCGGTCAGAGTGCTTTTTTTCTCTTCGAGGAATGAATAAATTACCGCTGCATTGTGTCCTGATAATGCGCGCCTGTTCCATCGTGCCAGTTCCTGGGAATCTACCGTAAAACTAAACGTTCGATCGCCGTGCCGTGGCAAACAGAGCAGAAACGACGGCTGGTAATTTATCTCGCAGGTACCACACGCTCAAAGGCGGGGATGAACCATGGGTATTTGCGCGCTCATCATCGGCGTTGTGAATTCTTCTCCGTGTCAATTGTTTCGCTTCGTCCGTGAGTGGCGCTTCTTAAGACACGCTCCAATTCTCGGTGAGGTGCCGGTCAATTTATTTGTACACTTTTTAAGTGATCATTTGGTGCGATTTTGATTAATCGATCGACGGAAGGGTAGGCAAACAATAAGCTTTACCGTAGGTTGGTAGGGAAAGGAAATTGGTGGATGAATTTGGCGGCAGGTCAGGAGGATCGTGCAATTAATTGTTGAAGTTTTTAAAACTTGAAAGTCTTGACTGAAAAAGGTGGAAAGGTTTTAAAAAGGACAGGTATGGCATAGGTCGCGTGCCTATGGAGAGTTTTTGAGGGTAGTATGTACAATAGCGAAGACGTACGTTGGAGAATTACATGTATTATAGTGGTAGCGAATCATGATGACCGTCGACTGCTCGATGCGTAACGTTAAGGAGGGGACGGCTTTGGAGCGGACGGAAGAGGATAGGACATGGTAAGCACATTCATTTTAACCTCCTTGCCACATGGTGGGCAACGCTAACCCCTTACATAACTGCATTTACCTCGAGATGGCTGGAAAGGGTCAACAACCCGTTGCACGGCAATGCTGACAATTTTATCAAAGCTAGATTAAAATTCGCTGACAGTATTCCTAGTTCGCAGTCTTAGCAATAAATTATATTATCAGCTATGTATAACCAAATATTAAAATGATGTGAATAATTAATGTAGCATTTTGAAGTTAGTATTCAATATTTTCTACCTTAGAAACCCAGTCAGTCAAACGCAGAGTCTACCTTGCTTCCCCGAGCAAGTTCGCAGGAAATCAACTGTTCCGCCAAAAATGCTTTCTGCGCAACTTCCACCATATTTCACTACCACTATACTGACGGGAGCTAGGAATTGATGAAGGGGGCTTTAGTAAAGGCATTTAAAACATTAGTGAGATATTTAATTTGGAGTGTTGCGTTATATGATTTGGAGACTCGATCATTGCGGAAAGAGGATGTGCGTAGATGGCTGGAGAGGGAAGGAGAAGATATAGCTCGCGCAAAAGTTCCTGGCGCATACCTGCGCGGAAAGGAGGGGATGTAGAAGTAAAGGGGATAAAGGGGAAGGACTGAGGGGAAAGGAGGGAGGCCAAGAGAAAGAATGAGGCGGGGAACCGAACTGCTTCGCGAAAAAGGCTGGAGACATACTACATATGCAAGGCAAGTGGTTATAATCACCAATCGCTTTGACTTCACCAGATACCCTATCTAACTGTGAGGTCTAACTGTGATACGAGTCGAAACGGGACGACATGTAGTCGTGAGTCATCTTACTTCTCTAACTGTAAGTGCCTGGGTTGGCAGCAAATATAAAGGTTTTCTGGCCATCTACACTATACAACCTTCCCTCACCCGTTTCACAGAATTATGCAAGTTCAATAGCCCATGTCCCAAAATCGTCCACTGCACAGCGCCGGGAACTTTTGCGAGAGCTATTAGCTGGGTAAGAACACATCTATTTATAATCCGAATAATATTTCGCAATCTTACTTCCTGGGCCTCCTGTTGTGGCTTAGTGGTCACTGGAACCAGCGGGAGTGAGGGACCCTGATTACGAAATCCTCGGCCGTGATCGGGGTTCGCGTACATCCATGCGAGTCGGGGAATCATCCTGAGAATGGAGCGGAACAATGGAACAATAGGCTAGGAGGGCAGAAACTTCGTCTGTCGGATGGAAATTATATCGGAGGGAAGCGGGGGAGGTCCTTTGGTTCCCAGAAATAAAAAATGCGGCTCAGGTCATATCGCCCGCGTTCATCACCCACACGGAGAGCTCCCCCTTTCCCCGTCCACCACTCATGATTCCGTGTAGAGAGAGATTCTCGTTTCCGATTGCCCGATGGGAAATCCGCGCCGCTGGAGGCGTGGTCGCGCGTTTGAATGGCCTCCGTTAATTAAAAACGCAACCGAACGCGGCCGCCCGAAAACTCCGCTCTGTAATTATCGCTTCGGTGCGATGGAGCTGAAAGGGTCCGGTCAGTTGGGGGTTATCTTTCGCTCCGAGTCGGCCTTCGACGCCTGGAGATGCGCGTCTTGTGGGTGGACGACGGACTCAGCCCGTGCCGGACTCTTTATTACCTTCGCCCACCATTTCATAGGAGGTTTATGCTTTGACCTCAGCATTGCCTTTTCTAGAGAAACTGCACCGTGACAATTATCCGCCGGCTTTTCTCTATCAATGAGGCAAAGTTTATGAAGACAGAATTTCTGCAGTAGCAAAACTCATGCACATTTCTTCCAAAGAGACTGTATGATTCTGAAAAAACTGTACCCGATTTATTGACGTAATTTACGTGAATCAGGCACAGTTTCATATGAAACACAGTTTCTGCATAGGCACAATTTAGGGACAATTTCTTCTGAAGAAACAGTGCCTGATTTATCGACTTACCTCATTTTTTTCATTTTTATTTTACGTGCTGATCGTCAATGTGGTGTTCCACCCATTGATTGCATGATTGTCGGCTGGTCCTGGCTAAATTTTCTCCTTTTGGGATAATTTTTCAATAACTTTTCTGGCATTACCATATCCTTGCCCGGAATCAAGTCTTTCTTAATCTACTAATTTTGGTTTCACTCGATTTACGTCGTTCTATTCTTCTCTTTTCTCTCCCGTAATCACCAGTCATTTTCTCCTTCGTCGACGTCAACCTACGGTTGGTTCCCTCTCAATGCCCTCTCGGCCCATTTTTATCTTTTTTTTGCTTCAATACTCCAACTTCTTTTTCTCCCTCATCACTTCTTAGTGTTATTCTACCGATTTATCACTATTCTCCAAGTACTTTTTTAGTTAAATAATGTAGTTTTAAATGTTTATTATCCAGCTCCGCATACAGAATGGTGTTTTTCATCCCATCCACACTTTATTGCCCTCACTGTTCATAGCTTATCCAGCATTTTTCATTTGATATCTTGTTCCATCGTCCCATTTCTTCTCATTTCTTCCTTTATCCATCTGTTTGAACCATATTGGTTCTAGAGACATGTGTTTTCCTTAATATGTCGAAAAATTTGTTCTTCTCTTTCTTTCTTTGGCTGCCCCAAAGTTTTTTCATCGTTCGAAACCATAGTTCTAAGGCCTCAAGGTTCATAGTTATCAACCCCTTTCATATCCAGGTTCGGATAAACTGTAATTCCACGCTTCATGGCAATATCTTCAATGGGTAATTGTTTCCCTAAGTGTTTTTTTATTTGTTCATCGACTAATTCTATTCAGCAAGCGTTAAGTTGAAATTATAAACTATTGACTAGGAGTTTTAGTTTAGAAGAATGACCGAATACGTCCGTTAATAGTAGTTTGACGATAATTAAAACTTCCTCATTTTCTTCCTTACATTCTGCAGCCTTATAATAAGCTTGTTATTGGAAATATCTGCATGTATTTTACCGTGTCTTGGAAATCATTAAAAATTAGGTCAATTACTGGCATTTTGGGTGCACGTATTTTGACAATATTTTATTGCTTCTTTGATTTATTTGGTTCCCTATTTTACTATAACTTTATACCATTGCGTTTTCTTGATGTAGAAACTTGTTTGTTGAGTTCTGAGTGATTGTAGGTTAACTTGAGAAATATTTGCCTCTTTGACATTTTGCGTGATCTTACCGCTTGCCTTTCAGTCGCGGAATCCTGTACGTAAATTTTATTCCATTGATAATTATTTCCGGGTGTGATTAGCTGTGCCTGCACTTGCGTAACCGAGTGGTGCCACTTCGCAACTGACCCATATTGACCGCTGAGCGCAGTTCGGAATCGCTTCGAAGCTGAAGTTGACGGAAGAAAAACAACCTGCTTTAACTATTGGGCGAAATGTATAGGTCACCGAAAATTAAGTCAGTGATTTCCAGATCTGTTTTGTAATACTTGATAGTAACGTAACAGACATGACGTTCGGACTTAATGTAGTTTCATTTTTTGTCTTTTGTGATTTTTTGTAACAGTGATTTTATGTGTATGACTTGTATTTAAGCAATGAAGTGTGTTTTTTCTCTCTATCTGTTTTTTAACTTATGTTTTGGTAATGTTTCCGGTAGAGGCTGGCAGCTCACTAGTGTCCTAAAATTTTCATTGTTCACCATTTTTCCTTTTCATAGAGCGGAAAAAAATTCTGAATCGCATATTTTTTATGGTTGTTGTGCGTTTCATTACAAAAATAATGAAGAGAGCTTAAATTACTGTGTCCTATTTCATCTTCGAGGCTTTTCAGCTGCGTTTATTAGTGTTTCGTTATTAATATATTCTTACGGAAGTCGTTGACAGGTCAAAGTCTTCAATATACAACTTTTGCGGCATCGCCATGGTCAATTATTATAAGTATTTTAATATTTCATCTCTTTTTTGTACACTTCTCTCAATCCTTACGTCATCCATGTGCTGTTGTTTATTCAAATTAACCACTGCTTTATTCTGTCGCCGCAATTTGATTCAATGAGCAAGATTCGCGGCTATTAATTATTCCATCTCGCACTGAAAAAACACTTTGTATATGAGAATCGTAGGTTTGGATGTCACACCCAAACCTGAGGTGAAGGAAAGGACTTGCCCATACATTTGGATGTGTCATCCAAATGGAATTGGTGATGAGGTGTTGGATGTGCCACCTACTCCTTTGGTTGCTGCATCCAAAGAAGATGGACGAGTACTTTGGGTTTGAGAACCAAAGTGTTGGGTAGCTCATCAGAACAACATTTGGATACCGAATGAAAACTTAAGATGACCAGTCCAAAGGCATATGCCCCTACCCCTTCCTCCCTCCTTTTAAACCCCACTACCCTACAATATTTTTCTTTTTCAGCCCCTTTATAAATAGGGTAGTAGGACAGTGCAACTAGAAAAATGAGAAAACTGGGCTCTGTGGTTGTTATGATATCTATTTTCACATAATTCATCAACATATTACAAAAAATGTACAAATTTAACAATTTAACACAATTATCAAATTTTATTGACATTTAACACAATTATGTTTTTATGATATCTATTATCACATAATTCGTCAACATATTACAAAAAATGTACAAATTTAACAATTTAACACAATTATCAAATTTTATGTCAATAACATAAAAATATTATTAAAATACAATCATAACATAATACAAAATATGATCAGGAAATACAAGAAATATAAAAAAAAACTGAATTTTCCCTATAGTATATGGCTCAGAGATACATATGAACTTTCTTTCACAATTGAATGTATGGCAAGGGATGGAGTGACCAATTGTCTTATAGCAATACATTCATAATTGCTTGTGCATTGGACTTCATAAGCATGAAGGTCATGCTCAAACCCAACAGTATAAAACACTTTACAAACTAATATAACATAATTATTTGCATCTTGTAACACAGAATCAACCAAACCAAAGGTAGGATAAATTTCGGATATACCTTCTACTCGCATGGCAACACAGGATCCTTTCCTGTACGTGTGACCGTTTACTGTCACCCAAGTTAATTTGCAACTACTATCCAAAAATGATTTCGGGCAGCTAGACTGAAATGAGCAAAAACCTGGTAAGTTTGATATGTGATGTACCTTTACACACTTCCCAAACTTATTATTTGGGGCAAAACCTTTGCCCAATAGTAATCGATATGCAAGAGTGTGCAACTCCTTATGCACGAGCGTCTCAGCAATATCTATTCTACTAGTTGTTGCTACTGCTTCTGTTTTCTTATGCCTATGTTTGGATTCAAATCTAAATGTGGACAAGTGTGTGATTGGCCCACTTTCTTCTAAAACTCTGGGGTAGTGAACCCAAATATGAAGTTTATGAGGCACTGTTTCAGCATGAAAAACTTCCAAAAACATTTCATACATTCCACTGACATACTCTTTCAACAGAGGTACATGACCAGTATGGAGACGAGGAGCCAAAACAATATCGAGAACTTTGCGCATAGAGAGATAAAATTTCCACACATCATTATCCATTGGAACAATATCTCCCACCAACATGGCAAACATGAGGATAAAAGATTGCATTTCACTTGCTGACATCCTAAGCTGTTTATCTTTAGCCTCATCATGAGAAATAGGAGGCGGCCTATTGCTTATTGCATTGGCACGACAATCAAAACCTTCCAATCTATCATTCAAAATAGTAAGGAAGCTGCATTTTGTAGATGAAAAGTTACATGCAAAATAGTTTACAATCAGCCCCATAAACTTTTTAAATGCACCTTCAGGTCCATCATGAAGATAGTCTACAGCAAAGTTGGAGCATGTTTCAAAATAATTAACCCTATCCCACACTGACTGCTCTTTAACACCAGTATTTTTTGGATCAAATTTTTCAACATCCCTGTCATGACTTGACTGGGTTCTCAAATTCCTCTCACAGGTTTCCCACTGCCTTGCAAATTTACTTGTCTTGCAAAATCTACAACAGTAGTGAGCATTAAAACCTTCCTGAAAGCCCAAAATCTGATTTAAACCCAAGTTATCACCTAGAACGAGGCCAAGAGCAAAGAAAATTCTTTTTGGACCACATTCAGTGTTTATCTCAATGCCTTCAGATTGGAGGAAGTTTAACTCTTTCACTATTTCCGAAAATGTTGAGTGATTAGCAAATTCTACTCTGTCACCAGAGGAAAACAGAGCAGCCAAAAAAATGTTTTCAAGCAGGGACTGAACTTCAGGAGGAAAACATGGGATACAGTAATAAACTCCACCAAGTTTATTTATACATGCATGAGAACCCAGTGGGTTGTTCACCTCAAAATCATCAAAATAAAGAAACAGTGGAAAGACAATTTTACCCTGAAAGTGTTTAATCTTTGACCTCCATAAATTTCCTTGCACAAAGTTCTCACGCCAACCCACAGCAGCAGACAGTTTGGTGACATATGAAGTTACAGAGGAGAATACTCCTGGTAAACTAAATATTTTTTTAAGGACAACCCGCATTGGAATAAATTTGGCTGTAACATTTGACAATACTCTTTTGAGCATACCATGCTTCCGTTTCCTTCTAACTCTGGATCCTATTGAATACGTATGGCCAGAAATAAAAAGGTCTCGAGCTTTCAAAACCTTCAGATACTTATGTTCAGTGGAAAGGTTTGAAAAAGGTTGCACTATAAAGTCTAGCTGTTTCTCCACCTTGACACATGCTTCTTCCTTCTCACAAGAGGTGATAATATTTTGAACTTCTGGCTTTAGTAAATCTAACATAGACTCTATTACATCTGTAGTCGTTTTCATTATATCAACAACATGACTACGAGGTAACTTGTGATTTGCATACAACTTGGCTGCAAACTCTAAAACCATGTCTTCAAAAATATGTGGAATGTTAAGAGGGGCCTTACTGCTTGGAGGGTCCAGGTTTTCCTGAGGTCCATTATCTCTATTAAATGATTCAACTTCCTCATGAAATTTTTTTGATGTCGAAGTTGGTTCTGGTATATTGTCAGATATTTGAGAACAACTATGTTGTTTTAACAAATGGACTCTGTATGCTTTCCAACCAGAATAAGTAGCAACACAGCCATCACCCTCTGCACAAGTAAACCCAAAGTCTTCATTAGGTTGTAAATTATGAATAAATTTGAAATGAGAATGGAGAGCAACAATGGAAGGCAGAGTCAAACTACATGAGAAACAGGTAGGCATTGTGCTTCCTACCCACACAACCCAAAAAACACAAAAAAGAGAAAAACAAGTGAACACTTTACACTTTTAATGCTGCAATGAGACGTTTCACTTCAGGAATTTTAGAAACAGCTTGAGATTGAGGGTCCTTTACATCTTCCATCCCAAACAAGGCCTTCTCTATTATTACCCACAGACGGGCACTTTGGAGAGGGTATCTGCAGTAAAGAGCATGATATGCATAGAATGTTGTAGCAAACAAATCTCTCGTAGTGGGCAGCGTTACAGGAGTTTTGTCAATGACAAAATAATTGGTATGAATATTTGCCAAAGAATCTCCAATAACCATTGGAAAGGGTTGTACAGTTAGCCCTCGTGCTCTGTAACGTTCCTCAATCCCATCATAATGTTTCAGAAGGTCATCAGTCTGAAAAAGACAAAGTATTGTTTAATTTCTTGAGTGTAACTTAATTTTTGACATCCAATATAGGTCCAAAAATTACCTTAGAATAGCAAAGAAATCCATCCAACACATCCTTCCTTGATGGCTTCCATGCTTTTCCCTTAGGGACTTTTAAGGGAACTGTCGTTACTAAACGAGCAAATAAATGCAATAGTTCTGCATCCGAGCACCGAGCTGCAAGAAATAATTCATTTCAATCATAATCATTCATGCAAACATTGAATAAGGAAACTAGTGTAGGAAGCTCTTGATGTTGGCCTACCTGATACAGAAATATTTTCAATGGCAAGCTGTTCTTTCACCTTTTCAACAAATGGCTCCCAGTGGGTAGTAATTCTACCATAGGCATGAGGGAATAATTGCCTAAAATCACTCTGGAGCTGTAAAAATAAAAACTATGGTATTAGACAGGTTTTGCAATTTATTTTCATTGAGGCGGATGCTGGAGCTGGCATATTTTTGAAATATAATAAGTGAAAGCATTTTCAAGTTATTTTTCTATGGGGGAAAGGATGTGGATGGTACCAACCAATTTGTAGCCTTCAGGTTGTTTTAGCACAGGATATGTGTATATGTACATATAAGTTGACTCATCAGCAGTTTCAGACCTTAGTTTGGCCTGCCGGTATCTCACTGTCTCTTTCCAGTACTTTGTAAGTGTATCCCATTCATTCAGTTCTGTCTGCAGAAACTGCAATCTTTCTTCAACATCTACAACATGACAGAGCACATATTACCTGGAATTAATTAACTACCAAGAATTTGCTATCTCTTCATGTGGTACAAAAATGGCAATTCAAAATACCTTCTTTATTAAGGGTGCATGGAAGGAGTCGAGCCAAATCATCAGTACCGTCACAAATTGTTGAGTCTTCTCCAGGTCTCTTAATCCCTCGCCTTGACTCCCTTAAACCAAACTTTCGCAACTCCTTGCAAATATTTGTGTATTGGTCATACAGTTTCCCTGATGGAAGTGACGTTTTACCCTCACTTGTCCTAGATGGGTTATACCACAGCTCCTGGAAAACACAAGTAATGCCATGATACATGATAGATTCAATTCATGATGGTAGTTTGAATTTGAAGTAAATGAGAAGTGTGTAAACTTACAGGATCTTCATTAAATTCTTGTCCCACACAGTCTGCCAAAAACCGAAAGCGATGAGGGGTTATGCTACAAAACAAAAAAAATTGTGTTAAAAGTTTTTTAAAAATAACAAATAATGGGTCAAATAAAAAAAGCATTCATTTTAACTTACTCCTTGTTAGCATCTAGCCCTAGCTCGTGCAAAACAATGGCTTTTGCCAATTTGAACTTCAGGGCCTGCTCCAGCTGTTTCTTATGCTGATATGCAGCCAGAACAATTAGTCCATCAATTGACTTTTCAGCCAGACTTCTTATATACTGAAACAGAAGGAAAATGCTTACTCAAACCAAAAATACTTTGAGGTAACCTTAATTTACATCATATAGATTGGACTAGTAAAGGGATAAGCAATGGTGGGGTATTATGGCAATGGATACATTTCTTCAAAACCTCCTATCAGGCTCGAAGTATTTTTAAAAATATATCAGGAAATGGAAGAAAGATAGGAATGAAATTCAAACTATAATTAATAATGATAGTTAGACAATAACAGCAAACATGGATAAAGCCAACAGGTTTCAAAAGTACTTCGCTGGTGTCTATATCAAGTCTAATAAATCTGTATGTACTAACTCAGAACAAGAATAGGGTGTACCAGAAACAAGTAAGGCTTTTCCATTTGAAATAGATTTTAATGATATCTATAAAAAATCACAAAACTAAAGAGCAATAAATTGTGTAGGCCAGATGGAATAAGAGGGGAAATGCTCAAGATTGGTGACACAGAAAGGTGGTAGCTAAGTACTAGTATGAAACTACAGACACATCTTTTTAAATAGTGTTGTTTGTAAAGTTGTCGAAAGAATGGTAACAGACTATATTATGGCCTGTTGCAGTTTAAATGAATGGACTAGTCCATTAAAAATGTAAATAGTTAATTGGTTCAGAAAAAGGTTATCCTGGTTGTATAATGGAAAAGAAATTGATTATACTAAACATTATCATAAATTTTATTACCTGTTTCAATATTACTTTGCCACCTATCCGTTAGCTAAATTGCAATGGAGATATTGAATAAATAAGAGTGATTAACATTTGGGTATGGTCCCTTGACTCCTGCAATGTGCAACAGAGTTGGATTATGTTTTCATCCATAAGTTGACTTAAATTGCATGAAAATTACATAAATATTTTCCTAAAACTAAGGATTATTGAAGAATCCTAGAATTGTCTTTAGAAATTCCACATGTGGATTACTTCTCCAACAAGAAAATAATATTTTTTATAAAAACAATTTGCACCAATTTCAATTCACTACTTCCATTGAAAAAGGCAATGGGATCCCAGACTTTAAGTTTGGCTTGTAATAATCTGTATTTGCCCTTATCTAAAAGAAGAGTGGCTACCAAGTACATTGGCTTTGATATTAGGAACACCATTACATTTGACTTTAGCTCAAATTCAGTCCAGTTCCCCAAAAATTTCAAAATAAGTTCCAATGTAGCTCATATTGCCTAACAAGTACAAAAATAAAATATTGCAAATGTAGGCTAATGTTAAATACAGTTCACAAGTTTTTCAGTTCATAGGACTTGATTGATTACCTTGTATTTTGATTTTAACCATTCCACTTACTGTAATAACAATATAATTTCTGAACTTAAAATTAGCTTTACATGTGACCTAAGATAACAAGAACTTATTTGAAATGTACTCAATTTCATATAACTCTCTCTGGTTATAAATGAAAATCCTTAAGCTTGTACACCTTACTGATAAAATAACATTAATGGAATGAGAGTGTATGCTCAAAATTGCTTGTGGGTGCTTCTAAATAAGCCATTAATATCGATTCTTGTATGAAAATATGAATCCAGTTATTAAAATTATAACAAACAAAAATTCCCTAGGTTTCCTGAGTTAGAATAAGTTATTTTTCTGCCATAAGAAATGCAGGGCTCACATTTTTTCGCAGGATGTTAGCTCATATATCAAGAATTATTAAAAACCTAACTAAATTTCTAGAACTCGTTTGCCTTTTTCAGTGGAGGTAGTCAACTGAAATTGGATTATTTAAGATATTATTCTATTGCTGGAGAAGTAGTCCAATGGGGAATTTCCAGAAAATTCTAGGATCTTCCGATAATAATCAGCTTTAGGAAAACTTTCCAGCAATTTCCATGCCATAAAAGTCAAGTTATGGTTGAAAAAACTGTTGCACATTGCAGCATGCAAGGGGCCAAGTCCAGATTTCAATCACAAATATCTTAAATTATTAAAGGAGGCTAAAATTTTACTTCATCACTATTCTCACCTAACAGATTGTTCATCACAAATTTCATGGAAATCCAAGACGAGCGAGGCCTGGTCTATTTAACACAGAATGATCCTTACTTCTGTACTATAATGTGAAATAAGACTAAATGATATGACATGGAATCATAGAAATACACTTACCGTGCCTTTCGCCTGGTTAAGTAAATGTGTTTGCGCTATTGCGCGATCAAAATCAATTTGGTTCGCTAAAAATTCATGCGCTGACACAACCGTTGTTTCACCATACGAATTCACCGCCAGATCTACAACCAAGGACGTGTTCGCTGGATTCGAAGTCGATGATGCTGACCTGCTGGAAATCTCACTGTCTCCCTACAAAATAAAAAAATTATCTGAAAACTGCATTGTACCGAACTTTCATACACTTACCAACCTTGATTCTATAGGGAGATCATACATCATTAACATCGCTGCTTAATGCCTCCATATACTTAATACGGTGGCCTGCCTTTGGAATGAGCTCTGCCAGCACCAAGGGAGCCACAGTTGGCAGAGTGGAAAGCTGATCCGAACTAATCTCACTATCTGCACGAGACGGAAAAAGAAACGAGAATTGAGCGGTATGGAAACAAGACGAATCTATTCTTCTGCCTCACACCTTAGAGGTGGCTTGCAGGGTATTATGTAGATGTACATGAATTCTACAGTTTCGACATTAAGACTCCCGTCACGGGAAAGTGCTTCAGTTATTGCAGTTTCTATTCTAAGACAGCAGCATTTTTAATTCTGCATACAACACTAGTACCCGTAATAAAATAACTTGCCTGCGAATGGCAATAGGCTCCCAACGTGAGACAACTTAACCTCAATAACAGAATGAAAGTTCAATGTTAATATGCCCAACAGCACTGTCGACAAAATATGATCTGAGAGTTTTAATTTCGTTTATAATAAGCAAGTGGAGATAAGAATGGGAATCTGAAAAAGAACTCATAAGCAAAGGCTGGTAGTGTAGGCATGAGAATTAACACAAAATGGCCGTGCATTTTCAGTGCAACTTACCTGCGAACACCTGGATATAGGCTCCAAGTCCAGCCTTCAATAGGAAATTCTTCGTCCCTTCGTCCATAATCTCTTCGAGCAGCAGAAAAACAGTGAAGCAGACGCGGCAGAAGAGTCACAACAAAGTTCGCCTGTTTTACCCAGAACAAGTCCACACGTATCGACGGCTTGCCCGGATGAACACGAACAACACGGAAATACGGGTGCTATAGAGCTTCCTGAGAGCGCCACCAGAGCGCCCAACTATAGATTTAAATTTCGCAACTAAACCAGCAGAGTGCACCAACTACAACTTTGGGTCTCCCATCCAAAGGACGTTGACTAGACGTGTTTGGTGTGACACTTTTTGCCTTTGGTTCTCACATCCAAATAATTAGTTCTGACGTCGTATCATTCTTGATAGCGCATCCAAACCTTCCCGCCCAAAAGAGTTTAGGGTGTAGCATCCAAACCTGTTCTCTCAGTGCGTGAGTGCCAAATTAGAATCGCAGCGCGATGAAATAATCTTTGGTGGATTATATTTCCTCAAAAAAATGTTCCGTTAACGTATTCGATGAATCTTTTTAGGTGATGTATTTAAATGAAATTTTTTCCGGTTTAATAATCTTGCTACCTGAACTTTAAACTAAATTGTTATACTTATATCTCTAATGATACGTGTTTGTATGGAATTAAATTCATCACGATGCGCAGAGCGCCCATACAACCGGTGTTTACAGATTATTTTTCTGAGTAAGTTATGCGCAGTGATGGTGAATCTCCATCAAACCGGACTCACTGAATGGCTGCTGGTCTCTTGTAAGCGTCGCTACCTCGGCATTATCCATCATTTTAATCGTTCTCTTGCTCGCTCGTCAACGACGCATTCATTGCGCATGCCATAATCCGAATTCCTTCTTCGGGGTCCACATTCGGAGCCGTAATCGGATCGTAAGTGGACTGAAGACGTGCATACTTCTCTGTTGTTTTCCACACACATTCCTGTAGGCTTAATGGACTGAAAAGCTAACGTGGATACTCTTGCTAAGACCTGCGTGGTCTATAAATCTGTTGGGAATGGCAAGTATGTCTTTAGGCGGTGATATGCTGATTTATGAAATTGTGTTGGAGTGTAAGATACACAAAAGTCGCATTTCATGCTTGAGTTAAATTGTGGGCATTCATTGTGTCATTTATTAGTGGAAATAGTGATATTAATACGTTTTTTCTCAGTATGCATATTTCGGAGGTAAAGGTACATATTTTGGACTTGTTAGTACATAGACCGTATGTCCCATTGTGGGCATATGTAACACACTCTACAGTTGGATGTTGCCTGTGCAATCTCCTTCTCCTAGCCTCTCTATCGTGGAATGATTCTTCCTCTAGCTCTCTGCTTTCCATAGCTATCTGCAGTGCTGGATTAATACAATTGGGGGTCTGTAGGCAGTACAACCAGCGGAACCCACGTTAATAAACAAGTCGCAAGAATAGAAAGTGGAAAACATTCTCGGGGCCTATAGGCAACTGCCTACTTTGCCTTATTGGTTATACGGCACTGGATATCTTTATATTTTCCATCCATGACCGTCTAGTTCGACCACGTTTGTTTCGTCTAGGTTGAGTCCACTGAAGTATTCGTCTGATCCTTCGATTTTCTTGCATTATTAACAAATGACCATACCATCGGAGTTCTTTCTTCAGTTTATTTCGGAGATCAATGGGTAAAAACAAATGCTTTCCCGAGATGGCCTGAGTTCACTGCTATCCAATCTGCCTGAAACCTAATGTTTAACTATTTTAATGTTATGGATTAGGAAGAGGCAAGAAAAGTAGCTGGAGGGGGTATTAAGGTGCGAAGGGTTGCTTAAGGATGTAATGGAGGGGAGGATGTTGGGTAAGTGGGGAAGGGACATAAAGAGAATAGGTTTTATGGACGGGATGAAGAAGGGTAGGGAGTATGCTGAGATGAAAGAAGAAATATTGGTAGACAGGGCCGTGCTCATGTACATACATCCATTTAAACATACCTTAACCGGTAAATCACCTAATAATAATTGTATTAGGTAGTCCGGAAATATTTTCTATTTTTAGCTAACAACATCCCTAAGCCGTGAAATTCCTCGCCTGTCAAAAAGGAGATTATGACTCCGAAAAGTTATAGCATTTTCCAAACATTTAAATTCACATGCCAGATAGGACTATATTTATTACTCTGATACTAGGGTGTGTTGTTTCATGTGCTTCATTTTCTTTTTGTGTTCCAGGATATTGAATTTTGGTGGTTTGTACAAGTATTGGTGAGTGATTTTTCTGGTGGCTTGATTCTATAACATCCCTAAAAAGTTGTACCAATTACTAAGGAAGGTTATAAAAATTGTTTAGATGTTTCTACATCGTTATCATTCTCTTTTACGATTCGCCAGCATTTTTGAGTCACCCTTCTGTTCATGAAAATGTTGTATCTGTCCTGAGATGTTCTCATTTTGTACATAAAAATCGTCACAACTGATGCGCGCCACAAATTGATATCAGCACTCCTTTCCTCGAGCTAGTGTTTGAAATATCTTGATGGCTTCGTCTTTTATAGCGTCCTCGCACCATAATAATTTATTTAATGCGACCCTTGCCAATGACGAGGCATTTTTTCGGCAGAGCCGTGGCTAATTCCTCTAATGGCTGGTATTTTCAGTTCATCCGTGGCCTCATCATAACTCATCTCCCGCCGTTGCGAGTCTTCAGTGCTTTTATTTTTCCAGGCTAAACCCGAGTCCTGTTTAACTTCCATCAATCCAGTTTACCGTCTCGCTGTGAATCCCATTTCTTAGCGTACCCCGTTTTTCATTCTAATTTATCGGATGAACATATAGGCTAATTCGAAGATTTCATAGCGGATCACCCCGTTGCTTATACAAGAGTGCGTTATGCGTAATTTGAAATTATTACCTCGGAAGTATGTAAATAGAGCGGATTTTAAATGCTATGATTGATGTCGACGGCAATGAATACCGACGATAAGTGAGGTTGAGTAGTTTCAGGCGTAATGCATAGTTTGATTGAGGTTTCCCCGGACCATTTTTAATCTGTTGGCATGTTTTGTGAAGCCGTCGTCATTATATAGATGATCGCTTTTTGCAATTCTCCGCAAAAGTTATTGCTACTGCGTCATTAAATGCAAACCAGTAATTAAACTGCATTTGGAATATCATTAATGCGTATGTTGCGAATTTGCCCCCGCGAAAAATGTGGTCTTATCTTTTAGGCATTTGTTTTATGATAACCATTTAATTTTCCTGAATTTTATTTTTTTCTATTCCATTCCTAATCTTTATTCGCTTCAAAGAATATTAAGTCTCTTTCTATTGTTTGCAATGAACCACTATCTCAGTCTACAAGATTTTTCTTAGGTAGGAGACGTTAGGAAGATGAAGAACCTGAAATTGTTGGAAGGCGAGGTGAATTTGTGGAATTTGCTCGTAATATATTCTCCTCTTTTAAAAGGGAAAAGCTACAAGTGAAAGACAAAGACGAATAGATAACTTTTTATGCATCTACTACTTGAATTCAGCTTGCCGGAAACGGTTTTAAATTATGCTAGTTGTTATATGATAGTAGATCCTCTATGTTCCAATGGGCATTGGCTTTTCCATCCGTTACGCGATGTTATGTTTTATATTTCTGTGTGTAATGAACTCAATTTTCCATGACTTGATCGGAGTTGAATGCGAAACTAGCTCGTTTCGTAAAGTCGGCGTTCGGATACAAGGATTTTTCTCTGCTGATCCAGCTTTTATGCAGACGTAAAATGTTTTCCCCCGGGTACTCGCGGATGATTTTACGTCCAAGAATGTTTTCATTGGCGCCGTCTTCTTGCCGCCGTGGAATCTTCGCGGCGTTTTTCCGGAGCATTATGGAATCATTACCTCATTAAAACTTGGCTCTTCTTGATTATTTTAGCCGACCTCCGCGTCTTCTCCTCCTTCATTTCGCATCGCGGATGGATGGGCAAGTCGGTGGATGGTAATCTTCGTCGCCTGGGGATGTTTTTATTTCCCGTCCGGCCGAGTGTGCTCGTACCGCACCACTTAATGCCCAACCCAGTGGAGGTGCTTCGGGCAGTGGATAGGTTTAAAATGTGGATTTTTGCGGTGCCCTGCCGTGAGATCGGTGGATCTTTTACGCGGGAGCTTCGTTGCCGTCCGAGTATCTTCCTCCAACATCATTTTAACCTCGGGCAGTTGCCTCCCTCTTGATATTCGTCATATCCTCGGTAGTTTTTCCTTTCCACGAATTTTACCTAGAGATCTGAGTTCTAAGGATGGGTGCTATCATAACTACTATCTGTTACCTTCGAAATACCAATGGGTTATTCTCATGCCCGTAAATAGATAGGTTCTTCATAAGTATTGGTCATGTTCTAATAAATCACGCCACAGATTCATAGATCAAATATTTTCTGAATGACAAAAACATATTTTTTAATATAACAAGTTTTAAGAACAGGAGGGTGTGTATGAAGCAATGAGTGTAACTGAAGCAAAAGAGGTATGAAAGGGTAAGGCGACATGGAAGAAAGTATTAAAACAGAGCCAGCTTTACCGGCCTAAAAGCGAGAATTCAACTTTTTTGACTGTGTGAAAGGGATAAGCGTGATGAGTATGTACCTATGCATGTTCTGTAGTTGTTTTAATTTTAACGATCAAATTCAAATTTATTGGATGCTTTTGAATCAGGATCTCTTGGGTTTTCTATTGCACTGTAATGCTTGCGCGGTGGATCCAATGAACTGCAGTACTGAATGTGGCATGGATAAGGTAAAGGATTCCAATGAGTCCAAACTAGCGTGATGTAATATGTGGGCTGACCCTTAACGGCGCATGGATTTCCCGTTGCGGTTTCCCAACAATCGTCTTCGACTTCGAATTTTTCGTACCTCAGGTCGGTCGATCAAGTACACGCTTTGCATGCTTCCTCCTCGCGTCCATCTCAATTGTCTCACTTGGTCCATGCGGTGAAAGTTCGGGCGGGACTTCTCATTTATTTTTTTATTGATCTTCTTTCGAAGATGAAAAAAAATTGTTTCCTTTTCTTACGTAACTATGGTGGTTTTGAGGTGAGAATAATTGTGAGAAACCGTTGCGATGGGAATACTTTACGAGGTGCACGAGATTGATTTACTATCGGAAGCAATTGAAGTGGAACGTTCGAGGGAAAAGGCGTGTAGCGGCGCCCGTTGCAATTTTCATCGCGCGGAATAACTCTGTTGTGAAACCGATTACCCAAACGGAATGCTACGTGCTCTTAAAGTAATCTTTTTTCAATGGGAAGTGGAATAACTTGCTTTGAAATTGAGTTTTGTTTATTTCTTCGTTCAAAGTTGATTTTTCTTTCTTCTCGTAACTTTTTTTTTCTCCGTCGGTCGAGTTATGTGAATTAAATTCTTTTTGATCGATTCCATTCATTGTGAAAGTTCTTCACTCAAACGTCTGATTTAAAAATTTGAGAAGTCATAGTAGGGTAGCCATTTTTCTTGTTCGTGAGAAATGTGTTGTCAAACCAAATGGATAGGTGCCGCTTTGAAATTATTTGTCTGTGTTTCATTCGGAAAAATAATACTTACATTTTTGGGCGTTTACATATTTTTTAATTTTTTATCTCTCTATTTATATTTATCTTCGATAGCTGAGTATTATTTTACATTTTTTAAAACTTTATGTGCATATATTTTATAGCAAATATGAAAAATAGATACGTGCGTATCAATTTCGCACTTTTGTCTTGAATATGGCATTCAAACAATTTTAAACATTAAAATGAAAATATTCACTCATACTATTGCAAAAAATTCCTTTGTTAATTAACTTCATTTATACATTATCTTTTTTTGCCATAGGATATTACTCATTTTTCTCGAAAGAAAGCGAAGGACGTTCCAGCAATTCTGGCATTTTTTACGTGACGCCATCGCGCGAACTACCTTTCGTCTGGCTCCTACCCTTCGACTTAATTGGCATGGGTGGCCCCACCGGGAGAAATTTGTATTGCTCCCGTCAATCAATTTCTAGGGTTCACTGGAACGCGCAAGCTCTTCCACCGCGTCAAGATTGTTGTCCAAGGGAAGGGAATTCGATATTAATTAGTGTAAAAATTCGCATCAGCTAATCCATTATCTCTTATTAGCCTTACATTTGCATAAATATCCTCGCTGTACTTCATAATTGTGGAGAACAAAGTCTTTGTGATCGATCACAATATATCTATTCGTGGCATGACACAGGCACTCAACGCATCTATTTCATTTACACTGCCACATTGACTGCCACATTTACACTGCCACACTGCCTCAGTATATGAGAACGATTTCTTTTATCTAAGATATTCTTTGTTCGTTAATAACCCACTTAAGAAATAATTACCTAATCTGTCAAGGTGTTGTAGTTCCTCATTAACTTGAATTAATTTTAACGGATTTTTTATCCATTGCCATTTTGAAGAAAATAAAATAGAATTATGCAGTCTTTAATATTGTTTCAATCTTAAGCATTTATTTGAAGGAATCATTTTCTAGTTCTTTTATCATTAACGGGATTTTAGTTTCCTTGATTTTTCAACCTCCGAAAAAATTACCACTCACTAGATTATTTAGTCCCTATGAAGTTTGTACAGTTATCTAGGGCAAATGCAATGTTTCTATTGCATTTTTAATCCACGTTTTTTCTAACGAATTATACTATCTTTTTGGGATTCATTCAAATGTTCCCAATGACTTCCCGTTTCTGAAACATAGAGTGATTACGCTACCGGCCAGGTAGGCATTTTATAATAGTATGAGCGTATGGAGCCGGCCAGGGGTCGGCAAGCTGTGGCTCGAGAGAAACGTTCGTCTCTACGGATACGTGGATATGGCTCTGAATTAAAATTACAAATAGAAATAGAACTTTCGAGGCTTTTATTTGCACAGTAGTGTTTTTATTTTGTTTAATAAAGATTTAATTAATGAATTATTTTTCCTTTTTATCGGGAGAAGATAGGTCTTGGCTAAGAAATAATGCATGTTATTACCAACCACTGCCAACGTTTAGCCATTATACCAATGCTTCATCAGGACTATAATGAATTTACAGTATCTGCAGGGAATCAGTAATTCACATTTTGTAATATTTCTTGAATAATACATGCGGATAACCCTTACCCTAGAGCTTTTGTTTGAAATTGAATGTCGTTATTTTTTGGGACTTTCTCCTACATGTTGTGTTGAGTGTTTTGTGTGTTATTTTTGATGACGAAGATATTTATGAATATTGCTAATCTTTTCAGTAGTCGCAAAAATAAAAATGTTAAGTGATACTATACATATTAAGTTATGGTAGATTTTGCTTAATTTTGTGATGTCTATTTTTTATTTAAAGTAGTTGCGTGTTTTGTAATTTGTGGCATTTCTTTAAATAATCTTTTTCATAGGTCAGGTTCTGAATCTATTGTTGAAGAGAGGTCGAGAAAATATAACATCTGGATATAATTAGTGCAATAATTTGCGGTAATATCACTTAAAGTTTTACGAAATACTAAATGTATATTTATGGCTGTCATGTAATTTGTTGCGAGGGACGGGTTTGTCTCTTTTGTCTCATAATTTCGCCGACCCCTTGTTTTGGCTATTGAGATGCGGGTATGAAGACTTTTGCGTAAAATGTACAAAATAGATACGGAAACAAAGGATGTACTTTTAGTTGGGCTTAGGGTGCAAGGAATTATGTGGGAAATTGAAAGGAAGTTGAAAATGTTGAGGGAGGGAGAAATTGTGAGGTAATCGAATATTGAAGGCTTTGAATAGAATGGAGAAAGTTTGATAAGCGGGGAAGATGAAAGAAAGGAATTGGTATTTTTGGCGGCCTTTGGGGGTGAGAGCTGTAAGGTCTTAGAGACCGGAATAGGTTGGGCGGGAGGTTGTTTATGGTTTATTTCGGGCAGATGATCGTGGTAGCATGCCTCTGGGATCGCTGTTAGGCCCTCTCTGCGTAGTGAACTGTCGGGTCAAAATTATTATAATGATACGGTTTCTCTTGGATTCGGAACAGAAAGATTATCTAACATCCTATTTTTGGAGGAAAAAGATTCCCGGTGGCCCTTTTTAATCTTGCTTCGATTGATCGACCTAAAAGAACTAGGTATAGAAATCGTGATGTTCATCTGTATAGAATTGTTTGGCCAACTTTTGTGCCGTTAAGGTCCACGAGAGTTCTTTATAAATATTCTGCGGTGGAGATAAAGGCTTCCGTGTCACTTTCACTGAGAAGGCATTTCTCTTATGCAGTTAAACAATTATAAAATATTATTTAATGTTCACAACTTTCCTTTTTATGGGGGAAGCACATTAATTCTGAGTAACTTTAATACAGCTCGTAGCAATAAAATCGTTCAGTTTTCCTCCCAGCTTTTCGCGGGCCCAGTTGATGGTCTTGCTGAACAGGCTTGGGCCCGAGGACCGTATTTTCCGCACTGCTGCCCTAAACTGGCATTGAGAATGGTGATCGCACACTTTTTGCTGCTGCTTCCATTCCGTATGATGCCTTCGTATTACGTACGTAGTTTTGAAGGAGTAAATTATTGGGAAAACGATTCGGCAGAGTTTTATTCCTCTGAAGACACGGTGTGGGCGAGCATTTGGACGGCCAATGATGTATTGCGTTGTGGGAAAATTGAGGAGAATTCTTTAGAGAATTTTATTGGGGATTGGAGATGCTCATGGGTGGTATCAATGGTGCCTCTGCACCAATCATTCATTTGTGCTTGTTATCCAGAGTGTTAAGCTTATAGTGGTCGATTTCATTTAAGGTTTACTTCCGATTTAGGCTAGGTTCTCACGAGCCATTGCTTATCTACTTTTCCACCATAAAAAGTCTCTTGACTCGCACTCCTTTATCTTTTGCTCAGAATTCCTAGCTTTCTCCATATCCTCTAACTTGAATATATTTGCCTCCATCTTCTCCGCTTATACAACATTCTTTCTTCCATCTCGATCTTCAGTAGCCCATATTTTCTAGTTCCTTGTTCCATGCACCTGCTCTACTATAATTTACTTAAACTACTTCCAGTACCATTCCAAGTACCTCATTCTCGGTATACTTTTTAACTTATCATTTATATTTCTACTCTTCTCACGTAGATGGTTGATTATTTGGGGAGGCGACCACTAACCGAGGCCATTTGCGCTATTATGGATAGGTTTGTAGATTGATAAGGGAAATATTTACTTGTAAATTGAGGAAGGGTAGAGGGATACCTGGCGTCGCCCTTAGTTAAGTGTCAATTGGACCTCAGTTTGACCTCATTTGATGGACGGAGTACTATAGCTGACGTTCTCTCCATATGTCACCCAAGTAGGAATAGGGATTCCGCAAAAAATCACCGTTACTGCCGGGAATCGAACCCGGACCCTCGGAAAGGTAGTCCAATATTCTAGTCGACCACTCCAACCCGACTGTACTACTACTTCTTCAGCTACTTCCATTTCTCTCCTTCCGTGTTGGATACTTTACTGGTAATAACTTTACTGGTAATATTTTTACTAGTTTAAAAACAATACTATCAGTGGTTACCGGTAACAAGAACACGTTAAAATGTAACACACTGAGAAATTAAGTTCAGGTTCTTTTTCGTTTGTCTACGTTTCCATGCATTTTACTTTCCCCATCCTTTCCACCTTAATACCTGGCAACCAATCTTTATTTATTTTATTGGGTTTTGCTTTGAGGACGCTGTGTTTCCGCGGAGTAGGTGCACGTCACAGTGTATTTCCTGAATCTGGATCACTCATCTCTGTCATAACGCCTCAGTGGAGGCTTCGTGTATCTCGCGAGTTATTATGTGTCCCTTGTAACACATTCCCGCTGCCGTTAACTCTCGAGCGGCTCATATCTCTCTCATCGCGGAACGGAATCCAACGTGCCGGAGAGCGAACGCGGGTGCACCGTCCATGATTGAATCCCTTGTCCTTAGCCTCTCTGGCGCCCTTCCCGATGCGAGTCTCCTTGTCGCTCGCCCCGGAGTCAGCGGCGAGGAAATCAGCCCCGGGGGCAGGACACGTCCGAACCTTTCACCGCCCTCCCATGAAAGGACATGGGTGCTCCTACGCGGCGCTTTTACTTTCAAACCTTTCAATAATAAAACATATGTTTCCCTCCCCACCCCACAATATTGGCCAAACTCCTATTACTTTCCAATTACGCGTCGAGGTTCTCGTCGGACCAACGCTATGTAAAACTTCTCCGGTCTAGGAGACCAGACACTGGGAGGGATGGATTGTCATCTTTTCTGCGATTCTGCTATGAATCTTGGCTTGCCATAATCGAAGCGAGGATAGAGAAAGTACGCTGGATGGGAAGGTAGGGAATCGAGTTGGTGTGGTGTTAAAGAGTGTACTGGCTGTACTGTACATCCCTAGGGTTTGGGTGCGAGTGTCGTCAGTGGAAGAGATTTTACCGTCGTGTCCCGATCCCGACTTGGATGATTTGTGGAGGACAGTTTAACTGCAGTGCTCGGTACATCGAAAAGGACATTAAACTGGGACATTGTTTTGCCTGCTGGGCGAGAATGTCTTTAATAGTCCCTCATCCCCGAGCACGAGGATAATGACTTATAATTTGTAATATTTCTCTCCTTTAATAAACGTGTGGAAAATCACTAGAACTGGTTTTTAAATCTCTGGTAAATATTTTCTCGGTATGAAATCAAATGCTAATGTGTTCTCTCATCGATGAAGCTCAAGTCCGATGGTGTGATTTAATATACAAAACTCAAACTCTCAGTTAACCTCAATTTAACATAAATGCTACGCCATCTTGCGGATATCGTCAACCAGACATTATAAAATCGGGTCTAAGTATGTTTTATCCTAGTGCCAAATGCATTTGTTTTCATGTCGCTGAGGATTGATTATGTCATTCCAAAGATTTTGCTTGCAGATTTTATATTTAAATTTTATTGAATATTAATAAATGACCGAAATTTTCCTAATGAAATTTCGATTTTTTTTGTTTTCTTGCTTGCCATCTCGGTCCTTGTCAGTGAATCGTAAAATAGGATCGTAAGTATCATTCCTTAATACATGTGCCCTTTTAACTCTGGTGGATTAGTGTTAGTTTATAGTATTGGTGCAGACTAGCTTTCACTCACTCTTGTTTTCGCAGTGGGAGTGATGGATTTATGTCGCTCTTGCCCGGGATTTATCGGGCGGAGCGAGCAAAACGTTCACCATTTAATCAAGCGATCTCACGCACAAAAAGGGCGTCTGGAACTCCTGTAATAGACAGCAAGGAAAAAGAAAGGTTGTTTCATTAGCCTTTCAAGTGACTCCGGAAGCGACAGAGGAAACTGTTCGATGGTCACGGCTCTGCTACACATATACTGTTGCCCATGTTATTTTTAACGATTTTGCGGAAGAAAAACGACGCCGTGTGGATGCGGAAGGGTGTGGCAAGGTGGACTTCATTTGTAACGGCTGGACTCATCATGTAATTATTTTATCTAGATTCCGACTGCTCATATTATTATCATGAAGACCCATGTGGGGTGGAATAATACGACGACTAGGAGGTATGAAAATGACTACTCCACGCCATTGCCAACGGTTGAAGGTTAAACTGACAACCTTGAATGTTTGAGCTATATTTGATGGAATGGTGGGCTATTCCGAACAACGTCCTCGTATAAAACTCCAATGGACGATTCCTGTCTTCTCCAAAATATTTAATTTTTTGTCGTAGTACCGACACATGATGGAATGCTGATCCCTTTGGTTCAACTTCCCTGTTTGGAGTCCCAATTGACTATTCTCCAACTCTGAAAAAGAGTTTATTCACAGCATTAAAGTGAATTGTGTTATCTTATGAAATGTGTGCCAAGTTGGTGTACACAATTGGAGTAGTTTGTATTAAATTTCTTTCATCACATCGCTGTCAAATGATCCTGGTGATGATAAATCATGTGGTAAACATAATTTTCAATTACTTAGGGATTCACTTTGTGGAAGTTGTACAAATCTATATCATTAAAAGGCACGTCTTGAACCAATAAAATTTCTGTGGAAAAGTGTGTTGTGCCTTTTATTGATATGGACCATTGTCTGGAGTGGAATGTGTTAGAGATGGCGTTTTTCCGTTGCTGTTGATTACGCATGATTTTCCTTTTTCATACCGATTGGAAGGTCGGAAGGTCATTTAGGGTCATTTAGCTAATGGTATTTCTTACGGCCGCTTTCGCTTGTGGATCGCTTACTGTTTAAACAGCCGTCCTTTGTTTAGCCCGTGCGCTATATCCCTACATGATGTTCACGTTATGTACCTATTTCCATATTCCCCTGGGCTCTATTTCGGATACTTTCGCCTTATCCAACAATATGCTATTCGTCGCAAAGTGCTTTACATAATACCAGTGAAAGTGTTCCGCCCGTCGACAAGTGGTTCGGGAAAGAAAGGCCGCCGTCGAAAATTTGTAACGTGGATTGTTTTGTGGGGTTGCTGTTATTTATTTCCCGCCCTTTCTTCCGTAGAGCTTCCCATTCCGTAATAAGGCTTTCCCCCTCCCTCCCTACCTATTGCGCGAGCTGTTCTACTCCTCCCCTCTCCTGCAAAAACTTACCTTGCCCTCTGCCATTCCGTGGGGCCGCATTCAAATCACTTTCACCTTTTTGACTCGCGCTCGTATAAATTTCCTCCTGCCACAATTTATTTTCACCTCTCGACATTTTTTCTTCCCTCCTCCCCACCCCCCCCCCCCTCACCTTTCTCCGTTGCGCCATAGGTCAAGATAATGGACGCTCGTGCCCAATCGATTGTTTCCATTCCTTTTCGATCAGATTATAACTTTTTTCGCTTTCCTTTCGCTTCCAAATCCGGCAGACCGCGCCCGGCGCTCGCCTGTATGCCGGACCTTCCGCTCTTCCTTGCCGCCTCCTTTCCTTCCTCTGCTGAGGCGGTTCGCTCATCAATTATGCATGATGTAGAAAAAAACTGGAAATTACCTGATATTTCCCTGATTTGAATTTTTTTTAAATATCCCTCATTTTTTAACTCCCTAGTTCTCAAAATAAAGCCTAGTTTTATTTTCGTTTATGCCTAAATGCAATATTTTTTGTCAATCCGAGTAATGAATCAAGTTGTGGGCAATCTGCAAATGGTGGTGATCACATCAGCACATCTTAGACCACACAATCTTTTGAGGTTCATTGGGATATTTGCATTGAAATCCTTCGTCTTGGTGAATGTTTACAATTTTTTTAAATTTTCATGTTTTTTTTTCAAATTCCTTTGGGTTCTGTTGCCACCTGTAATACTACAACCCCTGAATACAGTGCCAAGACTAACGGTTGCCGTAGAAAAGAGTAATAATAATAGATATAAAACCTAATTAGAACTCCACGGATATCGAAAATGCTTAACGTACACCAATTAACCAGTGCATAGTTATTCTATCGAAAATTTTCCCTCGATTCCCCGATTCCATTATGCTAATTCATGGGTTTTACGGTATTATTTAATCTGGGAATTCCATAGTAAATGTAATAAACATGGCCAAACATGTACAGCAGGATACAAATTTCGTTTTATGAGATGAATTTTCTGAATAAACAAATGGTCACAATTATTTCGCTTCACGTTTCAGCTGGCAAATATCGTTCGCTGGAGGAATGCATGGCGACTTTCCGTGCACTGTGGTGCCTATCCTATTACCAATAGAAGTTAAATATGTCTAATATCAGACCTTTGGACTGTCTCTACCTTCGGAACCACTTACTTCCTCAGGTTACGTGCATTTCCTATAACATTATACTCATTCGGCACTGAATTATTTTCCTCTCAGCCCTTAAGAAGTATCGCTCCCCCTGCATGACGTTGAAAATACTCCTTTTATACCCTTCTCTTTCCCTTTTACCTCACCTTCTCCCCCAACCCTCAGATCCCCATTACCGGCAAATGTATCCTTATCCCCTTTTTTGCCATATTTGCATTCACTCCACCAACCAACCTGCTATCCCCACCTACCTTATCGACATCTTCCTATTTTTGTCAACAAACGTGTATGCGATGAGAGAACCTTTTTATATCGCATGTTCCGTATCCCATGTTACATTGGTGTTACGAGTACTTAAACGTGCAGCGTATAACTCGTGCGTCATGTACCGTGGAGCATTTACCATGCACCAATGCGCTAGCGTGCCAGCCTCAGACCTATAGCAGAGGATTTGTACATCCGGCCTCAGCCAACCATCCAGTTTCTTTTCTCTTCAATCGGCCAATACGTCGGCAGGAATGGGGATGGTTTGATCGTCGATGTATATGCATGAGCCATGCGATCACTTGAGCCTCACGACTTCAAAAAACGACCCGTTGGGCGCGTTCCGATCGAGCGAATATTGAATTACGTAACGGTCATACTCTGAAATTGCGCTCGCGTGTGAGCGGCTTCAGCTGTTTGCGTTGTCGCCACTTGGAAGGTCATCGTACTCTTTTTTGCTCTCCGGAATTCTCGCGGTTTTATGTGTGTTCTTTTATTCTTCGAGGGCTGCGTATTTTGTCCCTGTCACCCATTCCTTTCAATTTCCCTGAACGAATGATGTTTTTTCTTGACGGCTTGGGTCAAATGATATGAAAAATTTATGTATATTTTTTATACCATTTAAAATATGTATGCAGCTTTTACTGTGAACTCATCGAGTCTATTGAAATTTGAAAGTTAAGCCGGTGTCCCTCGGTGAAATTTGAATATATTTTTTGCGTAGAAATGTTTCGTCCAAACCCATTTCTTCCAATTTTTTTGTGAAGCGACAGGGGTTTTCCTACGGCGCAGTACATACATTTTGTCCCAAAATAGGGGAAACAAATAAAAGGTGATATAATAGTAAATAAAAATGTAGGCTAAGTATTGTGAAGAAGCCACTATAATTACAATTTCAACAGCTTTGAATAAGCTGCACAGGTTTATAATAAATGGAAGATGCGAAGATAAGAAAGCGAAGGCAATGGTGGACCATTATGCCTTAGTTTTTGTGAATTTAATTTATTTATTTATGCATGAATTCATATTTTTTTCGTGTGTTCAATGAGTAGAATATCTACCTAATGGGTTCCATATTTTGCTTAGGAGTTAATGAGATTTAAAATAAATCTCTTTACGTGATTACCCGTGACCGCAACACACCAATATAGTGAAAAGCAATGTTTATTTTTTAAAGGTCTCTGATCGGTTGGTTTCATACATTCGGACGAAAATTTAGAGCATGGTCAAAAGAAAATGTGCAGGAACCTTTTGACCAAAAGCTATTTTGATACAATTACACTATGCCACATGTAATATCCATCCATTGTATGAAACACGCATGCAAATACTTCATCCAAATTCGACCGCGATACACCGGCTTAAGTTTCTAAACATGAATATTTGCAGACGAATTTATTACCTGTCCGAGGAGCCGACTAAAGCGCTACGACGCTTTTTATTTGCAATAATTTCTGTGATTGGTTCTTTTGACGCGTATGAGCATTTCTACTTCTTCTTACGGGACAGTGATTTTCATTCTCTATGAATTTTGTTTCCTTAAAAAACACTCGTCTTTTATAATTTTCTCAAAATTGGCTTGGGGTGTGACAATCAAATTGATTTGTTTCTCTCCGATTTCCTGTCCCCCATATAGAGGAAAATTAGAGGAAAATTAACTTGGAAATATAGGATTCTGGCAACTTATGTGGATGGAAAAGGCTAGAAAAGTAATTATTTTGTCATGAATGAATTTGGAATGGGTGCTCAGGTAATGTTCATATAGATGTGAATACCTCTTTGCTGTTACCATACCATAGAGACAAAGGTAGATTTAGAGCTATAAAAACAAGCATCGTGATGATGTATATCAATCCTTATCGTGGTTTACGAGGACAATAATTCGTAAAACACTTGGTCAGTATTCGAGCCCAAAAAAATTATCTATCTACGGTTATCTCTTTGTGGTTGCCTTTTTAGGATGGAATAGAAGGTGTTTCGTAATGACTCTGTAATATTTTAGGATATGGTTCAGCAGGTCAAAATAAGAAAAACAATCAATTGGACTTGTGTCCGAAAACGCACCGTTGTTCAGCTGCCTGCCGGTATGCGTTTTTCACGGAAACCCTGCTAAATACAAAACTATTTTAGATTAACATTTGATATTTTGTATAGCTGTTAATGGAAATGTTTAAACTAGCATACGATATTTAATTAATTTTTCTAATACATCGTTTCAAAATGGTGGACAATCAAACTTTTCAATCCTTATTATCTTTGCACACAGAAATCGTATTCAAAAAGTGCAAGAATGAAAAGTTGCGCCTTTTATTTAAAACAAAATGGTATCAATTAAATTTCCATACCTACTAAAACAACGAAATGGTCAATAGATTTTCAAACTAATGTCAAAGAGTTTAATGCACACATACAACAATATGGTTTCAATAAAATTTCCATAGCCTCTACAACAATGGTCAACCGATTTTCAAACGAAACGACAAAGAGAGTTTAATGCACTACTGTATTGTGGTATCCTAGGTCACCCGACCTCAATCCTATGGGTTATTTATTTTAGGGCCAAATTAAACCAGCTGTGTATGGCCAGCGGATCAACAGCAGGGAGCAGTTGGTGGACCTAATTCAAGATGCAGAAAATGAAATTAGGAACAATCAAAATGTACTGGCTAGAGTATACGAGTCACTTCGTAGGCGTTGCGAGAGCTGTTTTGCTACGGGAGAGCTAGATTTTGACCACCTTCTTTAATTATGTTGTTCTGTATTTTATTAATTTAGTGAACGATTTACCTATGTATGAAATCATGTATTTCCTTTTATTGTTTGAGGTAATGTAAAAGTATTAGCTTGTTTTTGTTTTGAAATCAATTATGGTTTATTGTTGTATGTGTGCATTATACTGTCTTTGTCGTTTGGTTTGAAAATCGGTTGACCATTGTTGTAGAGGGTATGGACATTTTATTGAAACCATATTGTTGTATGTGTGCATTAAACTTTAATATTGGTTTGAAAATCTATTGACCATATTATTGTTTTAGTAGGTATCGAAATTTAATTTATTCCATTTTGTTTGTAAATAAAAGGCGCAACTTTTTCATCCTTACACTTTTTTAATTCGATTTCTGTGTTCAAAGATAATAAGGATTGAAAAGTTTGATTGTCCACCATTTTGAAACGATGTATTAGAAAAATTAATTAAATATCGTATGCTAGTTTAAACATTTCCATTAACAGCTATACAAAATATCAAATGTTAATCTAAGATAGTTTTGTATTTAGCAGGGTTTCCGTGAAAAACGCATACCGGCAGGCAGCTGAACAACGGTGCGTTTTCGGACACATGTCCTATTGAATTTTTTTCATATTTTGACCTGCTTAACCATATCCTAAAATATTACAGAGTCATTACGAAACACCCTGTACATATCTAGGAGGTTAAGGATAGCTCCTTTATACGTTGGTGCTGCATAGGCTTCACGAAGAGCTGCTCGATGTTGATCGTTTATTTTTTGCGGACTATCCATTATCACTATCCATCCACTGCGGATTGATGAGGGTTATAGCAGCAATGTAGGCCAATTTGTACTCAATTCTGGTCTTTGTTTTATCCGACTATAACTACAAAACCTTTCATGCCGATGGCCCAATTATCTGCTTTCAAATGAAAACACTGTAAGGTCAGTTCGAAGTTCAGTGGTACGCTTGTAGTGTAGTTATATTTGATGTGCCTATTACCGAGACACGATTTCCACCGTGTTCATTTGAACCTTAAAGACAGTGATATTCTCACTGCTCAGGGGAATAGAGTGATGAGGAAGAAGGGCTGACGGAACACACAGTTGATGGTAATCCACTCGTGTCGGACATCAACGGGGTCGGTGCTCGTTGTAACATCCGACCAACTACGTACTTTACTTTCATTGCTTTCCTCCGAAATTATCGTGAGGGCACCCGGAAAAGATCAAGAAAATTTGATCATCCACGTCTTTTGAACGTGAGGTCTTGATGCCTGTTTCCACTTTTGTGTACACAACCTTCTTCACCTTGCCGATCACATCTCTTTCCTTTTATGACAGGTATTTCTCGTAACCACGCCGGGTACGCAATGTAGCAGCCTCGACCATCAGAATATATTTTCGTGCATTTTAAGTGCATCTCCTTTTGCCTCATAATAAGGAAATAACTCGCCAGTTGGATTTTATATTTGAATTCGACTAACTCTGGTGACCATGATGACTTATTCGTTCATTCGTGTCGTAGCGAAATTGTGCTATAGTTATTTATGACTGCAAACCCGCGTTAGTGGTGTTAATGTATTTAAGGAAACAACAATTATCAATAAATGACTGTCATTTCTTAACTGTTATCGGCAAGAGATTGAATTACATCCTCGATACTGGACAGTTTTTATTATATGAGTAAGTACCCAGCGTCGATTTAGAATAAATATTTTCGCTTTGGGTTTTTCTATGGATCACCCACAGAAATTCTTGTGCACCGCTTCTTGCTTTTTTCATCTGTACAGAAATAAAGCTTTCAGCATTTACTTATTGGTATATTAGCCATTCCCATTGCTGTTGGTAGAGGACATGTATTGCAAAACACTGCCTTACATAGAAATTTAGAAAGGATTCTAGTAATAGTTTTTTTCTATAGCTGTCTCAATAAATACACTCTCCTCTAGTAGGGTTAGTGATGACGCGATTACAGATTCACGCGATGCATGTGTTTCAAATAATACTTGGGATTTAGATATACTATGTGATACTGGGGTCGTTTTTTCCTCTCTCTCTCTCTCAATGGTCTTTCATACTATTAATATCGTACCGTTGTTGTTATACCTAATATGGAGGTTCGAATGGATATGTAGTAAGTTCTACAATGCGATCTGATTTGACCTCAAGCACCTATTCTTCTCTCATACTCTGTCGTGCTTCTCAAGCACGCATTCGTTCATCTACTCAGCATACATCCCACTCATCTTCCTCAAATCTAATACCCTATTCCCCTATTCCTCCTTACCTATCATTCTTGTTTCGATAACAGCCTTCAACATCCTAATGTCCCAGATCTCCTTCTCCCTAATTCGTGTCTCCTTTCCTCCCCTATCATAACTGGTACTTTTTTTGTCTTTATTTCCATCGGCTCTTCAGGCTGACGATCCAAATTCATCCTATATATGTTTTTTGGCAGTGACAGTTTCGATAGCATTGCAGCTATCTTCTTCAGGTCAGAAGGTCAGCTATCTTCTTCTGGTCACTTCTGACCTGAAGAAGATAGCTGCAATGATATCGAAACAGTCGTCAACGATAATGGGAGTACGCGGAAAAAAGCAGGAAAAGCCTTCACTGCCATCTCAACGACTCCGCGGAAGCCTACGAGTTCATCCTATATATTTTGCTTGAGTATTTTATTCTCTGTTCATAAGGACCTGATTTCGGAACAAATTTGAGCAATGTTCCATATCAAGCTCTCAACTAGCCTTTTATAAAATTTCTACTTATTTCTCTCGAAGTAAATTCATTCCTGTCAGCAAACGTATCGTCTTTTATGCAGTTATTAGTACCTTGCAGGTCAGAATACGTTTGTTAGTACATATTCCACTCAATGATTTTTTATCTTAAAACGTATTTTATCCTTACCCTGTGTCTCCATTCAGCTAAGCATACTTCCTCTCTCTCTCTCTGTACCTCTTTATCATATTTAAAGTGTGTATTCTTTTTTTCCTGTCTCCAATCACCTTACGTTATAACTTCAGTTTGGATTGTTAATATCCACTCGCCTCCAGTTACTTAATCCATTTACCTGCTCTGCCTCTTGCAACAACCTCCTAGCCTCCTCACTATTCCATAAACTTTCCTGTTTGCTTTCCCTTCAGACCATCGAATTTTGTTGATCCTTTGCCACACGCGCATATCAATCCCCTCCAATCAATTCTCATCTTCTCTGAGCCCGCGGATTGCTTCCACACAGTTCCATGTTCCACATCAAACTAATATTTTCTGAACTTAACTTGTTAGTCAGCTCAAAGTTCTATTCTTTTTTCCACAGTTATCAATCGCCGCTCATGCGTACACGGCTCCCTGCCACATATATTTTTAATGATGCCAGATTTCGTGGTAAATGCTGCTCGAACAACTAAAATGCCTCACCTGCTGTTGTTTGTCCTGGTGGTTTTCTGAGTAGTTCACCTCTGTCATTCTTCAAAAATCTCATTATATTCGAGTGAGAGTGCGAGTAATGCAAAAACGTAAGTATGTATAGGCTTTCGGAGTATCAAGAGCCGAGATTATCTCTTTGAGGGTGCAGTTTATAGTGGTCAGGGAAAGTTGACTTTTCAACCTTTCGTTCTCTGGAAAGATTTATTAATTTTGAGTGCAGTTGCGCTTTATCTCGTCCGCATCGGTGCCCGGAAACGCGAGTCCCTCGGCGCATGCAACGAATTAATGTTTTCACTTGGAACGTGCCCGATCTTGCAATGCAGAGGTTCAAAGGGAGCCGTGAACTCCTCAGCAGTCGCCCCCGTTTCGCACGCTAAATCATTCGCGCGGGCGTCGACCGAATCTTTGCGAAATTCCGTCAAACTTATCGGTCGGATCAGCCGGGTGGCACGGGAGTGGCCGAGCCGAGATGGAGAAACCGCGGAAAATAGGAAGGACACGTCCCCTTTTTGCGGCGATATTTCTCTGACCGTTAACCCCTGGAGAACCACCAAACCATGCAAACCTACACTAATGAGAGGGAAATTCAAATCATTTCATTGGATCGGAATTCGAATCCAACTTTGGCATATCGTGCACGACCACATCTTCTGTACTCTAATGTAGTCTGCTGAAGGGAACAACTTGTTCGTTTAGATCGTCGCTGAAATTAGCATTGAAGTAAGATGGCTTGGTGGTACAACTAGCTAACACAACTGACCGGTTATAGGGAGATTGGGGTTTGAATCCCGGTGAAGTCAAATGACTTTTTCTTGGCGAATTTCACCCTATTTGGTGTCTATCTTTCCACTCGTACGCGTGACGTCGTACCACATAATTTGTGTAACCGTAATGTTTGGAAAATGTCTCCATGGATAATAGTTAATTATTCTGGGTCTCTCGTTTTCTTACCGAATATATTCGGCGAAGAAATCTCGGATATCCTACAGGGTAACAGTGTTGTTCTGCACCGACATTTGGAAGACTAAATCTGACATTGGGGTCTTCCGAGTAACCAGGGTAAAATATGCTTGATATATTATTATTAGGGTAATTTACTGGTTAGGGTAGGTTTAAATGGAAGAGGATAAAAATCCTCTAGATTATTACAGGCGCAGACCTCTATCTACCTATACGATTTCTTTCTTCATATCAGCTTACGTCCTAACTCTCTTCATCTCGTCAATAAAACCTATTGTCTTCCTTCCCTTCTCCGCTTACCCAGCATCCTCTCCTCTATCACGGTCTTCAGCAACCATTCACCCCTTATTAACTCTTCCAACCACCGACCCTGCCTCCTCCTAGTCTCCTCCAGAAGTTTCCTCTTCTCAATCACCATATCAAGCACTTCCTCGTTAGTCTGGCTTTCCGTGCATCCCCCTTTCCTAATTCTCCTCCATTCCCACATCTTAAATGCCTGCAGCCTATTCTCATCTTCCTTTCCCAAAGTTCATCCTTATGCACCTTACAACGCTACCTACACTTCACATTAAACTCTTCGCCAGCCTCCTCTCTACATCCTAAGAAAGGTCTCCGTCAAGAGCCCCCTCCTATTGCTAAACGCTTCTGTCGCTGGCTCTATTGCCCTTTTAATTTCTTTGCTAATATGACTATTTCTTCCAACATAAAACCCGGCAAATCCTGGTCCCTACTTTCTCCCTAAAGATGCGGCAGACGTAACCTTCGAAACGTCGGTACTGAACGACTCTGCTCCCCCGTGGGAAACGCGAGGTCTCTTCCCCCACTTTATATATTTCGTTGCATTCCTCACTGTTTTTTATTTCGGTGATCTGCTAACATTTACCCTACTTGGGGTGTACTCTGGATGTTTATAGGTGTATTACGAGGACTTAAGTGTGTCATTGAAGCAATTTGCTTTTGTCTTGGCCTTTTTTTTGGAGCGAATGCTTAAAGTTAAGCTCGTTTCATTTTCGCTCCTCTATTGTTTTAGAGTTGGGTAAATAAAAGACCATGTCGAAACGTCGGCCAGTATGGAGAGCCTAACTCGGTGGAGAACCCGAGAAGATTTCATACATCAAGTGCGCCGGGAAAGCACCAAATCTTACATAAAGTATATTGCTTGCTCTAAAGTGTAGAATTATATAAATTAATGTTCATGGTAGTTTTCATGTTCTCGAGTCTTTGTATCATTCCCTATGAATATTTATTTCTTATGTTTCACTTAGATGTAGTTCTGTAAACTTCATTGAATTCACAATAGCTCGTGACTAATAATAATGTGTTTGTTTCTTTCTAGGTGAGTACGAGAAGGATATTTTATTTTTAGCCACTTGGGAAATTTTAGCAGTTTTCTTGATTCGGTGGTCAGGTGAGTTGTTTCCCTTAAGTGTGCATCCTGAATTTCCGCATTTTGCAAACATGTCGAAATAGTGCTGTGAGCATCAGTGCATGTGCGTACCGAATAGGCGTATACATTTTGTAAATTAGTTTTTTAAATAACAGTTCCCAGGTTACCCATTATTCCAATCGTTAAGAATGTTCCAGAAACAATTACGTATCCTACCCCCACTTCAGATACAGTGCTCCTACGACATTAGTAGTTACTTTTACTTTATAAATGTATCTACTCAACGATTTAAAAATATACATTATGCATTGAGTATTCTTTAGATTATTTTATCGTACAAAGCTCCTTTTGTCATCAGTATGTCCTTTGTCTTCGCTTCAAGTTTTCTATTCCACTTTACATCTGGATTGCTTATCTCTATATCACTCTTCCAATGTTGCCTAACATTTTATTTTCTATCACATCTATACACCCATAATCTTACTGCCACATATTATGTCCTCTATTCACTTCACCATATAAATCCAATTTCTCCGCTAATATGCTATCCTATCCTGTATTCTTGTACGAGTTATTATTGTATGTATATAAGTGTTCATGTAACATTTATCTCGTAAGCGGCTCTCGTGATCTTGATGATACATCATATCTTGAAGATTTTAGGTCCAGGAAATCCATTTGGCTTGGTATGATCCTCGGGAAAATGCGTTAAGTGACCAATGTTGGGCTCAGAAAAGATTTCTGGGCCAATTCATGTAAAGCATGAGAATCAATGGGGACTTTAAGGTAGATCTATAGATCCATCTATCTATAGATAGATAGAAGGTATATCTATATCATTTTACGGCTTTAATATATGATAAAATACGCCCTAGACAATGAGACTTGTACTAAATTGCGCGACAGTTTTAAAATTTTATTTTCTTAGCTTCCAATTTTGACTTTTTTTGTGTATCAAAATTCATGTCTTGATTTCCAAAGACGAAAATTAATTTCCATAACAAGGGTGCATTGAAGAAGTAGAGAAGGTTTTACCTTAAAAGATTGTCGAAACAGCTGTGAGACGTCGAAACCTTGGATAAATAAAGCTGTAAAGTTCCAAGCACATTCTATTACAAGCAAAGGAACGGCTACTGTTGAGTTCATAAGATTTAGCGATAAGATTAGGCCATAGTAGAAATACATATATCTATGGTATTATGGCATCTGGAATCTGTAGAATGTTGGGCTTGTGTTAAACGTTGGCAGGATCCGAATCATATTATCACCGAGTGGGAAAGAAACCGTTTAATGTAGCATTACAACTTATTTCCCTCGCGAAGATATTCTAAATGGCTGATAGATTTCATTTTTGGTCCGATATAATTGTTGAATTTTATTCCGAGGCTTTCGTTTAACACCTTTGCCCAAAAGTCATAGGGAAATGCTTTGCGATTTATGGTCAAAGTGCATGAAAGACATTGTAAAAGGCAACTTAAGCTACGGTTTGGATGGAAGTGTATCAGAGGGTGTAAATCCAGTTACCTACTTTTCACTCGGCTGAACTGTATCGTAAAAATCAAGTAGCAAGGGAAAGAATGGGTCCCTTCTTACTTCTCGATCTTTCCGTCACCTAAAGCATGGCGTTCAGATTATCATACATGCGTGCCATTTTTAGCTTGCCTCGTTTTTTCCTGAAGTAGAACGTGGCATAACTTTGTACCTTTCACTCAGCGCAGCGCCCTCCTTTAAAGAAAGGATAAAAGAAGCACGTGGATCACTTTGTAAAGATGTGCATTGCCTTTCTTCAAAATGGGCTTTGTCATTGTTCACCTATATAGTAGGCATAATATGGAATCCAGTCTGCCGATTAATGCTTCTCATCGCAGGTGATAATCATTGTTCATTGAAATACATTCTGCACTTTTATGATAATCGGTGTCTTTTTCCAGCTGATTCTGTCACATTTTCATTGCCTGCGGTCTTGATATGTGTTCTATCGTTTCACGTTTGAAAATCGACTGATTAGTTTATTGAATATTTCCCCTTCTCTTCCACTGTGTATACCTGTGTCCCCAAAGGACCCTGATAGTCTTCTTATCTATATTAGTTTTTAGTTTTCTCAAGGTCTAATCCAGCTTAGTAGCCATCCGCCTGCCAGGACTTAAATCATTAGTCTTTTTGGTTATTAGTGAGCGATATCGACGGTTATTCTGAAAAAATGGAGAGATTATTGTTTAGCTTATATTTATTGCCAGTTTAGCGTATCTTCTGTAAACTTCTTCAGTTCTTTCCGGCCCTGGATATAGCTATATTTAAGAGGCCGTTCGTAATATTATCGTTTTCCGCGCGGTGTGGATCGTAAAATACGTATCTATATAAGGTTTCAAGCGAAAGTCGTATTTTACCCGGGGGGCAAGGCGTTCGGGAGAGCTCTCCTCGGCGTGAGGACACGCCCGCCAGCCCGCTTGATTTGCGAGGGACACGGCCTGTGCTGCTTAATGGGAAATTCGCGGCGCGTGTGAATCGGCTGGTCGCCCAGCACGCGTGCCCGGCACGAATTTTAAAAGACGAAACTTTCCCCCGGTTGAACTCCCCGCAACGTTCATTTCCGATCCGGTGGGTCTTTCCTTTCTCTAACGAGCACGACAATGACTCCCTCTTCCTTTCTTCCCACTCCCCCGTGGGAAAAAGACTTATTCCACCCGTTTGGTAGTTATGACGCTGCCGTAGTAAAAAAAGGACTTGTTTTTGTGGCGTTTCCTCCCGAACAGTAAGTATTCTCTTTTTTCTCCCGCATTGCATTCGAGGTATTCCGCAACATCCCGAAGAATTCGATTCCGCCAATGGCACAACGAAACTTCTCAGAGCGTTCATCCTGTCCCTACTCTGCTTCGTAATGAATTTAAAGAGTTTTTCCTCTCCTCATGCATTGATTTAGGTTTTAGTTCCCTTTCGACGTGATGTATGTGGGAAAGCGGAAAAAAGAGGTCCGTCCATTGTTACATTTTTTCTTCGTTTGCGAAAACTGATTGTTGTGGTGGTGGATTTGTCAATGCTCGGAGCTCCCTGTTATCTAAGAGGTCGCGAGATCGAGTCATGTTGTGAGATTTAGTTATGTGTTTAATGATTTGTGTCACCTGCGCGAAGGTTGGTTCTCAGATGGATGAATTTAAATATTCATGATTATGTAATCGGAATTGAGTGTTTCCGGAGATAGATGTAAATCTTTTTCATACGTGTTCAAAAAGGTACAAGGAGATTGTTTTTATGGCTAAGGATTGCCCAACATGTGATGTTTACGTGACCTGATCATTGACTAGTCCTCAAGGCTGGCTGAATTATTACTGTTAATTTAATTTCTCTTTGTAATCCTCAAATCGTTAAATAATTTTCAATTATCGTTGGAATATCCAGCTAATATTAATGGCTACCAATTAACATTAAATTATTTCAGTACTATCTTAAATATTATAATTAGCATTTCTTTGTACTTCGAATCATAGCTACCTCAGAAAATTCATGATGTAAAATGATGGTAATAAATATAATTAAACTTAATTATATTCTGAGCTCATTGCTTAAAGCGTATAAAATAATATTAATATATCCTACCTCACTTCACTATAATCCAGAAAAAGCTTTATTCTCTGTTATTCCATTGGTAATTGCAATTGAGAAGGTATATTTGTGAAGTCTAATTACTGTCATTAAGTGAAAAAGATTCCATTTTTTATGGATGGATTGAGGAAACGAAGCTCTAAAATACATTAATAATTGGGGCATGTTTCCTTTGATATTTTTAGAAAAGATTTTACCGAAAGGAATGCACGGGGTGTGATTTCTTTAAAAAAATATTTCTTTTTTGCTTGCCACAAAATGTTTCCATTCCACCCCCAGGAGGAAATCTGGCCCTAAATAAAATGCTATGTGGACCTCGTAGCGCCGCGTTCGCGAACTTGAATTTTGGAATTGAGTCTTCGATGTCCTAACATTAGTTCGGGGTGACGCGTCGCCGGGGTGTGAAAAGGTGTGGCGGGCCGGACGGGGGAGAGGGGATTATTAATTAATTATAATCGGGCTCAGCGAGGCTGTCACTCCCTCGGCAAGACAGGCGGTGGAAGAGAAGTCTCCTCCGGTCGCGTGGCTACCCCGTCGGAGCCGTCTCCGGACGCTGGTGAAGGAAATTCGAGTGGCCCCCTTTTTTTCTCCAGGCCTCATTCCCGCCTCTCGTCTCATCCATCTCTTGCGCCGCTCCGCTCTCGTCTCTCATCGGATTGAATCTTGAATCGAGAGACCGAAAAAAGTATCGGCGACGGACGTCAAACCAGGCCCGACACCTCGCGCCCGTCGAGTCTTCAAAACTTCGCCCGCGAAGGCCGGAGACTTCAACGGTTGCGTGGAAAGTTGAGGCGCCGAGAGAGACTTCAATGCGTGAAAGGTAGTAGAAACTCCACGCAGCCGTGTAATTTGAGGATTATTCGTGTCGGTGTCACTGCACATTTGTGTGATTTTCTTACATGCGTCGTCCTTATTTTAAAAGGTTGCTTCACGACTGGCGACTAATCAGTAGAAATATTCCACAACTTTTATTTTTTCTACTATTTTGAAAAGGGATATATAGTTTTATGAATTAAACTCCCGAAAAAACTCTCCAAAGTTGGGGAGGTTTTAACATGTCTGCCCATATGTTTGGCAGAATTATTTTGTGATAATAATCATTTGTATTTAACTATTTCCCGAATACATGGAGAGGTGATGGTAGGATTCTTGAGCGGAATATTAGGTTTAAAAACTTTGTATATTTTTAGTAAATGCTTGTCCTTGAACGAGAACTCTGCTACTGCGTTATTTCTACGCAGTACATTTCGTCTGTATTTTTCAATAATTAATGGGTTTTTACCGATTACTTAGGTTTTAATTGCATTGTTTCTATTCGGCCTTTTGTTCTACTAACGTCTTTTCATCATTTCATTTCTCTTCTCAATTTAGCATCACTCCTATTTCTCTTAATTCCATTCAAAGTGCGTATATTTTTCCCACCTCATCCCCGCTTTTTCAGCATTCCACCCTCAATAACAATCCTCATCATCCTTTCCCCTCTCATTACTTCTTCCAACTACCTTCTCCTAGTATCCTCCAATTACAATTCGTTCGTCTTTTGCTACATAACAATTTGTTAAATCCCTCCAATGATTATTGCTACTTTTTTCTCAAATATGGAATTATCACATTTTTAAGCGAAAACGCCAAGTTTTTCTGGCCCAGAAAAGGTTTACCTATAGGACGCATTATCTCGCTTGGGTACTTGAGTAATTGGGGAATTACGTAAACTGTCCTCCTTGAAAAACTATGTATTCAGTTGGAGCAGTCAAATTGTACCGTCACTCAAACCCTTTTTCCATTCCCTCCGTCATATTTTAGCAGACGGCTTCCTCCCTCATTTGGCACAATCACCAGTTATATTTGTTCAAAATTTTAATTGAATAAAGCCGTGCCTCGCAATGTGATGGTATAGTTTTCTTTGACAATGATGTGTTTCAAGACTGCTACATTGGATATCACTTTCGATTTCTGAATTCGTTGCTCTAGTTTCCGCGGGTGACTTCTCATTGCGTGAAAACTAAATTCCTGGAAAAACTTGTATTCATTGATAGATTGGATCAAGTGCTTGCTCAAGCATTCTACTGGATACCGCAGCGTGGGTCTATGTGTCCTTGAGTGGTTGTTTCGCAGCACCCGCTACTCAATACGTGGCCTACGCCAGTCGCGATTCCAGATTGTGTGACTTTTGACCGCAACCTCATCAATCTTTATAATTTCAAACACTCAGTTAAGTTTTGGTGCCTAGTACTAAACGATTTGGGTCCCATTTACCGCTAGATCATTCGTCTGCGGCATAGTTCGTGGTTATGTCATCTGATGCAACGGCGTGTCCATTATTTGCTTCGTTTTGCAATGCCGCGCATGTAATATGATAGTTCTTGATCAGTGCAAACGAGAACCTCCTTTCTAAAGTGAAGGTTGCGCGGTTGTCTCCCCGTTTTCAATCACTGAGAACTTTAATGAGAGAATTTAGAAAATAAGGAAAAAAGCGAAAGTCATTTCACTCCTTGGCGCACAAACCGCGTCCCGGGCAGCAATCACATAATGAGAGCGTCCCCTTCTCTTCATGTGCAGTCCGGCATTCTTCTCCCGCCCGCTCCTTCCTGTCAAATTCTTTCGCCTTGCACCGGTTGCTACACTGCGGACGGAATCTTAAATAGCTGAGGGATCGCCGAGCGTGAAATAATTGTTCCCCACAATGGGGCGAGGGTGTCCTTGCGGGCGGCCTTCTTCCGGGGCGCTCGCTCTGTGGCATCTTCCATCCAACACATGCCGTCCCGGTATGAGGAAATAAACCAAGTTCCCTCACTTTCAGTCTTGACTCTTGCAGAGTCTCCGCTTCTTCACCCTAGTTCAGGGGTCTCCAAACTTTATTCCACAAGGGCATACTACTACTATTGGGCACTTCGGAACTTTTCAGCGGGCCGCAGTAAAAAATAGAGGAAACTCAAGATGTGGTGTATAGAAAGCAGAGAATTTTATATACCAATTACAAAGTATGTGAGATTAAATTATCGTATATAAGTGACGACGAACACAAATACTCGTATTTCCATCACAAATTATAGTAAAATCATCAGTATGAATGCTGTAACTTTGTTTGTGTTTTTTAAATCTTATCAACCTGAGGTTTAAATTTTGAAACGCTAATTACAAGTAGCGACTTCCAATGTTCATCAGATAACATTTACCAATATTTTACTCGATATATTTCATTCGAGAATGCTCAAAAATTTAATATAATTAAAAAATTTTAAAAATCGATGAAGTTTTTCCTTGTATTTATCTTAAAAATAAGTCCAGTGGGTGCATTGTACCATAATTATTGCACGGGCCGTACTTTGGAGACCCCTAAAATGGTAAACCTTGGTAAACGGGAGAGAGGAAAGCGATACGCATTGTGGGGGTGATAAAAGTTTTTGCTGCTGAAATATTAAATACCCGGTTTGGTTAGTAACAATTGCTTATTAAGGGCGGGATTATGAACGACGTTTCCTGAGGGGACAAAAAGGGACTATGGCGTTCAGTTTTCTGTGGTCTTCCCGTCAGGTAAGAGTGTATTTCCATTAACGGCAGTATCAGCGCCATTTGTGGACAGATTTTGCTAACGGAGTTCTAAACAACTGCGAATTGGCTGATTATCCGTAAAATACTGACGAATACTGCTTCAAGAAGATTAATAATATTTCATTGTAAAGTTAAAAAGTAAGATGGACAGTCTGGAAATGAAATATTGAATATATTAAAAAAAATAGATTGGCTGATTCAGTTTGCTGACCAGACTCTTTCACCTCCTTCCCCGCTAGATTAACGTCCCTCCTATCACGGGCGTCAGAGTCCCCTGCACCTCATTATCTACTTCAAGCATCTACTATGCCTCGTCCTAATTTTATTCAGTAGCTCCCTCTCCTTAATAACCACTCCGAACACTTCGTCGTTTATCTTTCTTTCTGTCCGTTGCAGTTTCTTCATTTTTCTCCGCGCCCATATCTCAATAGCAAATTCATATTACCTACTGGCATGAAAATAATAATCTCATTCATAAATTCGGCTTAAATAATTAGATATATAACTAAAGTATACTTATAGTACACTTAAATTACCTTATGCCTTCATGAGGTGCAGTTCCGGAAAAACTCTACGGATGTCTAATATCGGAAAGTCAAGCTCAAAGTTACAGGAAAAATCCAAATCTCATTAGTTTCAGGTCCATCCAATTGATATCATAGAACACTTAAATTACATCTGTAGTGTGGGACTGGAAAATAATCGAGATAGGAAGAGTGATTCACTGTCAAACCGAGAGGTCCTAGAATTCATTCTTCTCCTGTATAACTACTACAAGAGCAGACCGAGACTCTATTCTACCGAAACTTTGGTCTGTTTTTGTTATACTCCAGTCTGCTCTGGTCATTGAATGTGCGTGGAAAAGAGGCGTTTTTGTACCTGATAGCTCAACAGCGTGCTTCTTCCTATTTTGTTGCTTCTATCAGTTCTAGAAATTTTGTGCGGGGTTGAAATAATAACCTCCGAGTCGCCTTCAAAACTACAATGAGTTGAGCTTTTTAAGTAATCTTAGCCTAGCGTGTAGCCTCCGAGTGCAAAGCGCCTCCCCACCTCGTCCTTCCATCAGCTGAGTTACGCGCACTGTTCGCTCAAAGCAGTTATATATGAAGCGTGCGGCTTTCCTTTGTATTTTGTTTATTTCGCGTATTAAGTCTACCTGTGCTTGGTCCGAATTCTCACAGAAAACTCAAGACTTGGTCTCGATGTTGTTCTACATTGAGGCTCGATAGTCAGTATTGATCATCATCGCTCGGCCCTATCTTTATCGGAGCCTGGCCCCCCTATATCTTACTCAGTCCATGTTCTTCCTCCGACCCCTCCATTCCATCTTTCGCGTTCCATTGTGCGGAGGAAATGCCGGCAAGTCTCTCATCCGGGTCGGGTGGACGACTTTTACGACTTCACTCCATGATTTGTGCCCTGGCTCGCCGAGGCGGTGAAGTGGAGATTTTGGCAGGAATGCTCTCGTTTCCCCCTCAGTATAGAAGATTGGTCGTCGAATGGAAGTCGGGTCATGTTTTCATATTTGGTATGGTTTCAGGGAAAAAAATATCCTCTGTCAATTACATTTTGATAAAATTTCACCTCTCTGCATTGTGTTTTCAAATAATCGCTCGTGGAATTACGACTATCTGAGATAGCCTTTTTCAAAACTCGCTGACTTGATTAGTAAAAGTTACGTAGCTTCGCCCGAACGCTTTTCGGAGCTACCCGCAAGTGCAGAATCCACAGAGATATAACTATCCGTATTATCCGGGAATCAAACCCGGATCTCTCGATACCGCACCAATAGCCTGAAAAATGTGGTTTTCCTTCTAGAAAACCTAAAACACGCATTGATTTTGTAAATATAAAGCCAGTGTTCAACCTGATAATGTATTCGTCAAATAACCTGCATCTATAGTCCCAGAGGGGTACTTTTCATTGCCTTACGCATGTAGCCAACCTAAAGAAGGCTTTTCAAACTGCATAAATGAACATCTTGCTTGCAATTACTCATAGAGTTGCGAGCCATCTTCGAGAGTGCAAGTTTCTCGCCGCTCAAAGTTGCACGCACGGTAGCGGTCAGGTAGATTAAAGAAAATAATAGATCGAGTTATACGGTAAGATAGCAAATGAGAATGTTAAAGCCATATTGAAATACGCGATTGACCATATTTAATAGATCACTTGTACCGGTAATACGCCAAAAGAACGTCGGTTTTAGCTGTGGAATCGTCGTGGTTCCAGCGTAATGGTTTATCTAAAAATTTCCAAATGAAAATAATTTATGAAAAAGCACTGCGTTATTAATAAACTTTATGGACAACTTGCGCGTGAAATCCTCGATAGGTGGATTTTTTTTGCAAATAAGTAGTTTTCACAGTCGTACGTCAAGACGCCATCTACATTCTTCCGTAATTTATGGGGAAACCATTAGTCAAAAAACTTCCCAATGTACACGGGTGAAGTTTTTTTTAAGCATCCTGAGTCATGCCGGACGGAAGAATGGCCTGCTTGGTGCATCGTAAAATTTTTAAACGCTGTTTTTTCGTGGGTACCTTGAAGGTCGTAATCATTTTGGAAATGTTGCTCGATATTTATGTCCATATTTTTTCAAGCGCTCGTATCAAGGTTTGTTCTGATGGGTCATTACGTCGTTGTTTTATGGCTTCGTTAGCGTGAGGTGGTTGCTATAGCGTGAGGTGGTGGTTGGTGTTGGTAGACATGGAGCAAAAGCAGGTGAACGCAACATGTGTCCAGACTTCCCATGCAGACCGACCAAGAGGCCGGCCAGCGAATTATTTCGGAGGCGATGCACGGCTCTTGTGAATGAGAAATGAATGTTGAACGAGTGAGGGGGTCGTGACCGGCACTCGAAACACGGTGTACAACGTTTTTGTGAGACCAAACGCTCAGTGCTTGGTGGTGGTATTTGTGGTCAGTACCTGAGAATTAACAATAACTCTTGTCCTTCAAAAACTGCATAGGCATTTTCATTGTTAGGTTTATTTAATCAATGAAAGGAGAACGTTTTTCCTTTAGCCTTGGGAAAAAGTGGACCATTATGTAAGACTACTCCGGCGGTTTAATTTACTTTTTATTGTTCGCGATTCGTTTATATCTATGTGCGTGTTCGCTGGCCATTGCAGAGAAAATTTTAAATCCAGGATCGCTCTCACAAGAATTGATGGTGTGGCTAGTCAAGGTTGATTGAATGACCCGATGTCGTAACTAATGTAGCCGTAGAGATATTTTTGCTTCGTAACCGCTTCGTATAGTAATAAGAAGGACGGCCTTAGAGCATCATCGTGCATCCAGTGCCGAGGGCGATTACACCCGAGAAATTTAAGGAGAAACACTCAGCGTTTACTCGATATTGATGGCCGTGGTTATCGCAGAAATATGTGGTGTCGTGGAAGGCACCACGTGGTTGCTCGAATATAGATGAAGAGTACAATTTGAATCAGAAATTGTTGGGCGATAAGTTGTCAAATTAGGGGAATTTATGTTACATTCGGTGAGAAAAATAAAGGGGCAAATAGTCCACTCAATGCGGGGTCGTTACTTATTGCACTACTTATCCGCGGACGAGTCCAACAGTGGGAAACTCTTTGTCTGCCCTTCGGTGGGAATCGGAACTTTTTCATTCAAATTACTGTAATCCGCAGTTGATGTTTTGCTCGTCCTTGGCTAACGCGCCCGAATAAGAGGGTCAGTCTCTTTAGCTTTCATCTCCAACGCCATTCGTGCCACGTGTAATGTGAGGGGGGGAAGGTATTCCCGAGACGTATGTACCCAGTACATATTGAGGTTCGTAAACGAGGATGGCTTAATTGGCTTTGGTTTACAGCAGTCAAATAAAAATTAATGAAGCGCACTTTCCTTCGCATGGTGTTTTCGTGGTGTGAAAGTTTTCGAGCATTTTCTCGTGACAGCTAAACACCTTCGTCCCCGATCGGCTTGTGGTCTTATTCAAATACCTACACGTTGAATGCATTTTTCCACAGTTTCATTATCCTTGCGGTTTTCCATCATAATTATCTTGGGTACCTTTTTTTGAATGATTAATTTTTTATCGAGTGTTTTTTTTCGCATGAAAGAGGTGTGAACCTCAGCCACTAGATAGAAGGAAATGGAGAAGAATTCACAGTTCGTATCTCCCTCCCTGGGTTGAGTTCGGACATTTAGAACTATCGCCATAATGTATTAGTGTTCCCCTGCCAAATTCTTATGGTTATCAGTATCCTACCTAATAAAGAGCTGAGGAGCTATTGCATAAAATATTTTTCTGCTTGGGGTGCTTTTCTTTGCCCGTAGTACCGTTTTAAATGTCTATTTCTTTCTTATTCGTTTCCCCACTACCTTACTTCGAATATTTCATTATTTCGTACCCTTCAATAACACCTGTCTTTTTTTTAGCTTTGTTTTAGCTTCCTTTGTCAACTTCCATTGTTATTGGATTATTCATAGTGCCTTTTTGTTTCTATTTCATTCCTCTGTGTTCAATTCAGACTCTCCGTTCCTACATCTCCAATGCCTCTATCTACCTTTGATGATAGTGTATGACAAGTGGGTTTGTTATTTCACTGTTATTTTAGCTCCAAATAGCAATAAAAGATTTTAAGGAACCCTATTGAGGATAATTCACATAGTTAAGCGTGTTCAAGTGAAAGAAAATGGACCTTTTGAAAAATGAAATGTGAAGTCTAGGATCATCCCATTGTTTAGTTTTTTTCTGCACGAAGAAATATTGCAAGAAATACATTGTGAATAAATTATCCGCCTGGACTGGGGTATGATCTTTGATGGCTCAATATTGAGCCGGGAAACTTAACTAGACAAACTACTAACGAATGGTATTAATTTGAAAATTCACTGATGCAGAAAACGTTTCGACCTGAGTTCGAGTCGCAGGTCATGTGATTTTTTTAAAATTTTCATGTTTTCACATTCATTAGCTCCTCAGCGGATGACCCAGCAAAAATCTTACTACTTCGGCCATTCCCGCAGTCCTTTGGAATAGTGGAATATTATACTGTACAAAAATTATTCTAAAAAAAATATTTCATGGAATAATAAGCAAATTCCTCGCAAGTTATATACACGGCGTCAGGCCTCCAATGATCGGGAAGAAATTACGAATCCCCGTTGAAACTGATAAAATGCCCTCCGTAGAAATGCACCGTAAGTCAATTTCGGAGCTTACGAATCCGATATCGGGACGGGATCGCGTAGTCGTATCGTCCGATTTTCGCTTGTTTCGTGCCCATCATATCTGCGTGTGAATTGTGTAAATATTGTTATCACGGCGGGTATTCCCACGGAAAATGATTATGTATTTATGGAAAATAGTTGCATGGTTTAGGATTCTCAGCTTCGGGCTCAGGATCATGGAGGACACGGAGTGCAGGGTAGATTATGCTCGGCCAAAACGTATTCGGATTTCAATCGACTACCCCCACGATCTTACGACGCCGGGTAGTTCCGCGGGGAAGATTCCAATTCGGATAATGTCGGCACCCACTTCACAGTCACTTCCTCCTCTTCCACTCGAAAATTTCGAATTTCGTCCCCCATTCTCGCAGGTGGTCTCTCACGTAAACCCAATCGTCGTGTCCCCGTCCGCACATCATAGGGTGCTTTCCAATCACGTATCAGAGCTACGTAGCGTGTTCCAATGAAATTTGTGACATCACCTGTGCCAAGCAGGTGAAGATGTGTTGAAACACATCTTCACTGTAGTTGGCCTGTGTTAGGGTATGTGCTAGCAGACGAAACTTGTGATGGCGGGGAAATATGTAGCATGTAATAGAAAGAAGAACTTCTCAGTGTCTAAGCTAATCGTTATGATTACTTGAAAAAAAATATTAATTCGGAGTTTAATCTTTCAAGAGGTGAGCTCGACCACTTCTTAATAGAAGTTGAATATCGTCCCACTATTTTGTGAACACTTCAGCGTAGATCGTTCTGGTCGTCAATTTGAATTTGCGCTCGTGTGTCCATCTGCTACAATGTGCACTAATCTGCACAAAGTGATTGGAAAGAGCACATAGATTTCTTCTTGGACGCTCTTCAATTTAATGTATCTGCTTTCCTCCGCCAAATTATGTACCTAATATTTTCCCGGGTCCGGCAGAATGCAAGCGAATACGCATTTCTTGTTACTCCCCCCGTGTCGTGCGCCCGACCAGTCTTATCGACCGCAATCTCTTTGGGAATGCTTACTTTCGCCCGTGCCGCGAATCATTGCAAGGTTAGCGGCCGGAGATATGGGTGCTGAAGGAAAGAGTAACCTTCGTCTCAATTTTATTCATTTTATCTCATTTTTAGTTTTTTTATGATTATTGTGGACTTTTTATTATTTATTTGTTTACATATTGGATTGTTACGATCTCAAAATTTATTTTCGGGTGGATACCTTTACAAACCACAGAATGTCAAAAAACTACGCGACCCGGGTTTCAATGCTCAAGTATCATCTTCAGTGGTTTTGCAAACGTACAACAGCTCCCTTATACACTAAACGGTAAGATGGAGGGGGGGAAATAGAGGGGAGAGAAGGATCGGGGAAAGCTTATTTAATAACTGCCGAGAGGATAGGAGAATTTGCGGGAAACAGACATGCATTAAGGAGATTTACTCCGGTGTCACGATTTCTTTTTAAAATTTCCAGCTGTTCTAAAGCATTGAGCTCGCGTCGGTCCTTCGTCAAATATAACATATTCACTTTAAAATCACTCTGGTGGCCACATTTTAAAAGATGTTTCGCGAAGTTGCTCTTCTCGTCATGATTGTTTTTAAAAGCTGTTCTTTTGCTGTAGAAGAAAGTGTTTTATTTATATTATTAACTATTTGTTAATATATCTGGTTATTATTATTTATCTTTAACTTCTTTCACGTTTTCTTTCTACAACCAGGAACTGCGTATTAATTTTTACTTTCTCTTATAGTTCTTTGATTTACCGGGCTGGTGTGGTATATGTATAGCAAAACTTGATGACACTCACCAGGGGAGAATTAGAGGTCACTGAGGGTAAATAAGGCGTTGATCAGGGGGCAAAGGTATGTAAGGACTTCCGGAGAGACATCTGGAGGAAGTTTTGGGCGCTTAATACCACATCTCCTGTATGCTTTCCTCTCCTTTGCGTTATGTTTTTTACAAGTGAGTGCCACCAAGTTTCGATACACCTATAGCTAGAGTAACACCTTCCCATCTCGAGGCCCCGGGTCCGAATCCCGGTACCGTTCAGAGGAAATCCAATCCTTACTTGATTGCTGTGTATGTAGAGTACTTTCCTAGTAATTGTTTTTTGACCAAAAGGACAATTACGTGAGAGAAATTTGACTTAGAGACTGACTTAGACAATTTAGAGTTGGCTTGGTGTTCATTAGTAATTGTTGTTAAAATTATTCAGGCGAGGTTTTCATTGGCATTAAAGGAGGTTCCGATGCATTTGAAAGCAACCATCATATGCCTTGATTTTATGCTTTAGCTGAGCTTGCTTCATAACTCTTCGGTTTAACTAAAATTCCCATCCTTTCGTCAACACTGAACGCTTAGCTTAGCCACCTTTATGGGTCCCAGTTCCTTATTTATGGTATTGCATTGCTTTAACGGAAATCAGCAACTTCGCCAATTGGGGAAAATAGTCTGATGATGCTTAGAATAAATAAACAACTATTAATTGGTTGCACAGCGAATATTACTGGTCAGTTAATCTTTAAAAAATTCTGGTCGTCAGATAATTATAATTTTGGGTTTCTTTCATGCCACGTTAAAGGTCGTTGTTACACCCATTGTTTTTAGCTTTAATTGTTCATTTTTCAATGCCCAAAGTTAATTTTTTCTCATTATCAGAATGTCACGCCTCCAACTGTCCATTTTGCGCTTCAATGAGTCTTAATATTTATGGGATCGCCCAGACCAGACGAATTACTGGGGACCTACACGTCCTTCGAAATTCCCCATCCTTGGACCTGTTTTCTGTTACCTATTTGTTCTTATAAGGGCTACTTTTATAAAACAATATTGTGATAGTAATATATAAGTAAGGAAGAAATAAACCGTTACAAATACCTGTGGACGTAATGAAGGCAGTGGAAATTTAATTCTTCAGCTCGCTCGGGCATGAAGGCAAATCCCCGCCGCGGTGAATGGCGATCAAGGCCTAGTACTGTCGGAATGCCGCAGCCGTTGAGGGTAAGATTCATAGGTGTTGTCTGAGCTAATTAAAATTTGCGTTATTATTGTTGCGTAAACCTCACTCGTAGTACGTAGTGTTTACATAAGAGGCGCACTCCGTGCAAAAACCACAATCCCGGTTTTGATGGACAAATGTTTGTGGGGACAGGCTACCATTTCATCGACCGAAATAACGACTCCTCTCGGTTTGTTCGAGCATCGGCCGCATCCACCCAGTGTTTGGCTGAGAAGGCTCCTGAAAGGAGGGCCACCCACTCCACTAGTGGAAGCTGTTTGCTGGCGTGGCGCTGACATCGCGGTATAGCGCCAATGAAGAAGCGCGAAATTGTTCGAGCTTTCCCGATTGCTCGAATTGTGTGCAGAATATTCTAATGAGAAGGGTTTGAATTCAAAGAGGAAAGATCAGTCCATGATATTTTTAAATAGTCAAAGACTTTTTTTCCCCCATATATTCTATCTCATGGACTAGTATCGCTGGTTGACTTAGGCTTAATATACGCACAAATGTCTGCAATTTGCTTGGCATCACGAATTCTTGAAATAACTTGCGACATAGCAAACATGCGATTTGCCACATCGCATTGTGAAAACAGTGGTGTTTTTTTTTGCCAGCCATTCACTGTATAAGGGGAAATGCCGAAGGTCTGCAAACGCATTTTTCGGCGAGGTAGCCTGTCCCTTTAATGATAGCCCCAAACGCATGCTCTAAAGAAAAGCTAAAATGGAAATTGGATAATGTTACAGGGCTCACTCGAGTCTTTGTCCGAAGTTTAGTACCACATTTAGTCTCCTGATTTCAGCGCTGCGGATGATGTAAAACTTTGAAGCACTGTTGCTTGATTGTCTAATTAGCCAAGGTGGTAGGGTTGATTCATTATCGAATAACATTCGAAGAGTAGTTTCCCAGTTCGAAAAACGCTGAGCTTTAAAGATCCTCCGGCAATGGACGCATCTGAAAGAAGCGCTCTTTGTCGATTCGGTTGTTGAGGGGATAGATTAGAGTCGTATAGTCAAACGAATTTATGATGGAGAATTGAGTGATGTAAGAGTGATCTGCACTGATAAAGTCAGGGGTGAATGTGGTGGAATATACTCTTTAAAGAAAGAATATTAGGAGTCTTGAGAAGAGGAGGGTGTCCATGAAGTATTGCTTGAGTGTAACTAAAACAAAACAGGTATTCTAGGATGGGGCACTTAGAAAGCAATAATGAAAACAACCTTTGGTCTTACATCGTGGGTAAAGCTCTTTTGACTTTGCCAAGGAAGACAAACGAGGAAGTGGTGTATTTATGTGTGAAGTATGGTGGGTGTTGAGAAGAAACTTCTTGAGGAGATGATGCAGAGTCATGGTTTGAACTGGTGATGACAGGCGAAAGGTTGCTGAAGGTCGTGATATAGGGGAGGATATTGTGTGAGCAGGGAATTGGAAGAAAGAGAATGGATTTTATGGACGGGATGAAGAGAGGAAGGACATATGCTGAGACGAAGAAAGAAATTATGTAAGGGTCTGCGCCTGTAAAAATCCTCTAGATTTTTACTCTTTTCCATTTAAACCTACCTTAAAACCGGTATATTTCCCTTATAATAATATCCCGATAGGGAATGAATAGGTATGTGTCTTTGAACGCACTAAATGTTTTACATAAAATCATGAATGAGATATCATTGGAAAACGAAGGCCAAAATGCTTAAATAAGGTCATTGCTAAGGTATTGATTGACTCTTAGACATTACGAGCGGATAGATTCATAGGATCCGTTTTTTCAACGCACGACTCCCAGTCAAAACTCATGCGAATTGAATTCCTGCTTTCTGAACAGTATCTGAGCGTTTATTAATATATTAATGAATAAACTAGTATGTATATTAATTTTTTCTTCATTTTTATATTTTAATTTGTATTCATTTTTTCAACTTCCTCCTCACACTTTCCGTTATTAGTGCCCAACGAATTTCTATAACAAGCCCCTGCGTAGGCGTATGGTCTGTTGTAAAGATACGCGTTCTTCTAGCTTTCAGCTAGTATCAGAACTATGGATAAGCATATCAGTAAATTATAATATTTTATCCAGCCTTTCGATAAAGGTGAATCCGAATGACGAATATCTGTTTTTTTATTATGAACTTCATGCTTAATTTTAAATAACTTTTGTTTGTCTTCGGTATTATCGTTGGGATTCCGATTTTTCTTATAATAATGAGTAGTGATCCGTTCATATAGTTCTACTGTACCTATTATTATAATGGAAGGTGAAGTATACGTTATTTTTCATCAAATTGGTGTGTTTTTTGCAAGGTAGAGAAATTCTGATGTTGGATGCGTCTACATGTGTGTAATTTTTTAAATTCATTAACAAATAAATTTGTGATTCCGCTTTCGCACAATTTTTCTTTTGTTTGTAGAATTACCACTTAGATTTTTGTTTGTAGACTTTGCTTGTAGATTATTACCACTTTGAACTACAGCTAGCAACCCCTCACGTTTCCTGGAGAAACTGTTTCATTCGGGGTTTCAGTTTCTCTTATGTCCATTATGGTCAGTGACCACTGAAGATAGATAACCCTTCCCACGAAGCTTTTGAATCGTCTCTGTTTTACTGCCGTCCTCCGCTCCACTTCACGGTCTCTGTCGAAAATAGGTTGAATGTTGGCGTGTTTATTATTACTCTGAATTTATTCCCGGCGCCATAAATAGCTTGCTTTCTCTTCTTCGTAGCCATTTCATACCTTACGTTGTAAATAAGACCACTAGATGATATTGTTTTTATCTGCCACATTTAGATGTACATTACGCCGTCCAAGACGTCGTGGGTAAGTGTGGTCTTGTCGTCACCGCGGATATTTAAAACTTCTTGTTGATTGGTTGGCTTGTAAATAAAAGATACTGATGTCTTAGAGCTTGATAAACGTGTGCCCTTGTTGCTGAGTGCACTAAAAGGATGCTGATAGTATTTTCTATGTTTGTGGTTGAGTTTATTTCAGTATTATGTTTTCATCATAAAATCAGTCCTTTATTTACTTTGAGGAGAGTGATTTTGTTCTACGGATCTCTGATGTGTATATTTGAGTCGTAAAATTATACATCCAACATTGGTACACCTTTGATCGTCGGTCGTAGAACATAAATTTAAAAATGTGATGAAAACAGGTTAAAAAAAGATAATGTGGCTTGAAGTTTTGGCACCTAAAGAGGACCTTCCAATTTCGCTAATGGGGAAGAGAGTTAAAATAGTTTATTTTCTCCCATCTTTCCAAAATCTTGGTCCCAAAAATCAAAAAGGGAGAATTATGTTTGCAATATCTTCGAATGTATAGAAATACGTCTAGGGTTTTCTTGAAGCATATACATATAGACCAGAGCGACTTTAACACATGCATAGAAAACTCGGTATATCATAAGAGAAAGAATGCTTTAGATCGATATCTGCGTGGGTGTGAAAATAGCGAATGTTTTTGTTAGCTAATCTGAAGAACATTATTGGACTGAGGATGTCTAAAGCCGTCTATCTATCTCTAACGCGCTGTGAAATGAATAATTATTTCTGCCGAAAACAATTCAAAGATGGCATCATGGGAAATTTAGAATTGCATAATCCCAAATCTGCCGCATTATTGGAAAGTCGTGGCTCGACGTTAATCTTCTCGATCATATTAATTGATCACTTAGCCCGTTGTGGAGAGCCGATTTGTCGTTTCACTCTCCCAAAGATTTTCATTCGGCGAACAGTTAATGAGCGTTGCGCACCCTGGCACTTTCCATTTCAGCGTGACTTCCCTTCACCGACTGTTTGGCTCAGATCCGCGGCCATCACTGATAGCCTTAATATTCTCTCAGTTATGCGAGGGCTAATTTCTTTACCACGTGTAATTAATCTCACTCGGGAATGTGAACACAGCGTCCCCGTGGAATTTTACTTCGTAATTCCGTTGGTTATCCCTGCATTGTAATGGTATTCGCAAAAATACAGATTAGTTTGATTTACGTAATAACGAGGTGCTGAATATATTTCGGAGGAAGGAAAATCTATTCGTCAGAAAGTTAAGTTTTTCCTAAGTAAATGTTCCTTTCAGCCGAAAAACAATTTCTGAACTTGCTCTTCTTTACGCCTCTAGAATAGATTAGAATCTTTGGCCATGAGTGGATCGCGTTTCAGTTTAGGCGACGAACCAACCAATGATTTGACTTAAGTTCCGTAGCACTTTCAATTTGTACATTTTTAGGAAGATAATTTTTTTTGAAAACTCATTCCGGGGAAATTAAATTGAAAGTGTCTCAGGTCATTAAATGTTTCTAGATTCATCTTGAAGCATTTCCAGCCCATGAAATACTTTATGCAGAAATTTATTAAGCTTGATGAACAGCAATTGCTCTGAATTTTACTGTTTAATTAAGGATTAATTGGAGTTATTCGTTTTCACTCACCGGTCCAATTCACCCCTCTGCAATGTACGAGACGATCAAGCCTCTTTGACGAGTACAAGCCGATGTAGATGGTACAATTTGCTTCAGTATTTTTAAATGATATATTAATGAAATTTCGAAACGGAGAAAGGAGTATTTTCTATCAACCAGAGCACGACCCTCTAAGGAAACTCGTGTAAGTTAATGGACTTAACTTGACTTTTGGCATTTTAATGAAAGCACGGGTAAGCCGAGGAACTTAGGCCAACCTCCTTCCATCCGCACTATTCTTCCTCCGACTTGCCCTCTCCTTTGGGTAGCTTATTGATTAAATTAAGCAGCACTCATCCAGTTTCGCCGAGTGTAAAAAGCTATTTGCTCGGCAGGCACGCATTCTCGAGCTCACGTACCCGTTTGGTCATTCCGAGAGAAGTTGAAAGGGCGTGAAAGGTTTTTCCTCTTCTGCGGTCAAACCGGGCGCGGCCGAGGAGTCTGTACGTATGTGAACCGTGGAGATTTATCTCCCGTTACACTGAGCACGATTACGCTGGCATTCGGGAGTTAATTCCCGTGAACGGTCGGTAAATCAATCAAAATTGTGATATTTAATTTCGAATTCATCTCGCGAGCTGTGCTGTGGGTGTCACTTCCTGTTTGAGTTTGGTATTAAGTTCAGCTTGACGAGGAGAAAAGACTTTTGATGCCCTATTACTTTTGATACCCTATCATGCGTCCTGTTTTAGATTTGGTCTGTAATTGAGTGTAATACATACTGGACTTTTGTAGCTTCGTGTGCCAGCAACAGCTGTGATTATTTTTACCTTTCAGACATTTATGACATTCTCTACGAAAGAAAATTTTCCAAATTATTTTTATAATTTCCATCTTGTTTTGTTTAAATCATTTGTATTTTCAATGCAAATAATACTCACGAAAAAAACGTCAAAAAGTAATTAAATTTGATGTTATGCCATTTTCCAAAAAGGGCAATAGGTAGGATATGGACGACGGCCTGACCTGAAAAATGCTAAATACCGCTATATCTATCAGTTTTAGCAAAAATAAAAATATTCAAAAAACTTCAAAAAATGACCAATAACATGACACAAGAATCAGGTTTCTATGTTGAATGGTTTTCATTTATAGAGGAATAACTGCAAGTTTTTTGCTAAAATTCGCATTTTTTCCAAACTTCTGCCTCAATGAGGCACGGGTTAACGTTGTCAAGTTGAGCTGAAACTTTGCCAATCTCATTTTTTAGCCAATTGGCAACTTTTAGTGGGGGGGTCCCCCGGAAGATACAGTGAAAGAAAAAAATTCTCATGTACCTTGTGACCTCCCTAATGTGGAGCATATGTAGGAATGAGTGTTTTTCTAGGGAAGTGTCACAATCACAGTGTTCAAAAGTATACTCCTCACGACTTTATTATATGACAGCGAAGCCTGGGTATACCAGAATATGCATAAGAGTTAACTAAATCGAGTGGGAATGGGGTACTTATGAAGTATGTGCGGCAAAATTTGGATGGATAGGGTTAGGAATGAGTGGCTGATGAAAGAATCTGGGTTGGATGCTCCAGTTATGAACATATATGAAAGGAGCTTGATTCATTGGTTTGACCATGCTTAGAGATAGACGAGAATCATATAACGAAACGACAGAGGTATGCAAGGATAGGGCAATGTGGAGGAAATTATTGAAAGGGAACCAGTTTTCTAGGCCTAACAGCAATAACCAAGTTCTTTGACTTAGCTCACCCCGAAAGGGAATGGAGTGATGGTTATGTGTGTCTGTTCACTCGCCGAGCGTCTGCCAATTCTCCGGTCAGGTGACTCAAAAGGTTTCTGTCCGCCCGTTGACGCGTTTTTACCTCTGTCTACTCCATATCCGTTCTCCTGGTCCAGTCACTCCCTCCTCTTTTCGGCAGTCTCCGCGGCGGGACTCGGCAAAGACCAACCCAAGAAGAGAGTCGTCAACAAGGAGTAGAGAGAATTCTATTCTTCTTGGTCGTCACTTTCACCTCCATTTCAGGCATCCCCACGACTGCTGTCCTCCTCCAACACGTTCTCCTCTTTTTTTTCCTCCCGTACCTGGTGCGTCTTCCTGGTTTATGGTCCATTCATGTGGACACAAAAAAGTCCTCATCAAGAATTAAAAAGTAAAATGTCCCTTTGCAGAACCATGCCATCCAATTGGGAAAAATTATTGTCGTCGTCTGTCGTCGGTTGCGAATTGGAGGTGTTCCCGGCCAAGTTTATGGATGGGTTTGCTTTATTTGATGACAAAAGGGTCACCTCAAACGTCCATGTTAGCTTTTGGATTAGCCGTCTCTGCATAGCGATAGCCGCGGGCATTCATTGGAGCTGGAATTGTTGGTTGCGATTTGTTAAGCGTTTGCGGGTCAATGATTTTAGTATCCGTTGAGGAAAAAATAATTTGGCATTCTGATAGCCAGCTAAATTTGTGGTATGTTTTCTTAATCATAAAATATTTGAGCTGTTGATAATTATTTTTGTCCGTTTCTAGCACGTCATTTTTTAATGTTAGTCCTTGCATCTGCGGCGAACTGTCGATTTCCAACTTTTGTCACCCATAGATGTAAAGTATTAGCCGAGCTCTTTCTTATCACGTCTAGGAATATTGGAGGCTGTTCATCTCCAGTGTTCAAAGACATCGTGGAAATAATTTTTCGAAAGTATGCATAAAAATTCCATTTTATGAACGCTTTTGAAACTTATGTATGAAAAAATTGTAAAAACAGCTCTTCCATCGTGAAATAAATTTGCGTGGTATGGTTCAGAAACGTGAACTCTGAGAAAAGAGAGCCGGGATAGATTTTAGGCATTTGATATGTGGGCGTGTGGTAAATGGAAAATCTTCGGCGGATAGAAAGGAAGACGAACGAGGAAGCACTATATATGGTGGATCAGGGTAGAAAACATCTGGAGGAGATTATGTGGCAGAGTAGATGATTGGAACTGGTTATGTTATGTGAAGGAATGGTAAGGATAGAATGTTGGATAAGAGAGAGAAAAGAGAGATATAAAGAAGAAAGAGAATATGCAATATGGACGGGATGAAAAGAGGCAGGATTTACGCTGAGATGAAGAAATAAATTGTGGAATCTGCTGTGTGCGTAATGTATAAAATGAAATTTTGTGATGGTACGCAGTGCATGTAAAAATATAGAGGATTGTTCTCTCTCCCATTTAAGCCTACCTAAACCGAAATATTGCCCTAATAATAATAACAATTCTGGGATTTGGCATAAGAAATAAGAAAAATGTGGGGCATAAGAAATAAGAAAAATGTGGCTACAGAATGAAGTCATTATCCCTTACATTGTTATCCTCTGTACAGGAGTAATATCGAAAAGTATTTCCAAAATTATTGATATAATATACATTAAAATATTTATAGTGAAGCTGCTCCAAACGTCCGTCCTATGGAGCACATGTAACATTGTAAAGAAATGTCTTCATCAAGCAACAAATTAAAAAATAATATTATTAATAAATAAAACATGTAAGCCAACTACACATGCAGTCAATAGATAACCTTTATCCCTTTGGCATTACTGCCCGAGATAGGTGAATGTTTCCAGCCCTAAGGGTAAGAAGTGGAGAAACAATATTAATAATAATTAGAAGCCCAGACCCATCCTCTGCTCTTAGTAATGTGTGTTGTCCTTTCATGTTACTATCCCTCTCGCTTGCCCTCTTATCTCACTCTCCTCTCCTCACCATCAATTCCCAATGTCACCTACATGTTAGTTATATTTACTGAGTTGTAAATATCTCCCCTTTGGGAGGTCTGGTCTTTTGAAAACTGCTACACTTGAGAAATTTTAACTTTCGAAAAACTTAAATTTTCCGAGGTAACTTGAAACATTTGAAAATTATGTCCTGTGTAATTTGAACGGGGCAACAGAGCTGCTTCACCTGTGGGTGACACTGGGAATTGATGGGAAGTGCTCCCGGTCACATTCCACTCACAATTTCAATCACACAACTCTCAACGTGAAATCATTTTGTTCGGATGGAATCCCCGTCCAGGCGGGTGTATTTTCCTCCTCGTGAATTCTTCATATTTTTATATCTCCTCGTAGGATGGCTCCGCTGAAGTTAATCTCGTGAATCAACCCGTAGAAATCTGTATTCGAGAATCGAATAATCATTCCAAAATGTGCGTACGCGATCATTCCGGATTTCCGTAGTCCACTCGTGTTTTGCGTTAGCAAGCCGTTAGCGGGAGGCGCGAAAGTCGTCATCCTTCGGCGACGAGTTTTCTCAACGGCGGCGGCACCGCGGGGTTCCGCCGTGAATGAAGTTAAAAACGCATCTTTTCGTCACTTTCTAATTTGATTATGTTCTCTCTCTCGCTTCGTCCTCTACACGAGCCGGGGCCGTCAAAAGCGCGCTTCTCGGGAAACATCTTTTCCGTTAATATTCTCATCATTTTTTTTCCTTTTGCCTCCACCCACGTCTCGCGTCACGATTGGAGGGAAGGAGGTGGTGGGAGGGGTGGGTGGGGGGACGCCTGGAGGGGGAGGGGAGGAGGTAGGAGTGAGAGAGAGTTTCCGCCAAGCCTTGGTCGTCGTTTCGTTACTTTCTTCTGCTTCCGATACTTAAATCAATGCATCGGTTCGTAAATCCCTCCATTTCCCCTTCACCCACCCGTCTCTCACCCCGTCGCCGGTCGTCGTCTGGGAGTTCACGCACCGTATAATTCGCTGTCGGGCACCGCGGGAAACTCCAGTGGGGGTTGGAAAATAGCATACTTTTTTCCTTTGAATTGTTTTTGAAAATATTGCGTTCACTGATGTCAAGCCATAGCTATTAGAAAACAAGAAACGAGCCTGCTGTACCACCCTTATGAACGCCCGCACCGCTGACGTTCAGGAACGTCCACCGGCAAAGGATAGCACCCAGCTTATTTCCAGATCTTCGCTCTTAAGATAGAAAATATGCAGAGTATTCGTCGATTATATTTTTAAGCGATCATTCTTTTACGTAGCCGTGTGAGCCGACTGCATCACCCTTCCTGTTGAATTAACGCATTGTGATTTCAACTTCTATAGTTGTTTGTTAATTATTCAGAAACTGGTTCTCCATAACGCGTATGCTCGCGTTATAGCTATTTTTTAATTTCACTCTTGAGAAAGAGAACGTGATCATCAGTCTTCAAATTTTGTCAGGTGCTTTTAGGTGGTTGGAGCGATTTATTTAGTACAGATTTGCATGAAAATTTGCATGCGTGTTATAATTTGTAATATCTATAGATAAAGGGAAAAAAATTCATGTTACTGATTTGGTTTCTTGGCAATTCGATGCTATTTTAACCCGTAGCCTTATGGCACATGAAATATATTTCGAAATAATTCGATTACATGAGTAAAGATTTTCTCCTAAGCGCGAAATAATAGATTTCATATTATTACAACGGTGGCTAACAAATATCAAGGTATCCTGCCCAGTAAAAAAATCCCATATATATAATATATTGGTTTAATTAAGGCGAAAATTTTAAAATATAATTCTTGCATAATTTACTTAACTACATCTATGGTGATGTCCACCGATAAGCAGTGAAATAAATACAGTGTCTATACGTGAGTGAATGGGTTCCAAGAATTTTTTTCGACTTACCTGAAAAGTTAATGAAATGTGCACTCAATGACTCTCGATTACCGCTCCAGCCACCTTAAATCAATTGATGGAGTGCGATATTTTGACAGTAACTGTGATAATTGCATTTCTAGAGCCGTTGACGCTTTTGGTCACGATAGCGACAACGCGACAGTAGAAACCGTGTTCCACCCCTATTGTCGATAAGTAGACAGAATGTGAATTGAATGATATTTAAGTCACTTGACGGTGGAACCACCTTGGCATTTTCCGTTGGTTTGACACTCGGAGAAGATCGTTCCGGAAGTGGGAGTGCTAAAGATCCAAAGATAAGGTTTAAACAGGATGGTTGTCCTTCCTTTAAACCTGGGAACACTCCGTGAAATCGCAACCTCCTTGAAGAATTTGTGAATTCTATTTTATTTTGACGTGGTGTGGGAATTACTTCTCGATTTTCCCGGTTTTTATTTTTGCACGGAAGAATGATGGGGGTAATTTTGCAAAATCCTAAACTTGGTTTCTTAAAACGTTTTTGAGAGCATCATACAGTTTCAGTATTCAATGTTACCAAACAAATATTTACTTTCAGTATAGGAAGCACGTTTGGTAATCCGGGAAGAGGCAGGAAAAGAATCGTTGTTAAAGTGGTCATAAATGAAAAAACTAAAAATGCTGAGTCGCATAATGCATGGTGTAGCTCAATCGGTGAATGAATTAAATCTGTCATTTAAGATCTATTAGAATTAATAAATAATCTATTAGAAATAATTATTATCTGTAATTTATAATCTATTACGTCAATATAGGCATACTAATGTGTTTAGTTGTTAAAATACTAATAGCAGTAGTAATATTTATTACTATTCGTTTAGAAATTTCAGTTTAGAGTTTCAAAATATTTTAAATTAGATGATTTATATTTAAGGAAATTAAATCTTGTCTCAAGGAATAGTGTGGTAACAGTAAAAAAAAAATACGCAAATAGGATGTCATTAACCTTGACCTAATGGAGTGCAATATCGCCGAAGGCTAAAAGGAAATTTTTCACTTTTTTATGCATCGATTTAACGATTGGATTTCTCAGAATTGTCTACGTTTTCTGTCGGCATCATTATTCGATGGTATTAGGTGGTAGAAAAATCTGTGAAATTTTCCACCCAAGTAGTGCCAAGTTTTCCATTTCCCCTCGCCCCAAAAGGAACATCCCTGAATGAAGTTTGTGAAATTGAATAAAGATAAGCTCTGGAGACCTCTCCGAGTGGAAAGAGCATCGGACTTGTAACTTTGTCGCGTCGGCCATGACGGGCGGCCTCTTCGCTCGTCGGCTGACTGAGATGATGAGAGCAAGCCGTTTGCCGATCGAAGAGATTGCTGGGCGGAAGGCGCACGAGGGCCGTGAGGAGATAAGCGAAAAGGAAACGGGTGGGGAAAAAACATCTGGTGGTGGTGAGTTTCCAGCGGTACGAATAGTATTATGTATTATTTGGAACTCCAATGAAAAAGATGTATATAAAAATGGAGAGGGTCCAAAATGTTTTTTCAGGCGTATATATTTTTCTCGTTGCCATGTTTATCTCATCTTTGAAAATCATGTGGAATATGAAGTACTATTCATTTCACTTTTCACACTTTTCGAGAATACTAGAACCAAGAACGTTGAACTCGACATCTTGAACGCTATAAGTTCATTCAAGACTATTCAAGGCGGTATATATACGATGATTGTTCAAGAATACTTGTATTGATTGTAACGACCTTTCACACTGTCATACTATGCTTGAATGGCTTCCTTTGCGATTTCCAAAGCAATCAATGACTACCGGAAATTTCCTGCAAAACTAAAGTCGCAAAGAGGACATACGTTGGATATTATGTACGTACATACTAAAAGCGATTTTCTTCTAACCGCATCAATATACTTGTTATCTCAAGAGTTGTTTGCAGAATGAATATTTAGTTCATTTGCGCAGTTGTGAAAATGCTTCTTTGAGCCGAAAGACGCGATTAGATCAAGTAAATGGTGCTATACTTGCATTTTCATGGTAGTGATAGCAGCATTGTAATCAGAGATTCCAAGAAGAATTCGTGAACTAATTTGGATCAGACAATGACAACGTCCATCAGACAAGTAAATTTCCTATTAGAATGAAGGCTTCCGCGATGTTCCTTGTTAGTGAATCTCTTCATTGTTATGTGTAGAGATTTAAAATAAATTCCAGTTCTATCGCGAACTGCAGACGAGGGATCCCCAATCATACCCCTATAGTCGCCGATACAAGGTTTGCCTTTTAAAAAGCCTGAAACTAATGATAGGAATACATTTGTATTAGGCTACGAGATTATCTAAGAAAATAAGTTGTGATACGAGTTACGAACAATTATTATTAATAGGTAATCTACCGATAAAGGAAGGTTTAAATGGGAGTGAGTAAAAATCCTCAACATTTTAACAAGTGCAGGGCCTTATCTACCAATAATATTTCTTACTTCATCTCAGCATACGTCCTGCCCTTCTTCATTTCGTCCATGAAACCTATTCTCTTTCTTTCCATTCCCCGCTAACCCAACATCCTCCCCTCTATCATGGCCTTAAGCATCCCTTCTCCCCCATTACCTCCTCCAACCACCTACTTAGCCTCTTCCTAATATCATAGTGAGACTTGAAAGAAATACAGCAAAAGTTAAGCTCTTCCATAGAGATTCAAAACCGTGACTCTACCACTAATAGGCGAAGTCGATAACCACCCACAGCTTCATCAAATTGTAAGTTCAATTTGAAATTTAAAAAATCAATATGGAAAAATAAGTTTTTTTGACGCTATTAGGTAGATGACACGACAAGGACAAAACTGGCACGAACTTGTTTTTACAGTAGAACCTACGTGAGGATGTTAGCAGATCTAGTTGCACGAGTAAAAAAACAGAGGAAGATGGCGCAGCATTAGTGAGAAGGAAATGAGAGGAAGAAAAAGCACCCGTGAAGCTGCTTTCGCCTAAGCGTAGATGGTTTTCTTTCTCCGCGGGCGCAGTGTACGTCGCGCTTGTTTTACAGCGTGGCGCGCGCCGCGCCGGAAATGAATTTATGCTCGCTTCGATCGAGTCCCGAGCGATCGTTTTGAACTGGCCGATTGGTACGTGCTCGAGGAGAGCGGCCGCTCTCCGGGCGCCGAGGCACACTTCGTAACCGCCGCGCTCGTAAATAAATATAAAGGGATCGCAGGATGCCCAATTCATCGTTCCAGCGGCCGTTTTAATGCTCTTCTCCATCCTCGGGTAATGTAGGGAAAACTGTCACTTCGGAACCTGTGTAAAGGGCGGGGAACTGGTCTTTTGTGACGCGTTCTCTTGGTCAATGTGGACTTAAGTGCTTGAAATTGACCCAGAACCTGACTTAGTAGGTGATCTTTCAGATTACTTCGCGATTCTGTGTGGGATAGGTTTCATTTCTGGCCTGCATGTACTTGTATAATTTCAATACATTTCTAAGTGGTGGAGTCAATGTGGCCGATTTTATAACTTCCTAACGTTTGAACGTTTTGGATCCGTGAACTTTGAAATGTGGCCAACGAGCGGGTTTAATAAGGTCGACCGTTGAGCAGGCCATCGAACGTTATCGTCATGAATATATGGATATTCATGGTTATGGTGTTGTCAGATGGACAACATATTTCGCATTTGTTCCTCTTGTGCGTATACGCAATGAGCTTAATTTTGAATGATTGCATTTGTTTTGAATCATTTTTAATATTCAGGTTTAAAAAAAATTACAATTCCTGCGAAATTGAAGTTTACTTCCTCACCAGTTTTATACTCCGCCCTAGATGCGTCTCATTTGATAAATTATTTCCTAATTACTTGTCACTCAAGACTTTTACGGATAAGTAACTGAATTGTCTGTTTTAATTGCTTCTTGAAATTCTCCATTTACACTCCAGTTGTCTTAGTTATAGTTTTTCACGCTCTTGAGAATTTCAGGCCGCTCTTGGCTGTGATGTAGGACTAGTATCCCCACGTATCTGTTTGATTGTCACCTGCTGTCGTTTGAAATAAAAACTCAGCCCTCACACATCAAGACAGCTGTTGGGCTAAAGGCCTTAGTTATCGCTCTGCTTTCTTCTCCTCTATTTGTAAAAATACGTCATATTTAGGAGTCCTTTTACTCGTGTTTCTGGTTTAAATTTGAAGCTAGTTGATATTTAAATGAATGCCTGAGAATCAGACGCGTGAATTTAAGAGTGAAAAAAAAGCCTTGTTCATTGTAATAATTATTGATTGTCGTTGTGCCAATGACCCTTTGCGGTAGTAGATTAGTGAATGGGATGCTATGTGCCCTTAAATATTTTGAGAAACCAACCTTCTTTCATTGGCCTGAGAAAGTATTTGGGTAAGGAAAATGCAGCCCTGTTACGAAGGTTGGAGATAATGCATAAATTAAGAAGGTTATTCAAAATATTGTCATCGTTTTGTATGAATATCTTTCTCAAATACTCTCTACAGAAGATCTTTCTCAAAATATTTTCTTTTCTTTTGGATACATTTTGAGTGAAGTAGTGTTTTGAAATGATACCCAGTATCATATGGTGTTTCTTTACTCTTTGATATAAATGCCATAGATAAATGTCTAAAATGCTGTGCGTGGCTATAATATTTCCAAAAGGTCTCTTTAAATTTGAAGGGAAGGTATCAGATTTTACCCATGTTGGCATTAGGGTATAATTTTCGAGTAATAGTCAGTATTTGAGCCAATTTGTAACTTGGCAAATGGCACCTTATCTGTGAAGTGAAATCCAGGGAAAAGGAACGCAGAAATGAGTGTAATCTGATCGACACTTCTTGTCCGAATCGGAAACCGCAGGAAAATGATGAAGCCTGCTGAATTTCATACCAAGTTTGACTCTCACCTTCAACATCGTGCTTATTTCTGTAATGAGATATGATAAATTCCATCCCCTTCCTCCATAATCAGTTGCTTTACTTATGTGCGTCGTGGAAGAGTGGGTAGAACTGCCTCGGACGCAGCCAGTTTCTTCACCTATTACATTTTAAGGGAGATCCGTCCCGAGATTGGGTAGCTGTATCCCCATCAGTTCTGTTCCAACTAAACTCACCGTCGGCGGTGCTCGGACTTATCGGCGTCCGTGAGCTTTTGAGGGTTACTTTGTCGAAGGAAAGTGCATCGGTGGTCAATTTCTTGCGCGCTTGCTCGCAGTTGGGGGTGTACGGAGAGTTAAATTGGCGAAAGCTGGAAAAAAAACTCTTCTCCCCGGCACGGGGTGAAGCGCTTTGAGACGTCGGGAGAGTAAACGAGGGAAATCGTGAAGATGACTCTGCGTATGGATGCGGCTTGCGTCCCAAAGGATATTGACACCTCGGTTTGTTTTCCGCTGGCATCATTTTTTTCCGCGTCTCTCGACGTCCTTCTCTCCCTCGTAAAGCAAAGAGGTTCATAATTGATTCGGGTTCCAAACTCGTCTTCTCTTCTCCGGAAGTATCCCTCGCATGCCCCGTGGGACGAAGGACAAACGGAAAGATATGAAATCGTGTTCTCACGGCGTGGCGAATCTCTTTTGAGCGTAACCTACTTGTGCGCTTTGCGATTGCCACGATCAGTGTGTACTCATAGGACTGTCTATACAGGATTCAATACATCTTCTCTGTGGATATATCTTCTCTCTAGTTCTCATGAAAAACCGCTGTTTTCATAGTCACAGTATTACTCGTTAACAGAAACGGTGGGACTAGCATGAAATTGCCATTTTTGAGGTGGGAGGTTTAAGCCGAAAATAGTCACTTTCCCTTATAGATCGCTACATACATTTGTCAAATACTACTGACTACGACTATTAGTTTTCTATCATTCAAAGGTCGCGATGGACTATCACTAATCTGTTTTATCCCTTCAATACATCTTCAAAACTTAACTTTATTTTCAGCTGCCAACACTTTCAAATTATCACCGAATTTTTTATTCTTTTTCCAATTTTGCTTAAAAGTGGCAGTTTCCAATTCAGCTTCTCGCCTTAACAGTACGTCAATTTTCCACTACAGGGTCATCTTGTGACTGGTTATAACCGTACTCTTATTGATAAGTGTTTGGTCTCTGTGGACATCTTTTAGTTCGCAGTATTTACTCTTTCTGTGCTCAAGGTATATTCAGCGGTACTTCTTTCCCATTCTCCTTTAAGCGTAGCTATGCCCCCTCAGTTTCTGCTCCATGTTTAGGTAAATTAGTGAAGTGGTAACGGGAAAAATGGAAAACTTTGACTAAACCTTCGTGTAAATTTATGATTGCAATCTCAAAATATTTCATTAATGGACACGGCATTCACTCCAACTCCTTTACTTTCGTGTAGTGCGTATAGGCAATCGTTGACGGTGTTTAATGAAGAGAAAACTGAGTTGTTAGTCGAATGTCGACACGAAGATAAAAACGTTAATAAATGCAAAAGAGTATAATTGTCCCAAAGGTTAAATCGATCGAGGATCAAGGGGAAAACGTAGTAAGAACCTAAGTTGATTTTGGGAGAAGAACTGCATTTTGGAACACGTACAAATCGGTGAAGGGTACGAAACCTTGCTTTGTATGGATTCTGGGCTTTTCCGCTGACAGGCAACTACTCAAAGAGAACGTGGTTAAATCTTCAATAGAATTATGAGGAGTGCAGATACGCTGCTATCTGTTGGTGTGAATTTCGGTGGAGTCTTATTGCGTATTTTTAATGAGAATTTTTGCTTCCTCAGATAAAGTTTTGTATTGCATTTAGTCTTTGTCAAGTTCTGAAGTAGCTGGCACTCAAACAGATTTTTAAAACTTTAAATCGGTATTGGAAAGATGTGCTTATTAATGAATGGAGTTGTTTACAGGATAGTAGTCTCTTTGCGTGCAAGGGGGTTGGATACCAAACTCTAGCTCGATACCTACCTTTGAAAAAATTTAAGTAAAAATAAATTTTATCTTTATTTCCAAAACTTGTTTCCACGAATGAGCACGAGTGGCTGAAGAAAGTCGTCCATATCAACCAGAGAGATCTACTTCGTGAGCTATGATCTCTGGAGCACTTTTTGGGTCGGAGATTACTGCAGCTCAGCGTCAGTCACGTGCCAGCTTAAGGCCCCGACGTACGCGAAAGAATTCCTGCCGCTAATGGATTTGGGAAAATACACCATTCTACTGGAGTGAGGTGCGTTTTAATGCATTATATTTTTTACCCTTCGATCCTTATCTCCGGTAATCCCCGGTGGATCGGTGGATCACCGCGATTGACGTGCCGGTTTGAGGCTGGCGGCGAGTCTCGCCGCTTCAGATACCGTCCAATGGTTTGTCCATTGAAATAAATATCCGTACAACCGTTCGCTACATGAACTCCCTTCCCTGTTCTCCAGAACGTTCGCGGTTGTAGTGTTGAATCGTTCGCCATCTCCAGGACCACTAAGTAAGTGCCTTTCACTTTTTTCTCAGCCACTCACATTGTTTACGCCTGAGTTCTTCGTGTTTGACTTGCATCGGGTGAATATCCTTTTTTCACTGCATTGTGACAACTTCCGGGAAGTGAAATTTCATTTTTTTTTCGGCGCATATTTTTCCCCGCATGAGGCTCTTACCGAAAAGCAGAAACTCTTCTCAGCCCGCTGATCTTCGATCGATGTAGAGAAATTTACGGCGGTCTGTTTGGAATTCCATCGTATCCCATGTATGGTGGTGGAGACGCTTCGCGAAATCACTTTCCAGATGCCTATGTTTGCATCCAAAGCTCTCATTATAAGTTTGCTTTTTCTACGGATCATGAGCGACGCCTGTTTGTGAGTCGTACGTTCTAAAACTTACATGGAATGCATTTTTTCCGCCATGGTGAGCGTTTTTCTGAATCATGGTTCTCGGAATGTAGTCCTTCCTATGGTAGGATCAGGTATACTTTCTTTATCATTGATTTAGCTTTGCTGCTCCGCTACGTACGGTTTCGAAGTATAAAAGTCGTGGATTAAAGAATATATGCCATTTCATTATGGTGATCAAACAGGTGAATGAAATGTGTAAAGTGTACCTAAGACGAGTGAATTCTTCACGGGTTTCACACCGGGTCAGGAGTTCGGGTACCGACGCGACGTTTTGATGGCTGTAAATAAACTTCTCATAATACATTTTTTCTCCTCTCTCCTAACTCCAATATCATCTTCAGGGTGTTGATCTCTTTCGTCCTTGATCCTCTCTTTTGATCCTTAGTCATCGAAACCTCGGTACTTTAACTCCCGACCCGGTGGAAAACCCGTGAAGAATTTACTGAAGTGATTCGCCGCGAAAAAAACAGATCCTTCTGTGCCTAAGTCATCAGCTGGAGAGTACCATTGGGAACAGAGCAGTTTTCCCTTCAGAAAAACTCAAGATAGGAAGTATTACCAAGGACTACTTGAGGGTCTTATTTAAGTTTTAGATGTGACACACGTTTTCATTTCCATCCCGTAAAATTTGGATGCGGGATTAGGCAATACGGAGTAATTACAGGTCGGGAGAAATTTGAGGGACTGGATTAAAGAAGATTTTATTTATTTGTTTATTTTCTCAAACAACCTAAAACGGGACAACGGCTAATAGGATTGGTTAATTTTAATAAAAATAACTAAAAGCAAAACAACATTGAAAGAGTAACAAGGTGATTAAAATAAAACGAGAAGTAGCACAACAAAGAATATCAACTCAATTATGTTCCGATTCGGGGTTCATTACCCAAGTGGTGTTTAAGAAATGCATTGAACGAGGGCTGGGAGAAAAGGTCAAGGGAAGGATATCCGGAGGGAAATGAGTGGAAGGGTGTTAGGTAAAATTGGGAACGCTGAGACGGGTAGACTGAATTTCGGGATTTTTAGGAGTTAACAGTTTTTGGCGAGGAGAAATTGGGATTGAGAAGAGGGAGAAGATGTGTTGTACCGTGGAAACCCTGTTTTGAATGTGAACCTGTTGAGGTGATAGTCCTGCCAGGCTTAAAGCAAACATGTAACCTAGCTCTTGGGCAGTCTACTGTAGTTCGTCTTGAGTATCGGAGCAATAAATGACTAATGCGGAATTTCTTTACAAAATCCAAATATTAGCGACAAGGACGGGATTAATGCAAGCGAAGTACGGGATCGATTGCATTCATGTTTGAGTTAAATGCAAGGGAGTTCCTGTACAAAATCCGAAAAATTAAATGTAAACGTTTTGAGGGGTTGGAAGAAAAATTGACGGAGTAGTGCTGGGAATGGTAGAACGGAAGCATCATGAGGACATTTTGAGGTATGTGAATAGTTTGTGAATAGGATGGATGAGGTAATTATGGACGGTGTTATTTCAGGATAATCTTCCTCAGCAGTTCAGAATTGCATGGAAAATGATGCGTCTAAAAGTTTGATGTTGGGGAGACTCATGGCTGAATTGAAAAAAGAATGAATAGGGCTGGAGATTGGAGAAGTCTTCAGCTTTCGGTGATACTCCTGCTAACGATGTATTATGATTAATTTTAGGGTATCCTACCGGTTAAGGTAGGGTTATATGGAAGAGAGAAAAATACTGTAGATTTTTAAGGGCGCTGGCCTCTGTCCCCTTGCACGAGTTCTTTCTTCATCTGAGCATACGTCCTACCTCTCTTCATTCCGTCCATAAAACCTATTCTCTTTCTTTCTCTTCCCCGCTCACGCAACATCCTCCCCTCTATCACAGCTTCCAGCAACCTTTACCCCTCAGTACCTCTTCCAACCACATACTCTGCCTCCTCCTACTCTCAAACAGAAGTATCCTCTCCTCACCCACTATATCAGGCACATTCTAGCTTGTTTTCCTTTCCGTCCACCGCACTTCCGCCATTCTCCTGTACAGGCCTATTACGATGGCCGGACGTTGACGGTGCCGTCAACGGACAATGAGTGAACCTTGTCAAAGTCTAACTTTTTCACTGATGATATCAGGCCTGACATCATGGAAATGATGGACATCCATGCTGAGAAAAACCAGCTTTGTAGTTACCACCAACTTTATTCCGCTGGCACGACGCGCGTTTTACCACACAGCGGCATATTCATGTGCAGCACATGAATATGCCACAGTGTGGTGAAACGCGCGTCGTGCCAGCGGAATAAAGTTGGTGGAAACTACAAAGTTGGTTTTTCTCAACATGGATGTCTAGCTTTTCCGTCAAGCTACGTTACCGGCAGCCAATCAGAGGAGAGCATTTTTCGATATTTACTAAATTTAATTTCTTGATTTTCCATATTACTTTTTAACGCCACGCCAGAAAACGTTGATCGGAATCCCACCCTAACTTTTGCATCACGCTACGTCAACGGCAGCAAACCAGAGGAGAGCTTTTGCATCAATATTTACAAAATTTCATTTCTGGTAACGTAAACAACCTTCTTAAAGTAATATTTGTCAGTAATTTTTGCAGGTTATTTATATTTTGATTATAAAGTTTGCACGTGAACAACTACTTAGTAAACTTTATAACTCCAATCGCACAAAAAGTCTAAAATCGGCACTGATTCGTAATACAGTCCTGACAGGACGACGACGAAAAATCGAATGCCACCGTCCGTTTTCATCACGTCGAGAAACGTCTATCGTAATCTCACCCCTAGGGTTATTGACGGAAGGCCGGTCGAATCGTCGACGCTCAAATCCGTGGGAATAACTCGTATGCTAATGTGCGTTGCGGCTTAATCTTTTCAGAATGGTGCTTAACATTCCATCTATATCTTTCAGAATGGCGAGCTTGTGTTGACACATGCGCTCTTGACGAAATTTCGCGGCCATGTTTCTTCTCTTTTCATTCGGTAGGGGAATTAGTGACGGATAGTTGGTCGAAACAGCGATGCTGAAATCCGTGGGAATCATAGACGCACGCGCGTTCCGTCTTTAACTTTCAGAATGGCGTGTAACGGGTGTTTGATCGGTGATTCGACGCACAGAAAGAGAGCTCTTTGACCTCTTCGTCCTCTCGCATACCCTTGAAGAGTCCTCAACGGACCAGCATGATGGAATGTCCGCGTTCGCTTTCACTCCTTTCGCGAAAGTTCCTGTCAATATCGTGAGGTTTCATTGACTGGCCGCTCAATGAATGCACCGTCTGCGGCATTCCGTTATCGGGCGCAATTTTTACGATTCTTCCTTACCCCTTGGGGGGTACGGGGGGGATACGAATTCCCGTCCGTGCCGACCGACAGGATTTCTCGACGCGCATGATCTTGAATACTTCGACTCATTCCGTATTTATCGTTAACCTTGTCCTTCGCTGACTTCCGCTGATTTGCTATGGTCACCTGTAGCAGCGGGTTTATCATGTTTTCCTAAGCGTTCTCGGTGGAAATGGAAAAAAATCAGCGGTCGTGAATCATTCTAGTCCCGAGATGCTATTTCATACGCTCAACCCCCGGGCATGACGTTTACACTCGAATGTGAAATGTGCTGAATATATACAAGTTCGCGCCCGTGACTCTTGTAAGCTTCCAGTCAGTGCTACATTTTCCATTGACATTCGCGTGGAAAATCAATTGGATTATTTATGTTCGTATTTCCAGCGGTCGCCGCTTTGAAGACATTACGGAATCGATAAAATGTTGTATTTTATGCGCTTTCTAGTTTTCCCTACATTCTGGTTTAGAAATAAGATGTTGCTGGTTGACGTGAATTTTGCGTTTTGTTTGTTAAAGAACTTGGCCTCGAAGATTTAACAGTGACCTAGATGCTAATTTTATTCTTGATGAAAATCGTTTAAAATTTTTATGTTATCCATTAAATTCTCGCTCCAAATTTTTACCTGTCTAACAACTGGTGGTTAATTATTTATTCTCAGATTGGATATCCCTTATAATAATTTCCAATATAATTAGGGCAGAGGGAAGTTAATCTGGATTTGATCGTTTGGTTTAAAATATTTAACATTCAAACGAATATCATGTGTAAAAGGTTAGAATTCCATCCAGTTTTAGTATTCCCTTTTAGGTTTAATCTTTCGATGCAATAAAAATACCCATAAACTGAAAAGAAAATAAACTCTGGTTGCTAGAGATGTTAAACTCTCTCTTGAATTAAGGTAGTTTGAGCAATTTTTTCCCCAGTCTATAATAGAGGTTATAATCGAATTTTATTTTAAAATTTAACCTGTGGTAAAAAGGATTAAGTAGGTAGGTATAGAAATATCATTTGCGCGATAAATTAGTTTTTTTTTAATGATTGCAAGTCTCAATAATTAACCAAATAGTCGTATTCGTGGCCTCGAACTATTTGTTTCACGCCGCACGCTGAAAAATCCTTCATAACCGGAGTATTTTTTGCTTTTTCGGAAAATATAACGTTGATTAATTGATTTTTAATTTTTTATAGTTGATAAAATATACGAGGGTACATACATTTGCATTTATGACGCCATCTGTTTGTCAGAACGCCCTCATTTTTTAAAATTGTATGTCTGTGAATAGTATAGCTGTACCCAATACCATGGGAAACGGCTTCTATTTTTTGGCCTCTGGGAGAAGTGCAATAAGGGACTAATCTTTTAGTGTAATTAGAAAAATTATTTCTTTTTTTGACTATTTTTTAGATGGTAGATGTATTTGAATTTCAGTGCGGGAAATATGGGACGAAGATAGTTCATAATTAAACAAATGTCATGAGAGTTTGTTGGACATAGAAATCGAAGCTGGTCATTAATGTTGTAAGGCTAAAACTGGAGCCAGTAGTGCATTTTGATTACTTCTGTAGTACGCTAGAAGATAGGAGGAGAATAGCGATAGCAAAGGAAGCGTTCAATAATAGCAGGGAGCTGATTTCGGGCACCTTGTGTAAGGATATAAAGATGAGACTATGGACGTGATGAAGAAGGGCAGGACGTACTCGGAGATGAAGTAAGAAATACTAGAGGTAGATAGGGCCCTGCACGTGAAAAAACCTGGTGAATTATTTCTGACTTTTTTCAAATCCTACCTTTAACCGGTATATTACTTAAAAGAATCTGGGTAATCTTCCAGTTAAGGTCGGTCCAATGTAAGTGAGTAAAAAAATTCATTAGATTTTTACATGCGAAGGGCCCAATCTCCTTGTACATTTTTTTTCATCAACGAGTCCGGATGTATTGAATTTTATGGGAAATTATATCTCTTAATCTGTCTTACACAAAAGGCTGTATTTCTCATGAAAACGTCTGTGTATAAGAACATTCAGTATTGTGTAGGTTAGAGATGGTGCGGTTGCTTTTGACCCACATATATGAGAAAAATAATTGACCGTCTTTAACTCATGCGTACCGTTCACCGATTCTGCTGCGAGTGCCACTCAAGTGTAAAATATGGCCGCCGCGTATCTCTTCCCTAATCCACATTCCCGACGCAGGCGTGCGCAAGCGTTTGTTTCCCCGGCGCGCACGGAAGGTTAACACCCTGTCGCTGTTTTCTCCCCCCAAGAACGGTGTTTCTCGAAAATGTTGATTCTATCGCTCCTGAGTGAAATGATAAGTCATCAAGTGGACTCCAACTTGCCTTCTCGCGTTTCTCGGCGAAATATCTCCTCTCCGACTCGCAATGTATTGCTTCAAGAAGCCTCGGCGTTCCCAGCGCCTCTTGACGGATGTTCGGAGCGCGTGCACATCGGGATTAGGGCTGTTGTGTGGGCGTGGCTGGAACATCATCGGGATCGAACCCTGCCATTCTCGGGCCGAGGCTTTGTGCTCACTTTCATCATTGTGGAGGTTGAACATCTTGATTTCCAACTTCAACCCACTTGAAGGAGTTAGTCCTCGTCATCAGCAGTCATCAATCCGAAGATTGGTTTGCTGCAGCTCTCCACTCCGCTCTGCTAACAGCCAACCCCTTCATTCCTACATGATTCTTCCCTTTGACGTCCGTCATAAATAGTCTTATGATTCTTGGTCTTCCTCTGTAATCCTTCCCATTGGTTTTGCCTTCCATTATATTTTTTCAATTTGTTTTTGTGTCTCAAAACGTTCCCTAAAAGTTTCTTTCTCTCCTTCGCAGTTTTCACCATACTTCTCTCTTCAACTCTTCGTACGACTTATTTATTGGTGACTTCCTCCGACTATTTGGTCTTCATCATTCTTCTATAACATCACATCTCCATTTCTTATAATCGCCATGCAGTTTCGTATTCTCATCAGAGTTTTTTTTAAGCTACAATTATGTATTATTGTTATTGCAAGAAAACCTATGCATATAATATTCAAGTAGAAAGAGAGTTGTATCAAATGGAAGACAACATAATTACTGTGATATCGATCTATATGGTTGAAAGTACATATATGTGATTAAATATTAACTTGATTACCCTTGATTAATTATTCATCACATTTATGTAATTACTCAGGAGAAGCGCAAATTATCAGAATGTATACAAAATAAACTCACTTAGATACATATATATAACAATAAATTAATAAAAATTTACTGCTATAATTCAACTTATTTATAAATTTTATATTATATGCTGAACTATCTACAGAGTGCTGTTTAATTGAAGAAATTTTAGCATCTTTGAAAACATGAATTGTCATTTATTAACCAAGTCTTTATATTTACCTTAGAATATCCTATTTTTTTAAACATCTTAGTATTTTTGGAAGTTGATTGAACATCATTGGAATTTGTACTTTCATCAAGGTTTTACCGTAGTTATTATTGTATCTAGGTACAAGATATCTACTATTATCTCTAATTTTCATATGACGCGTTTTTTCTTGAACCTTTTTGTACTTTTTGTTGTAGTAATTATTGATCAGTAGAATGTATCCATAGTTTTCTTGCTAAGTCATAATTCATGCATATCGAAAATTAGAATGGGTCACCTTCCAGTCGGCTCGCAGAGCATGCAATAATTGCCAGAGAAGTATTGGCTATTATAGTAGCAAATATTAACCGCATTCCTAGAGAAAATCATCACTATAAGTATTCTATCCAATCACAGGTATACAGAATATCGTAAATATCCATGGATTGCCCTGCCTATAATTTACCTAACCACGGAGAGTTTTCTATTTCGTTTCCTTTATTTAATTATTAATTTTTCTGCACTACTCCCTTGTAAATTCTTCTTATATTTTGCCTCCCTTCTTACTGTCCTGTTCTTCTCTCTACTCTCTCGCGCTTACCCAACATCCTCCACGCTTCAGCATCTCGTTTCCTGGGTATAAGTCCTCCATCTAAGTTCACTGCCTTCTTCTTAACTCTCCCATCAGCTTTCCCTCTTTTCCTACCTTTTCTAGTACTTTCTCGTTCGTTTTCCTCTCCATCCAGCTTACTCTTTCCATCCCTCTCCATACCTACATCTCAAAATTCTCTTCTTAACGCTCACCCTCCTTCCGTAACAGCCAAGTCTCTGAACGATACTACGCCTCGCTTCATATTAGGATTCAATTAATCTATTCTTGATTCTTTCCTCTGATTTCCCCTCATACGTACCCGCTCTTTCGAAAGTTCCTCTATTTCACCTAACTTCGAAATTAATAAACCCGTTCTCTTCCAGAATACTTACCAAGGACGTGGTGTATTCCGCATATGGCCTCCGATACTCTCGGTAGGGTCGCCGCAGAAAGTGGATTTTTATTTTTTTTTATTTTATCCTGGGAAATAACTAAACTGCCCTTATCTATTAAATACATTTTGAAAGCAAACCTTCGTTGAAACAATCAATTCGATGCTATAGCTTTCATTTTATCTGCGGAGAATGGATTTGACTTCATTACTTTGCTTAAATAAGGTATACATTGGGTTTCATAGTCATACGTAGAATTATTATACTGTTAGCTTTCAGAACTTGTCTGGAATCCGAATCTCACTTTTTGAGATTCTCGCAAAATTAGTATTGAAATTTTATCCTTCTACTTGGTAAAAGTAAGATTTTTCTTCCTCACATTCTTGAAGAAATCGAAATATTTAGAAGATTCTTGTGATATTGCGTGGAATTTGAACATTACGAGTGAATAAAAGATGTTCACCTTACCGAAAATAGATTTTATTCGTGGAAAAATAGTGCATCTTTTATGCATCCACAAAATCGAAATATTACATATGGTTTTCCTTGCATTTCCATGCCCTGGATCCCTCATCTAAACTTCTGAACTGTACGAGGGCGTGGGCTCGCCTGAAGAATGGCAACCTCTCGCAAGGGCATCCTCTAGGGGCACCCATGTTGCCCACTCAATCGCCCCTTTATGACTCCCACCGCAGCACCGCTCAGTTCATCAATCTACGGCTCCTCGTCCCACCCGACGATAGCCTTTCTATCCCGCTCCGAGGGAGAAAACATCGCTCTTTGGTGCCGCGGGTGGGTGGGAGTGGGAGGTCGAGGGCAACAATGGCACACAAACGCAAGCCGCGAAGTCGCCGGCAAGCACCCGCGCGCAAGCAAACACACGTCAGCGACTGCTGCCTACACGAGCGTCGTCGGCCACTTGCGCGTCTAGCACGCGTGCTCTTTTCTAGCGATCGCGAGCGGAGACAGCGGCTCGAAAACCTACGCTCGCCGTGGACGGATCGTGACTCTCCGATCTCGCCGTAGATCCTTTCGTTTTCTCGCTCTTTTTTTAGTTTTAAGTTTTACGTCCCTACTTACCTCTCCCCCTTGTACAAACGCGTAGCCTCCTTTATTCTCACCTGGAGGAGGTTGTTGCTGGTTGAAGGTGTGGGCTAGTGAACGTGGGTCGTGGAAGGAGACCAAGTCCTCACGAGTACAAGTTATGGTCGTAGGTACCTAGAGGTGCGGGTACACAACTACGCATTCTCGAATCGAACAGGCTGGGTGCCGCTCTCTCCCATTTACAACCACGGCACGAGTTTATGTCCTCAAAACTCTTCAATACAAGTGTGACTCTCAAATAGTATTACAACTCCTACGCTACGCCGCAATTCGACGCAAAACGCTCCTCCTCAAAAAGTTTTCTGGATTGAATGCATTGAAATATTAAGGAGACCAGCTCGCGGCTGCACGAGTCAAAAACCTATGAGAAATCTCACCTATTTTATGCATGCCGATCGAGAAAAAATGCTGCTTTCACCGAGAGCGTGCCTGAGCTATTGCCGAGCATGTGCAAGGTACTCTTGATGCAGATAAGTCGATGGAACTTCATTTTTAGTGACTGCTTTACTCTGCTAGATGATGGAATCAAAACCGAATGCTGTGCCATTTCAACCTTTCTAACGTACCTCCCCTGCAATCATTGCAGTATCTCACGTGTAGCTTGAAAAATGTTATCTTGAACTCATTTTATTACTACTTTATTCCTGAGAAAAGTGCTCATTTTGTTAGACTTTCGCAAAAGTTAATTATTTCTACGCTGTAAAAAATGAGTCGTTTTTTACTCGAAGATTATTCCCACCCTTAATCACCTGTGACTTAAAATTCTATAAATTTTCTGCAGAAAGGTATAGTTCCATTTGCATTGGAAGAAAGTAAAACTAATTTCTGCAGTAGTCACGAATATGAAGAAAGTAACATATTCTACCTCTATTGGACTAACCGTCCCGGTTTGCATCTGTGGTACATGCTAAGTGGCATATATTTTATCGTTATCTTTGAAGGAAGAGGTTTTCGAGGATTTTAATGCTTGAACTAAAATAACAAAAATTACACTTAATGGAAGATAGTTTTAGTTATTCTTCACCGGCTTCAACGCTTTGGCGTCATCTTGCCTTAAAGCAGAGTTCTGTATATAGCGCCAACTCAACTTTGTAGCTGAGTTGGCGTTATGTAGAGGACTTTGACTTAAGGTACCTAAAGATGACCCTTATGTGTTGAAACTGGCAGTACCGAATAATAACTTATGAATATTGTACATTGTGTTTATAACTATTCAAGATGAATTTTCACATAGTTAAAGCCTATTCCATCAATTTCGAAGAAAGTTTTACCGCTCAAAATAGTTACAGTTCAACTTATAAATTATATGCCTTTTCCATTTCGATATATCCACCTTCAAATCAGTTTGTTTTCTTCATCTACATATCTCCCAGCCAGCAGTTTCTTCTTTCATATTTTCTTCCGTATCGAATTCCCCTTCATACCCTCCGGCTCCGAATTTGAACAATAAATGAGAACCTAATCACTATGTTTTCCCGGCGAGGACGTTCATGATTGTTACCTTTGTGACATGACGTCCATCAGTGAGGAAAGTACCGCGCATGAGGCGTGGGAACCCCCGTCTGGAGGTAGGTTTGTTTCTCTTGCGTCCCATTCATAGCCACCCTTTTTATTTTCTCGAGTTAACTTCCCATTAATTTCCCGGTTTCGATACTCATTTTTTCTTCCGTAATCTCCGATTATATGTCTCCTCACCCTTTCTTCATCTTCCTTGGTATACCAGCTACGATAGATTTGAAGTATTGGTAGCTGTTGGAGGCAATTTTCGGAGGTATTCATCTTCTATACTTATTTTTTCTCAGACGTTTAATACTATCAATAATTTTCTTTGATAGCGCCGTAGTCTTTCAATATCTAATGCTAACAATAAATATATCATGCAATATCTTACAAATAAATAATTTAATTTCTAACGCCGGCGCGTACCTGCTCTTTCTACACTGTGCCTACGCATTTTGTAAGGGTGATGACCTTAAATGGTTTATTTCATTTATTCTCACGTCCGGAGCGTCAGGTTTGTGCATTTTAAGTTACACACTTTCAAATTTCATTTGATTCCCGTGTGTTTATGACGTTGGTAACTTTAACCATCAAATATTCGGGTAAATTCCTACTTCATTGATAGTTTGATCTACGAACGACTATTTAATTAATGATTCATTACCATCATTAGTACGCATCAGTTTATTTACGATGTTGACTTTGATTGATTTTCTAAGGAAGCAAAAGCCGTGGTATATTAGAGCGTGCTCCTTACTGCCTTACTGTTTGGAATTTAAAGTGGGGAAACGATCCTTTGGCCCTGAATATTTTCCATTTTCAGCCCTGCACGTATCTTTTACATCTCGTCATGCATCCAAAAAGCCGATTACTTTCCTCCGTCTCAGGCCTTTCCCAATATCCATCTCATTGCTTTTGCATTTCTCGCTGTGTGTTAGGATTCCTCGCCTGCCAAGTCTAAGGTCGCGGGTTCGAGCCCCACCTGGGTGGAATTTTCACCACCGAGGGTATAGTTGAGGGAAGAAAGAAAATTCTTGTCTCGTTTCACCCAGTTCAAATAGAGAAACATTATATGTTCAAATTTCCTTTAAAGCGTCGCATCGTAGGTAGGTACCTCCTCCATCCACTATTTGTAACTTCTATGTTTTCTCACCATTTTACTCAGCGCATTTAATTTTAGCCGTCCAGAGTGATATGGCGCAGAAGCCTGTATTTTGAAAAAAAAGACAAGGACAGGCTGTATGGTGGATGAGAGGAGGAAAATTCTGGAGAAGATTTGGAGGCGGAGTAGGTGGTTGGAACAGGCAAAGAGGGGTGAAGGGATGCTGATGGTCGTGATAGACGGGAGGATATTGAGTGAGCGTGGAAGGGGAAGAAAGTGAATTGACATAATGGACGGGATGAAAAGAGGTAGCACGTATTCTGAGATAAAGAAAGAAATTGTGTCAGGAGATAAGGGGCCTGTGCATGTAACAATCTAGAGGATTTTACTCAATTCCATTTAGACCTACATTGATCAATAGGTTACTCTAATAATAGTGTTTCCTAGTCGAGTAAATGGTGTGAGAGGAAGAGGTAGACCGCGAAAGTCATCGCTGAATGTGGTAGAAGAGACTCTAAACGGGAGGAATATTAGGAGTATTAAAAATAGGAGAGCGTATATGAAGCAATGCATGAGTATGAGAGAAGCTAAACTGGTTTGCAAGGATAGGGCAATATGGATGAAATTATTGAAAAGGGAGCCAGTTTTTAAGGCAATATCTAAATTCTTTGACTTTGCCTACCCTGAAAGGGAATGTCATGATGGGTATGTATGTATTTACTATTTCCAGCCATACTTTCTCCATTGGTCATTCCCTAAATAGAAGAATAAATATCATGTTCTCTTCAGTGATGATGGTCCTTTTTAGGTACTCGCTCGTGGGTAAACGTCTCCGGGGACCCTGACGGGCGTGGCACTGTGAAGATCCCGTTGAAGGAGGGCGATGTTTGAAATCCCGCGAAAGAGGATTGGTGGGGAGGCAGCTACGGATGAATGAATTGGTCGGAGGTGTGGGCGGTCATGTTCTGGTCGGGGGGAAAGCGTCCGGAGCCTGGTTGGAGAGCGGCGCGTGTCCATTTACGCCCGTGTTCGAGTTCGCCGCTCGGGACATGGGCCTTGCGCCCGCTCACGGAAGGAAGAGCATGTACCGAAAGGGGTGTGTATGAAGAGCGTGTTCCTCAGCATGCGGCCGGTAGAAAGACAGCTCGATTTAACACACCGGCGGATTTCGAAGCGAGAATGTGGCGTGCCCGGCGCCATGAGTAGCGACCTACAAGCGATAGCACCCTCGTGTTGAACTAAATACTCCTCCTACAAGAGATCTCTTTTGAGGTAGGCCGTGGATTTCTGCTCCTGCGGAGGGAACATGAGAGAGTTGAGTTTTCCCAACCTACATCTAGAGGGGTTTGATGCCAAAAATGAAGCGGGTAAATTATTCGGCGAAATGCGTATAGGACGGCATCGTGAGAAATAAAATGAACGCAAATGTCTGATTTAACGTACCCAATTAGATTAATGAGGTTGTGGCAGACGTCCAGAAACAAAATAACCGCCTATCTTGGTCATATAATGATCGACCGATCCCTCTAAGATTGTTCATAAATATCGTATTGTTGTGGTACCTATCACATAACAAAAATATCTAGATACTTAATTGTAATAGAGTGATATCACGAGATTACCTTCTGTCCTTACGTGACTCCTCTCAGGTAAATATAGCTATTTGGTAGTTTAATAAATAAAACTAACTCTAATCTATAGCTGTATTTTAGGATTTAGGATTTATCAATAAGGTTTTAAAAATGTGATATTCCCTAAATGATGGAAACTTCGTGGAATGATTTATAATTAGATTTCGAATTCATATTTCACGCATTAGCTTATTTAATTGCTTTCGTTGTTCAGTTAAAGTAACAGACTGCCTCATCCGGCCACAGTGGGAACGAACCATTTGCTGGATAAACAAATAAACTGAAAAAAAAAACATTTTTAATGCTATTTCGGAGCAGAACTTTGAATGAAACGCGATTTTTTAATGAAACGGTATTTTAAGTATTCGCTTTTAGAAGAAACTAATACCGTTGAGATTAAGCGTTCGACGGCTACGATGAGACTGGATATGAAATAGGAAACTTAAAGTATTTTTTGATTAGTCTTTTGAACTCCGAACAAAATTAAATACTATATTGGGAAATTATTTTTCTGTTTGCTTAATATCTATTGAAGAAATCGTCTCTTTTTGATTACCTGTAGCTGAGATTATAGACGAATAAGCTGTTGTTTGCAGCTCTCGGAGTTATAGCAATCAAAATATTTACAATAGTAATAGAAAACTTTCGAAATATTTTGATAAGGTTCAAAACAATGTTCAATATTCGGATTTTCCATGAAAGAATTCCAATGGATCTCAACATAGGTCGTTTGTTGTGTAAATATCACTTCCATGTTAAGCGATTCATTTGTGTTGCAAATTATTAAATTACACCAACGCGGAAATGTGAAAGTTGAAGGCCCGGTATTAATTACTGTATACCCTCGGTTTTAGGGCACAGTTAGCACGAGGTAATATAATGCTAATTCGGGCATTGAATGATTCAATTCGGATTCTGCTGAAACGTGAATTCCCAGGAAGTGGCGACTTCTTTGGTTTCTCCGAATGTGAAATAAGACTTTCATTCTTACAGAGTTGAATAACTGAATTTCCGATGACGATGAGGTGTAAGCCTCTTGGCTGATTCAGTTGAAATCGCAATTTTGAATTAAGTTAATGGTGGTAGTGCGTGGAACCAAAATATTTTCGTAGGTGTAATTGAACTCTTCATAGGATTGAAAATATTTTAGTTTAGGGATTGCGAATTCTCACTTTTTTTATAGGCTGGGAAAAGGAATTTTGTTCGGGTTACTCGTATTTCGTCTGTGGAGGATTAAAGCTCTTAACCCATAACTCGGGCGCATGTGTCTAGTAATGTAACTTTGCTGTTTTAGTTAACAGCAAATATGGTGTTAAAGTGGGACGGTTTCATTATCATCATTGGGTATTTTTCCTGGCAATTGGTAGGTTTTTTTGGAAAGCCTTTGTGTAAATTCCCCGTTTCTTGGTCATATTTTTCTTTTCCACACATTTTTCCCGCTGGTAAGTCTCTCTAAAGTTCCATATACCATCTACTTCTCCTTAATTCTTCCAAAAGGCCTATCCTTTTCCACATTTGCCATGCGCTCCCCCCTTTATAACCCTCTTCGACACGTTCTCACCACTGATTACGTTTCAACTTCCATTGAACTTTGCTGCTGAAATGCTCATAAGAGGGAAAAAAATTATTACAATTGATTGGAAATGGTGGCGATAAAATCTTACAGTTTTTGTGAGAAATATAGCTCGAGAAAATGATCGTTATATAATTTACCTACTCATTACATTTATTGTATCTATCTTGAGGGGGTATCTATCGTAATAATTCTCTAAGCATGAAATACCATTGGCATTTTCTTGATCTTATCCCATATATTTGTCGTTATGCTTTTGGCCACTACCTTAGTTTTCCTTATTATCGTACTGTTCTCAATATTTATTTCAAAATATTTGAGCAAATATGTGGCATTATGGTGATAATTTGCTATTTTATTAAACTGTCCCGTTTGCTTTTTTATTTCAGTTACGTATATTTAGTAGCAAAATTGTGGGTTTTTATATGTTCCAAATAGTTAGAATTGTTTCTTCACTCCATTTTAGTTGGTTCCGTAACACACTGCACTTCAATTGTTTAAAGATATACGTAGAAAAGTCTGCATTTCATGGATTATTTTAGTTCTATACTTACAATTACGTTTAATTAAGTTAACCCTCTAGCTAATGGGGAAAGTTTTCACAGAAATACTTTTTTCGGCTTATGAACTACAAGGCATCAACCCAGCATGGCCAATTACGCATTCCTATTAGCTATCCCAAAAAATATTTTTTACCAAATTACTAAATTAATTTTGTGGAGATAAATCGGCGGCTTTCAATTTATGTTACCCTTGGGTACTGAAAAAATCCAAAGCCTGCTGTAAATTTTTCATTGGTACCTTTTTAAAGGCTATCTTACTTTAAAATTGATAAAATGTAAACCATAGAAGATATCGAAAATTGAGCTTTGTACTTAATCTTTTTCGTTTTTTAAAGACTGTAAAGCATATTGTCAGAATGAACTGTGGTTGAATAGTTATCGTTGAACCATTTTTCACTACGTTACTTTATTTACTTTTGTAAATTTTCCTTTTTATTCCTCTTCTCCCATTGAGAAAACTGAAGTCAGTGCATTTTACTTAATCTCCTTCTTTCCTTTGTAAGAATCATTGGCTCGATCTTTTTGATGGCTCCTTTTTTATGGAAATACCTTCATTTTGAGGTGGTTGTTGAAGCTGGCTTATACTCATGACAAAATTTAACCGTAAATTTTTTCGGTGGTAAAATTTGCCATTGGTGTCATGGAGTTGCCCGAGGTATGAACCATATTCGTAGACCGAAAAATGAGCTCAGCCGCTTTAAGTTTTTCGTTGTTATTTACGATGTCACGAGGGTTATGGAAATACGGCCGTAATCAGACCTTGGATGGAGTGGAGGAATTCATTTTCCTTATTGGGCCTCAGTCATGCAAAATATTCCGAGTATAGAAAATGCTTAGAAATTCACGATAGCTGTAAACTGTATCCCTTCATTCCTGGTATTAAGACAATTTCCTTCGTAAGTTAAACAAAATATGAGAATTTTTACTGTGACTATAATAAATAATTCCCAATCCGTAGCATAAGTAATAAAGATTCGAGCCCTGTAATTTTATTTGCATGCACATTAACCAACTAGGATTCCTTTTCTTCATCAAGCATTAAAAATTGCATTAAAAAGTGTGATATTGGTATATATTGATTCAGGTCATATTAAGAAACTCATAAGCATTTGTGTGCGATAAATCTTGCTCCATTCCTCATTTGAATATTTTGCGAAATATATTAATAATGTGCCGTTTGGACCGAGCACATAATATTGCCGGTTGCTCGAAAAATTTAATGAAATGTTATGGATTTAACTTATGAAATTATTGCATCATTATCTTAGCTGTTTAAGACAAACTCCCTAATCTTTGAATCTTTTCATTTAGCGCGATTTTTCCTATTTTGCTTCTTACTAATTTGATGTTTCAGAATGGCTTATGGTTACCCATAGTTTTCGCCTCTCTCATCATGAAGCACATAAATCCTGGAATGTTACCTGATATGTAGCGTAAATTTCTCTTACTTAATGTTTGATAGTTGATGAACCTTGAATCGCATTCATCAGTGTTTTGACATAATAAGATATAATTAGCTTCATTTTCTGGTATAGATGAGTAGAAGTAATGAATTATAATGAAGCCATTACTCTTCTGCTCATTATTAAGTGACCAAACTGTTTCACTCCCGACTTCAAGAGTATTGATTGGCATTTTTTTCTCATCTGATATCTGATGTGGACATAAATCTAAGATATATTTTCTTTGGTAAATTACTTTCTAATCGTGTTCTAGTTCGTAGTGATCCAAAATACTTTCTCTTCATTAACTGAACAGCGAAAACTGCTGTGAACTTGTATCCTCATGGTTGGATCCATTTGTTTTTCATATATAGGATATGAGCGTTATTTACTATGCGTTCCTAGCGTTACTAGGCGTCCGTTGATAAGTTTTGCAAACTTCAGATTAGCTGTGAATTTCTTTTGATTGTGGGTTGACTTTTTGTAACTTAATAAGATTATCTTTGAGTATATGGTGGATAGGAAATAGACGGCAGTTATTGAAGAGGAAGTGCTCCTGAAACCAGTCAAATATTTTATTCGGTCCTAGATCTTGACCTATAAGAGCACTTCGATGGTACCTAGCATGGGATCTAGCAGAGAAAAATCATAATAGATATACGGCAGCTCTGTTATGGAGTATGGTCGCATCAGACAGATCATTAGGATCTTGTCGATTGAATAAGTCTCTTCATCTACATACTTACTACCCAGCGAACTGCCCCAGGGGCGTGTGGCGGGGGGTGTTAGGACACCAGCCATGTAAGGAGAGGGGATAAGGAAAAGGAAGGGGGAGAGGAATAAGGTGAAATATTGCATGTGGTAGCGTTTGATGCTTCGGCGTTAAGTTTACGTACTTGTTCTTAGTATTATATTGTGTTTTTATTACTTTAAAGGAGTTGTTGTTAATTGCAGCAATATTTTTGGCTTATTGGTTGTGAGGGGTTTGTTGACGGAGGAGAGGATAGGGGATTGTTGGGATGGTTGAGGGTGAGATGGGATGTGCTGTGGACTTGCGTCAACATTTTGTTTGTTTTTTAAAGAAAATAAGGAAAATGGTGTGTAGCGGATTGTTGAATAGATTGAAAATAGTCCGAAGCTACAATGTTAACGGTGTGTCTTCCGTTGGTGTCACGCATTTTAATATAATCACAAATGGTGCTTAGGAAGAAGGGTTTTTTAACCTATCAGTACGGTAGTGTATCTCTCCTATTTTTTCGCTTCTATCAATTACTAGATAGATAGAGTGGGGTCAAAATAATATCCTCCATCTCGTACTAAATCTCGTCTGATTTGATTTGTTCCAGTTATTTTAACCTAGCGTGTAGCTTCCGAGGCTTCCGAGTCTCTAGTTCAGTCCTTTCATTAGCTGTGTGACACTTTTTGATCGCTCGTAGCAGTTTTCAGCGAAGCATGGACTAACGTGCGGCTTTCCTTAGTATTTTATTTACTTAACGAATTAAATCTTCCTCTACTGGGTTCGATATGGAAAGCTAAATTTCGTCTGGACCTCCTCGTGAATATGCTCCTAGTGCTTAGGACTCAATGCAGAGAGCCAATATTTCTTAATTGAAATATGCAGAACAAAGAATGCTCAAATGCACAGAACATTCAAATAGTTAAACATGATGAGACCTTAACTTTAATAGAATATTTGCGCAAAGTAAATGGTACATGATGGCCAGCGCTCTACTAACTGGAAATTACTTGAGTATGTAAATCTTATGTTATTGATGCGGAGATTGAAGGAATAATTTCATGCCAGAATTTTATTTTTTTCCCATCGAACTTGAAATTTACCGCAATGTTCAGCATGTTTATTGTTATAAAATATCCCTTGTACATTTAGTGTTACAAATGGTAGATGGATAAAGAATAACTCCTTTAAAAATATCCTTGAAATAATGTACTACTACCTTCATATGTTCGAGTTCATTCAGTCACATCTTCTCCTTGATTCTGGGTAATATGCAATCCCCTCGATGTATCCCGGTTGCAAATTGCGGAGCATTGTGGACGAGTAGACCTGAGAATTTAAAAAAAATCAGTTGGCATTCTATCAGTTTTTGGTTTAGATAGGGTTTACTTGAATTCTAGCGTAACACCGTTCGGGCTTAAATATTCCTTTTGCCTTACTCTTTTTCATTCTTCATCTCGACATACCCGCTCTCTCCTTACCTTAAATACTTAGGCAATTCTTTTCCTTTCTATTGCATTTTCCCTTGCACTCTCCCAGCAATGACGGTCTTCATCATTCCATTGACTCTTATTGTTAGTTTATCGCCTACCACGGTCGTTTCTTGCCCCTAGCCCACCCACTTCATGTCCATCCCTGCCTTCCCCCACTACTGCATTCCAATCACTTATCACTATTAGGCTTTTCTTGCCCGGGATTTTCTAATTATCTCTTCTAGTTGTTCGTAAACGCCATTCACCTCTTCCTTCTTATGGTTACTTTTAGGCATGTCCGTACTCCTTGACCGCGATTAAATTCATCGGGAGTGCATTTATTTCAGCGACTAGTATTCTGTATCTCACCTGTTCAGTGCTTACTACGCTAATTTCCAATCATTATGGTTGCACAAATGATGTGGTATGCAGTTACGCGCATGGGTGCGGAGTTATACTCCAAAGACGGTGAAATACGCCATGAAAAAATCATTTGACTTGACCGGGATTGGAACCTGGATCTCCCAATTACAGGTCAGGTGTGTTAGCCAGTTACACCACCAAGCCATCTGAATTCAAGGTGAATTTCAGCGGCAGCGGGAAGATGGCTTGGTGATGTGACTGGCTAACACACCTGACCGGCAATTGGGAGACCCGGGTTCGAATCCCCGTGAAGTAAAATGATTGCTTCACGGCGAATTTCACCGTCTTTGGTGTATAATTTACTACGCTAGTCCCCATGTTTTATGCCCTTCATATTCTTTAAATATCCACCCACTTCGAACTCTTTTCCTATGCCGAATCCATTTCCTCATCATCCGTCTTCCGGAAGATGCTCAATGCATTGTGTCCTGAATTGGATTGGCAATTTTATGCGGGGTTCCAATACTTCGGCCCATAACTGATTGATTTGATCGGTGGCACAATAGCTCGAAGCTTATTTTAAATAGACTACTCGAGCACTTCCTTGTTTGTCTTCCTTTCCTTTCACCGCACATTCTCTATCCTCCTCACCCAAATCTTGAACGCCTACAGCCTATTCTCGTCCTCATTTCTTAGAATCCACGTTTCTTCCCCATACAACGCTACACTCCATATTGAACTATTTTCCAGCCTCATCTTTATATCCTTACCCTAGGTTCCCGCTATCAGCTCCCTTCTATTACTGAACGCTTCCTTCGCTAGCGATATCTTCCTTTCTATGTCTTTGCTCCTATGCCCATTTTTTTACGTGACACCATAACGTGAACTACCTACCGTCTAGCTCCTACCCTTTGACGTATCTGGCATGAGTGGCTCTACCGGGAGCGATAGTAATTGCTACCGCCAATCCAGCTATATGTTTCACTGGAACGCGCAAGTTCTTCCACCTCGTCAAGGTTGAAGTCCAAGTGAAGAGTCTTCATATATAGCCGACCGAAAAATTGTTAGGTTGTATAAATCCCGGGGAAATCCTGGAAATTGAACTCTAGGGAACTGGTTGCAAGTAGATGTGAATGTCTGTAAGTATCTTATGAGCAATATTTAAATACTTTGCTCAAAACATCTCTCATTTTTGCATGATCAATTTCGGGTAAGAAGTCGGGTCCAGGCTGTGATCGGTCGTCTTGTGAGTCTTAACGAGCGAGGTGACGGTTCTGGCGGTCGCCATCTAATCATCTTAACGGCCGTCTAATGTTGATAATTATTCTTGCGGATGCCGTCGGTGGGAACAGCTTCTCGGCACGTGATTTGAATCTAATTAAGTTCGGTGGGCCCCGCGGCGGTTTAGTTGGCGCCTGCCACCGACGAGATGGTCCGGTCTCCGCGCCCACGAAAGGGGGGTGTGCCGCCGCCTCGGGGGCCTCGCCACGTGATCACCCCTACCCCCGAAAAGCTCTCTCGGACGTCGGGAAGAGTCGGGAGGTGCAGGAGGAGGAAGCACTCATGAATGCGGAGAATACAGCTGAGGTCAGCGAACAAAGTTTTCCTCCGGTCACCTCCCGCGGTCGGGAGTCACAGAGGTGTGGCCTAGTGAATGAACTCTAATGCCCACAGTTTTAGAAATAATTAAAAATTTTACTATGATTGTTTTGATATAGTAGGTAGTGAACCGATTCTCATCCTGAGGCCCTGGATTTGAAATTCGTCTGCGTTGGAGATTTTTTTTTTAATTGACTCCCGATCCCTGCAGAAATTTCAGTGTTGAAATTCGTCGAAATTGCTACGAGATAAAAATAGGCCAGGACCGAGAATCGAACGACTGACCTCTTTTAATGCTAGGTGAATTAGGAAGACTGGGTAGCATAATGGTCTGTGCAATGGCTCGGATAGCCAGAGATCCATGGTTCGATTCCCGGTCCTGGCTCGAGGCAATCTCTACGTAGGTACTTCTTAGTTCTTGTATTCATCGCTAGGCTGTGTAACATTATTTTCAGGGACCCTTCAAAACGTGGTAAACATTCCACTATGAAAAAAAGGACATGACTATGAAAAAAGTTGAGATGCCACCATCAGCGAGGACTTGTCTATGGAAATGGAGGTGAAACGTCGACCAAAACATAGGTTTCCCCATTCAAACTTTCGCCATTCATGGCGTCAGCTTGAATAAACACTGGTAGCACTTAACTTGTTTTCATTATGATAATCCGGAAAATTTCCCGCGTAAAGGCTTGGTTTGTTTTTATATAACTTTTGGAAATCTTCCTTCCATCCTCAAAAAGTGCCGTGCACTCCGTGCCGTGACGTTCATTGCCCTCAAAAAGTGCCTTGACGTTCATTGTCATCTCCTAGGTAGCCGAATGTGCGGGTGGAAATATGCAGTACATGAATGTTTTATGCTGTCTAGAAGTACTCAGAATCGCACCTCTCAATCCTTGGTGACCTGTAAGGACTTTTCCGAAATTATTCAGGAAGAGCTTTGACTTGCGTGTGGCGTCAAATGCCGTTTGTGTATTTTCTGGTGACCGGAATTCGATCCTGTTGATAGGGCTTAGTCAGCATCGCCATAAATATTCCTTAATGTTAGGTGTTTGTCATTATGACTTTAGAAGTAAATGATGGTATGAATACAATGGAATTTCCCGGCGTAACTACGGCTGTTTTTCATCCACCATGTGTGAAGCATCAAGAAAAAATGATGTCAAATCACATTGACTGGGATTCTGCGAATTGGAATTAATACTCCATTTGGCCAATATTACTATAGCTGAAATTTAAATCCCCCATTTACGCCATCTCGGTGAAGCAAGCTACGCGTACTTGGCTTATATTTGATTATCGAATTTTCCAATATCGTTGGATGAAATTATTGTTACTGCTTCAAGTAGGTTTGCAGTGTTGACTTCTCTACAGAAAGTGCAAAATGGTTAAATCTAGTCCCAAGGGATATTGCTGTAAGGAGTTGTTGTGGAAAAAAATTCAAGTAACTCAAAAATTAGATTGAAGCCATCTTAAAATGGTGTGAAAATCAATTAAGTCGTGCTGATAAACAAAGAAGTATTTTCTGGCTATAAAAGCCTATAGTGTGCGGAAATTTATGATTTGGAATCAGGTGACCATTTTTAGATAGGCTAGTATTTGGTAAGGCTTTGATTAGTAAATATCGATTAATGGTTCTAAATATTGGTCGTGGGAGTAGACTCAGGTCTTTAGATACTCCAACTGTTAAAGACTATCGAATGTTAACCTAAAACGTCAAACTAGGCATCCGTGCCCAAGGCAAGACTTGAGCCCGCTATCTTTGGATTGCCAGGTCGGCACTTCACCAATCTAGCAAATGTTCATATTAGAATGAGTATATTTGCCTCTACATTATACCCTGCAGCTCAAGTATGTGTGGCAGGGGGTGAGGTATCTCCAACATGGACTGCAATGTGCCCTAATAATGCTAATGAAGCTACCACTATAGATGCATCAGCAAAAACCAGCAAATATCTGTCATAGGAGGTGAAATTTCACCAACGTCCACTACACTAATGATATGCTACCAATGTTAGTGAAACTATTTGTATTTATATATTTTGGAACTACATAAATGCACAGAGATATAAGAGTTAATCAGGAAACATGCAAGGCATGTCAGTATTAGGTAGCAGATGAAGATACAAGAATTTGGAGCAAATCAACTAATTAGCTACACTTCCTATAAAGCAACCTAGTTAAAAGTCTCATTGGCACCTGTTATGGCTTATTTAAACGCGTTAATTTTATACTTAGCGTAAATATATCTGTTTTGTCTATGCGAATGGAAGCAACTTATATTCACCTAAATTGTGGGATCTTGAATATTCCCGATGATTATTTTGGTGATTTCTTGCGTCGAGGAAGCCGTCATTGTGACATTTATTAAAGCTTCGAATTGTGAATTTTCGGCACCTCTCCGGAGAGTCCAGCCTCCGGGCGCCGAAAACAGTTGGGAGGCACTTCCTTAGGAAATGATTTAGTTTCCTCGGATCGGTGGGTGAGTCGTTGAGATGTTAGGCGACCTCTTCCGTCATCCTTTCACCATAATTTTTCTCCATCCGCTTATTTGTGGTGGAAACTTTTGGACGGCCACCAGACATCTTTACGTCCTCTAATCCGCTTTGCCTTAAGGCCCGTTCATACTGAACGTTAGAACATAGACGTAACTTGTGGTCCGGAAATCGCCCGTATTCAAACCAACAGAAGAGAATACATCTCTCTTTCCGTAATTTTGACCATGGATTGCTGGAGTAGGTAGAGTCTAGAAACACAAAAATGATGCCTATCTTTATTGCACCAAATGATCCAGCTAAAATTACTATCGCGCCCAATTTAACCAGAAATTGTATGAAAATAATGCTCTGCTTTTTTGGAAATTATTTTTCATTTTTATAGATATATCATCTCGGTTCCGCGATAATTCCGTCATGAATATCTTAATTTCCGGCGTATAGGTGTAGCGAAACTTGGTGGCACTCACCAGCGGTGAATTAAAGGTCACTAAGAACGTTATTTGCGTTGATGAGCGGCCGAAGTTATTGAAGGTCTCCGTTGGGAACTTCTATAGAGAACCTAAGGATCTTTGCCCCAACTCTCTTGTATGACCTCCTCTCCCTGACGTCATTTTCTGTACGGGCGAGTGCTACCAAGTTTTGCTACACCTATATTTAATGAAACACTGATCCATTCAATATGGCCGATGGGGCATTTGGATGGGCAATGTAAGCTTTCCATTCGCTATAGTGCGCTCATCACTTCGCACAACAACAGCGCACTTGCTTTCCATTCGTGTCAGACCATGCACACATGGTAGCGCACTTCAAAACAGATTGAGAGTAGAGTTAATGTGCGCTAAACGACAAAAGGACGTCGATAATCGCATCCGCGATAGTTGTTTTGTGCTGATTTACCGTAAAGGCGCCAAACATGGGTAATGTAAGGTTACTATATTACTCCGTGGTAAAAAGCTTACGTTTTTAAACACTTATTTTGAACGAATTCGATTACTATACAAAAGAAATTCGGCCGTGACTATTGTGATACCTAGCGGCAGGTTACCAAACGTTTAGCCTACGCACGTCGTTCCATTCATAGTCGTTCGTGTGCGCTAAAGTGCGCTGATATGTTCCAATCTGCGCTAACTTCATCACCGTGAATGGAAAGCTTCCTTCTTAATTCCCCTGTGATATCGTATGGCTTCATCCATAATATTCTTTAATCTATGATTGTTACCAATGGGATTGGTTTTTTTTCTTCCATAATGTCTAATACCGATGAATGGTTCCTTTTTTCAAAATCGCGATCCATTTAGTTATACAAATGTGGTATCTCGCGAGCCATCTCAATGAGAAACAACTCCGTCTTATAGAAATTGTCTTTGTTTTACATTTTACTCTGTCGTCGCTGGCGGCACGTCTACTACCCCTCGAAGGTAGCCTCCGATTGGTCAACTTAAGATACCACTCTTCGTTGTAGTTGACCGACAACCACACAAAATAGGTACGACATGGACCGTGAGAATACTTATCCCTTTATTGAAGTTGATATCCGGTGTTTTTTAGCCTCTGATATCCAGTCTCCAAGAGTTGTTCCGATACCACGCCCCGAGTCGGATTTAGTTGTTTTTTTTTAAATCGCGGTCCATTTTGTTTTTCTATTTCGGTTATTCGTGAAATCTCGCTTTTAGAAGTAAATCCATCTTCAATCGTCTAATTTTATGTCTGCATTTCACTTTTCCATCGCTGGTGGCGCGTGTTTACCCGTCAAAGTTGTTTCTGATCGGTCAACTCCAGAAATCACTCCACCTCGTGATTGGCCGACCAATTGGCCGGTTGCACATACACTTTGCTATGGAAACAATAGTAATAGGATGTATAACGATATGGAACTCGTTACACAACGGGGATCGCAAGAACTATTGCTTTCGCAATTTATATTCAATGTAACTTTTCTCCAATTAGCTATTACTTCAATAATTTCGTTCATTTTCTTACCTCTGGCTAGAAATATAGCGAAAATTTAATTTTTATGCACATTGTAAGTAGTCATGATGAAGTAATAAACCCGTTAATCGTTGCACAATAAGCCTTTGACGAGGAATTACTCCTTCAAAAGGTTTATTGCGAAACCGCCATTGGTTACTCATGGAGCTCATCAGCTCAAACTATTAGGTCCATAAAGTTAAGAGACCAATAAATGTATTGAATACAAACGCATGTGAAACGAATCCCTTGACTTATAGATCTCATGACTATTAGATAAAAATTATAGTTTCTACAATAGGCTATAAATGTCATGAACGAGAATCATCGTCGAAGTTAGGTCAAGTTATCAAGTCGCTTTGAGAGAACGCCCTCAATTTGACCTAAATGCTCAAGTTCAACCGTGTCAAGTTATGTCCTTAAGTTATGTTCTTATGTTCAATACGAACCGGCCTTTTCGCCCTATAATCCGCTTTGCCGCAGACGTATTAAATCTCGTCGGAAGCGTCCGACTGCCTCCTCAGGGCAGTAGCGGCTTTTTGTGTTAAATGGGTGAGTGGAGAGGGGGGGCAGCAGCCGAATTCACGTGGACCCCCATAACATGTCTTCCTGTCTCTCCGCGGCCGGCCCGGTGAGAAAGTATCCCGTGGGGGCTCTCCTCCACAGTTCCCGATTCTTGTGCTGCTGCCTCCCATTAAAATGTCGCCCGCGAGCACTGGGGCCCTTCCCCCTCATCCTCTCTCCCTCTCCCGATCCCTTTCTCTCCGGAGGAGAATGACGGGCGAGCACGGTCGAAAAGGGGAAGGAGGGGGGGATGGGGGTATCCAGCACTCTTTAAGGTCCCGATGTCGAAGTTTAGCTTTCCACGTTGTGCGAGGGCCTCTCTCATTTTTTGTTGCTCCCATCTCTCTCTTATGGGCTTGACACCGTGATTGAGTGCTGGAAAATGAAGTCGCCTCCCCCTTTCCCGTGTTTGTGGCGATCTGGAGGGAGAGAGAGAGTGAGAATGAGGCTGGTGTTATCCTCGCGGTTATCTGCGAGGAGCAACGCGGGGATTTGTACGGCGTTTATTTTTGCCGGAAATCTTATCCGTGCCTTCCGACTCCTCCGCGACAACAGAAAACGCACATGTGCGGTTCGCCCTCACGAGGCAGTCGTGTGTTTCCTCGCATTTTGCGCGCATCATTCATCGCCTGTTTATTTTTCTGCTGATTGATCGGTCAGATTTTGTACAACCCAAACGCTTACCTCGTCCATTTATGGAGTCATCTTTAAACTTTCCCTCACGAAAATATTTCCCCGCTGCTTAGTTACAATTTTGTCTATGAACAGGTATGCGTGGAATTTTGCTTAGATGTTCGTATTAGGGATATTTATTGATGGAAGTAAAACAATTGCATTTTACTGATATGGTTTTTTGGTAATTCTATGGTTCTTTAATTCGTAGCCTTTTGGCACACGTGATGTGCTTCTTGATAATTAGATAACTTATGCACCGATTTTCCTCTAAACGCGGATTAATATATTTCATATCATAATATCGGTTTCTATTATATATAATTTATTATTCTGCGTGTAGAAGAAAATCTGTGCATTGGTTGCAGAATTATTGCGAAATATATCTCGTATGCCATCCGTGAATGTGGTGGAAGACTAAAGAGGAGGAATATTAGGAGTCATGGGAATAGGAGAGCGTATTAGAAGCAATGCTAGAGTGTGAGAGAAGCGAAAGAGGTATGCAAGGATAGGGCAGTATGGAGGAAAGAGCCAGTTTTTTAGGCCTAACAGCAATAGCTAAGTTCTTTGACTTTGCCTACCTCGAAAGGAAAATGGCGTGATTGGGTATATATGTGCAATGGTTTCTAACAAATGTCAAGGTGTCTCGCCGAGTCAAAGATTCGAAAAAAAAAATAATTATACCTACATATTTTCCGCTTAAATTTCAAATACAGCACCGAAAATATCATTAGCTTTGGCAACTTTGGATGATGAACGCCACGTTTTGTGGGAAATACTTGGATGTACGTTGCTTCTTTGTTTTTTCATAACATAGCTGCCAATAATAAGCTGACGCCTACGCCACAAGAACTTAGCAAAAGTTTATTACATATTTTTGAAGTAATGCATTCGTTTTATGTCAAAAGCTAATTCTCTATTACTTCCATGTTTTACCTAAAATATTTATAATTGAAGAAACGATAGGTAAAGTAGTAAATAAATATTGATACAATGAAACCCTTAAAAGTCATAAGTAGCGGAAATCGAATTCGGCATGTTACCATTTGGAGACGCTTGCTCTATGGGGGTTTTCTCTCGCTCGCGAAGGGGGTTCCAGTGCGGCTGTACGAGTCAAAACAAATACTGAATTACTCCTATTCGTTTGTTTGCTTAAAAATGCCTGCTTCCACTGATGGTAATCCTTAGCTACTGGAATACTAAGTTATGGTGAAAATTATTCAGGTTATTCAATGACTATGTTTTAAACAACCCCCTTTTCCAGCCTTTTATGCAGCAATCATTAAGTTTCTGACATAAGTTTTCGTAAATCATCTTGTCCAAAAGATTCTGGCGCCTCGCTGCAATTGTTCCATGCTGAGTTGTACGTTTTGTGAAATCTTTAAAATGTGATCATGTGTCCTGAGATTCCTTATTAAGGTTTCTTCTGTTAATTTCAAAATACCTACTAATTATGTTGTGAGCTCTGTTATTATTTTTTGACGCACTCAATTCATCGCTTAGTTGTTAAAAACTACAATTCATCTCAAAATCGTTGAAGGCTGTCATTAATGAAAAAGAATAGATTTGGAGTTTGTATTGAAGGATCGTCTGTAAAATAGAAGCTTAGAAAAATCGCCCTATCTTATTCCGTAATATGTGTGTTGTGTTGTAATTATCATTAAAATGTGTTACAAATGAAGAAAGGTACTCCTAGTCCGCGCATTAACGCAGTAATTTATTGCGTATGTGCATCGAATTTTTCGAGTGTCCACATAATATGATTGTTGCAATATTTTAGTGTGGCGAGAAGAATGTGGGCATTGAAAATTTTATTTTCGAAAATTGTTTCCTGAGTTTATAAGAATTGCATTAGGTCTTTGATTAATTCATCAAGTTTAAAAATAAATGACTGCAGTACCTTACGCAGGACGTACGAAAGAAATTTGTCTCAAATATGATATTATTGTTCGCAATTTTTGAAGGTACAGTAATGAGTACTTCAGATGTAATTTATTGGCGTAGAGTTTTATACAGCTGCTATTGTATTTGTTGTAAAAATATTTTGTCTTTCCTCTCAATGCATCGGGGCATGTTTCAGCCGTACTTTCCTGAGTTTGTTGCCTTGACTTCTGCTGTTGCGTATTTGGGCAGGTAGCCCTTCAGTAGTCTACTATATTTCAAATGGAATGAATCATGATCCTCAAGATTAACTCTTACAGACCACTAAGTGAATAACATTTGGAAGAACTTCTTAAAAACAACCCGGTACTCGTAGACTTGGAGAAGGATCAGTGGGAGAGAACGAAAGTCGAGGGAAGGAATAGCATATGGCGTAGGAATGTAAGGGAACGTGGCGTGTACAAAGTGTTTTCTGATGTACCTACTCTTTTTCCCAAAAATGGTGGTGAGAGTGCCCTGGAAAAACAAGAGGTCGATAGTCCTCCAGTGATGTGGTTCACTCACTTCCGTGTTCGGCATACCCTCATGTGCTTTAAAATATCATTATCGTGAGGTTAGCAGTTCTCAGCCCCTTGTCCGCGTCAAAACACGTTCTCTTTCATCTTATGTAGCTCTTTTGCAATCTTAAATGGTATGCCCTTTATTCGAGTCATTGACTGTTGTGAATTCCTGGTGATTTGGCAGTCATTGAAAAATGATTCAAGCTTATCCTCAAATAAGGTGTTACCTTTTTTTTACTTTTTTGCCTTATTCCATGAGACATGGCAATTAAGTGTGTGGATTCTCGACATTAGCATCTTGCTATTGGTCGAGTTATCTGTTTGTTGTGATTTACCACTATATTTATTCAATGGGTGATGTAATTAATACCTGCTATTTATTGGTAAACATTGCGACGATATGTCCATTAATAAAGGCCGACTCCTGTCTTACTGTAGGATAACTATGTCATTAATTAATGAATAAATGTTGCTGAATAGATTATTTGAGCCTCATTATCGCTCCAGCATGTTAATAATTTTGAATTTGGATTACAAATTTGATTAGAAGTCTCTATCTCGTAGTTAACTTATCTTATTCAATATTAGCTATTAAAAATCGGCATTGAGTATTGTCAAAATGGTAAATTCATTTCTGGGATTGAGGATGTGATTTAGTTCATTCATCCTACTATCGCCGCAAAAAAGGTAGAACGCTGAACTTTAAGCATTCGTACGAAATTCCGCCGGGGCTCCAAAGAGCCGTGTAATATATCGTTTTACTCCTTGTGTATTTGACTACAAAATTCATTCATTGAAAAGTGATTAAATGTAAACGGTTAGCTCCTACGGTCGAAAGAGTGAAGAAAAACACGCGAAAAACTAGGTGAACGGCGAAACGGTCGTCTTCTTCATCTCGTCACGGCCAAAATATTCAATTGGTTCACTTCATTATTTTTTTACAGAGAGGACGACATCTCCGTATTACAAATATTCTTTTAAAATTTTATTTTACCCATTCTTTGATTTTTTAAATGGCCGAAAGCAAGATTTCAATTTCCGAGGTGTGGAAAAGTATATGAATATCGAAATTACGTATGCTTTATGGAAAAAATATTGCAAAACTTCTCATGTAAGGAAATTTTTATATTCTTCCCCTTACTTAAAATAAACGACAAAGAAGAAAATCGCTCCGCGGCAATGCAAATTACCATTTTGCTCAGTTGGCAATTGTTTAAGCTCCTAGCCGCGAGTGACTCAAATCTCCTTGCCAAGACCCCTCTAGTGAGACCTCTGTCCAGCGCTGATTGGACAAGGAATGGGAAAGGCTCTAGGTGTTTCATATTCTTTTAACTTTATGTGAATGGATTTATATTGAATATTTCGCAATTAGATATTTAATTCAGTCTCACAAATTACACACTTTAATTCAGCAAAATACTGTTTGTTTATGTGTTAGAAGTTTATTGATTCTATGGATTGTATTTTTGCCACGAACGGAGCTTAAACAATTGCCAACTGAGCAGAATGGTAATTTGCATTGCCGCGGAGCGATTTTCTTCTTTGTCGTTTAGTTTAAGTAAGGGGAAGAATATAAAAATTTCCTTACATGAGAAGTTTTGCAATATTTTTTCCATAAAGCATACGTAATTTCGATATTCATATACTTTTCCACACCTCGGAAATTGAAATCTTGCTTTCGGCCATTTAAAAAATCAAAGAATGGGTAAAATAAAATTTTAAAAGAATATTTGTAATACGGAGATGTCGTCCTCTCTGTAAAAAAATAATGAAGTGAACCAATTGAATATTTTGGCCGTGACGAGATGAAGAAGACGACCGTTTCGCCGTTCACCTAGTTTTTCGCGTGTTTTTCTTCACTCTTTCGACCGTAGGAGCTAACCGTTTACATTTAATCACTTTTCAATGAATGAATTTTGTAGTCAAATACACAAGGAGTAAAACGATATATTACACGGCTCTTTGGAGCCCCGGCGGAATTTCGTACGAATGCTTAAAGTTCAGCGTTCTACCTTTTTTTGCGGCGATAGTAGATGCGATTAGAAAGGGGTTGAGCTTGAGTAATTGGTCGACGAAGAGAAATATCAATACATCACGAGAAAGTGATTTCTACGGAAGCATTTTCAGGAGAAATTGTCGTTTAATGAGCCAGGAAGTGTATGTCGACATAATTTTAAACGGCTCGTTTATTTTTGCTGAAAACTAAAATGAAAACAATTACAAATGCAAAGTTTTACCGAGGATGGTCAGGGATAGAATGAGTAAAACAAGTACTGGAAGATGTGAAAATGAGGAATTATCAAAGAAAAGCGCGGTTGAGAGAATGGAAAGGAATGGAATAAAGAAGCACATTTATGATTGATATTATTAGGATTATCTACCGGTTAAGGTAGCTTTAAATGGAAGAATGTCAAAATCCTAGATCTATAATAGAGGAGTGAATTGTGTCGGAGGCAGAGGTAGACCAAGAAAGTCATGGATGGATTTAGGGAAAGATACCCTTGAGAGAAGTAATATTAGAAGTCTTAAGAATATGAGGTATATGAAGAAATGCATGAGTGTATCTGAAGCAAAAGAGGTATTCAAAGATAGGGCAGCGTGGAGGAAATTATTAAATTAAAGTGATCTTTACAGGCTATCACCGTGAACTCAAATTTTTTGACTGTCCCTATCCCGAAAGGGAACAGTAATTGGTAATCGGACGTGGACTGCTCTTGTTTCGGCAGTTTGGATATTATCCGCTGAGTCCATGTTAGGGTGTAATCGGAGATCGTCTCTAAAAAGGGACGCCCCCGTCTCGCGTTCCCTCCGTTCCGCCGGTTTGATTTAAAAGTTAGCCGGAATTTTCCCTGCCCGCGGAGAAACTGCAATTTCCTCGCTCGTAAATCCTGGAAAAGGTTTTCGCGCTCGGGCGACCGACGTGGCGAATTCGGTCCATCTTTTCTCTCTCTCTCTCTTTCCTTCTCTGTCTCTCTCTGCAGAACTCTCCCTTTCATAAACGAGCGATAATTGACTCGAGGGAGATTTCACCCGTGAGCGAAACGGCATCGATTGTAACTCCCTCTGTGTTTGTGTCCCTCACACTAATACGTAACTCACCCTACTCTCGTTTTTTCGCCCCCATCCGCCCCGCCCCCCTCTCCTCGCCTCACCTCGTATCACGCCCACACGGGAGGTGGGCAGAAGAAGAAAGTAGTGCTCTCGTCTCCTCCTCTGGGCCGCGCGCAGTCGGTCGACGTCTTTCTTGTCCGATAGTCTGGCGACCGGCTGGGCGCAGCAGCAGGACGGGCGAGTTTCGTCCGTCCTCCGCGAGAGATCGCTCGGGGTCGTCTCCCGTTTGCAAGGTCGCTATACCCAGGTCATGACACGCAAGGTGTTAAAAGGAACACGAGATCGAAGGAATTTTGTATTCGCATAAATGCTATGATGATGTGTGCTGATGCGAACCATTTGCGATAGTTTTTGACTAAAAGTCATACAATACTACTCTACTTGTAAAACACACCATTTAAATAAATATATCATTGTTATTGTATTTACTGACAACGAGGTGACACAAGTCAATTCTTAAATACGAGTCGAAAAATGAAAAGCTGGCTCGGTGAGTCAATAGTCAAGAAATGGACGAATATTCGGAAAATTCATGGTATTATGAGAAATAAAAATCACGGCATAATATTAGCATACTAAAATATGATCTTAATTGGTCCAAATCTTTCGTAACAAGCTGCTTTCTGCATAGATAGAGGCTAAGAATGTTTTACGCGCAGCTTTTAAAAGCGTTCCGCGTCCTTGTCATCACCATTATTGCTAGCTAATAGTTAGATATTATAAAACCTTTTTATTGAGTGACAACTAATTCCTTCGACCTTTGCCAATTGCCACTGTCGATTCGCATATTCAGCTCCATTGGATAGTGTATTACTTGATAAAATGGTTAATATTCCGGCGAACCATATCATCTCTGGCCGACAGCTACGCGAGGTGTCTGCCGTGACGTCATCACCGAAAGGTAAACATTGAAATGAGACCACCTTAGTATTTTACCACCTTGCATGTCACGCACTTGAATAATGTAATTCGCCATCATGGATCTATGTCGCAGGGGGATTTCAAATATACCATGCAAATGAATGGCTGACACAGGTTAAAAGAACCACGAATATCTCACTTAATACGGAAGATAAAACAATGAAACATGCGAGAACAATAGGAAATGACATGTTTCTTGGGAATATGTTTAGATATCTAAGCTGAAGTCTTCCGTTCGACTCCAAAAAAATTGTAAAATTACCTCCGACTCCAAAGTTCCCGCTATGTTGCGCGGCATACTTAGGCATAATGAATCACGAACATCTCAAATAATACGTAAGGTAAGGTAATGAAACATGAAACATCTCAACAGCTACTGCTCTAGGATATACACAGTGAAGAGCGGATTGCTTTTTGTAGCCATCAGCTTGAGGATTCACATAAGGTATAGATTGATGTAGCCAAATGAAAACATAATGCTGTATTTTTGCAATATTTATTAATAATTGGACAAGGAATTCAACATAGACAACTGTTTCCATTAATATTTTTGAAATGCTAAACAAATGGTGTACAGAACGCAATTATTATTCCATCTTCAAGAGAGAGAAACATAAAATCTACACTTTCATGTGTTCATGACACTTTCTACTATGCTTCCACGTTAATAACTATAACTCAAAGCAGAAACCCAAAAGAATCGGCGGAAACGAACGCAATGCCTCACCGAGGAAACGGCCTTTAGCTTAAAAATACTTTAAACAAGAAACTACAATAGATATTGAGTCAAATATTTCAGTGACTGCAATATTCATCGCTACGAGTTTAGAAACTAACGTCCATCGATGCAGGTAGCCTTGGTTCGTGAATGAACAAAACGTAAAACCTCTTCACCAATCTTTTGCAAAATACAAATACGAATATTGCAACTAATTATGAGAACTATTATTATATGGTTCAATGAATGTCATAATATTTTCAGCATTTCCATGAACACTATTTCCAGCAGGTTGACGTCTTCTTCTGCTAAATGCAATGGTAAAAATGATATAAGTACACACAGTTACGTACACAAATCATCACAGCCTATTCATGGGTGTACATATGAACCAATTAATATTCAAAATAAAGAAAAATATGTCAATATATTCAACAACATAAAAAATCATAAGCTTGCATAGCATAAAAATAATAAGCATAAGCAAACTGGTCCTCCGTTAAATGAGCCTGCATCAGATTAATAATAGCAAAACTAGAGTAAATACGGCTATTTATGAGGTTATTGCATGTATTCGTCACTCGAAATATACGAAAAAAAAACAAATATTTAAGGAAAAACCATGCGTTTGGAGTAGGTATATCATGTATATATGACACATGCTTTGGCATTACTTACAAGAAATATTTCATGATGTTACTCTAAATAATTGAATTCATAAAATTTGTTATTATGGATTGATACACAACCGATTCTAGACGATGTTGAACGTTCCATCCGACGCGACGGACGGAGCAATGCCATCGAAGTGTTCTCCACAAAGCACTCAAACAGGGATCGGATTTTAGGTCCCACTAAAATTTTCTCCGCCTCTCTCTCTGTTAGTACCCGGGCCGTCGAGATAGGAGGACAGGAAAGGATGTACACAGAAGTAGGAAATGAAGCTAAGCCCTAAATCTTATCACGACGGACGGAGCAATGCCATCGAAGTGTTCTCCACAAAGCACTCACTCAAACAGGGATCGGATTTTAGGTCCCACTTGAAATCTCTCCGCCTCTCTCTCGGTTAGGACCCGGGCCGTCGAGATAGGAGGACAGGAAAGGATGTCCCCAGAAGTAGGAAATGAAGCTAAGCTCTAAATCTTATCAGTCAAAGGGTGTAGCACTTAGTGATCATCATATGTATTCTTCTAAATAAATGGTTGGTCCTTGAACAGTCCTACCTCCAATTTCGCCGAAAATGGGGAACCTTCTGTATCGTTTCCTTCATAAAATTATTTGCCATTATAATATCCCCGTTGAACTATTCGTCTCATTTGCTTCCTTTCTTACCGTCCAAAGCTCCTTTTCCTATCCTCCCTCTCCCGTATTTACCCTTATGGCCCCCTCTAAGGCCCTCTCTAGCATATCTTTAACTCCTCATTACGTCATCGAACCACTTTTGTTGCCTTCTTCTGATTCATCCTATTTGCTTCATTTCCTTATCTACCATATCAAGTACTTCCCAATTTGTTTTCCTCACCACCCAACCTTCTCTCTCCATGGGTACTTCTCCACACGAACATCTCAAAAACCCCCAATCGAAGTATACCTTCCCGTTTAAAATACTCTGGCCCTTCTTGAAAGGCAACAGCACCAGAGCCTGGTTCTAATGTATTTTATTTTATTAGTCTTATTTTCGTCACTTCTTTACTCTGGGGCATTTTTTGTACTGCATTTTTATTGTAAATCGTTCCTGAGATGCCATCGATTTCGGGCAGCAATTAATTTTGCCCACTACTGCAAATAAAAGATCAATCATTTTCATTATCTTGGAACTATTAGAACAGAGAACCATTTTGTTGGCAAATAAAAAAATAATAAGTTTGAGTCTGGCAGCATTCCATGACAGGAAACGTATATATTTACGTATATATAAACGTATATATAACGTATATACGTATATAAACATTTATATGTGAGGTGAGAGTTTTCTCCTGATTGATAGTGATGAGGGTAATGGAAACACTGCAATTCCGCAAGAACTATTATTCACTGGTGACCATGTTTTAGATCATCAGGTGACAGTGCATTATTAGAAGGTCCTTATTTGTTGGTATTGTGTTGTCCCCTAATGATTATGGGCAGCATCGAATCCTAGGTCGTGTGAGAATAAACATTCTTAAGGAATTGTAGTGCTTACTTTGTCAATATCATGAACGAATTCCTCTGAGTTAAACTTGACACTGCCACCTTGTGATCTGTAGTGTTAACTATTCTCGAATAATGTTATGTTTTCTGTGGAAAATTTGTATATAACTCTGAAAAAGTTTTGACTTTCCTTCCAAGCTGTTTTCGCTTTTTAGTGAATGAAATTCTCCTTGGTTACCATTTATCTTTACGACGGAAAATGTCATTGCCGTTGCATTGCTTCGTCAGCACCACTTGTTAGTTCGGGTAATTCATCATTATACCCACCAGCTGTTCTTTTCTCGGGATTGGGCAGTTGAAATCACTTCTCGCCGTCACTCGTTGCTAACCGCGTCGAACGAAAGTGGAAGTTTCAACGACGCCACGCTGTCATCTACGGCGTTGCCGACGGAGAAATTTGTGCAAATAGAATCAGTGGACTCCGTATGAGACCCTGAAACACAAAGTGGGGAGAGTGCGTCTGTGCTAGGGTGTACCTATTCCTCTTTGAAGTGGTATTTAAAGAGAATGCCATGTCAGTAAATAATAATCGAAATCGATAATTTCTACTCCCGAGAACTCACAGCGACAAACTTGGCCTTAAACGGCGTGAAACCTATAGTTTTGGGTGTGTTCATTAATGGTAATGCTTCTTCGGAGAAATAATCTCTTTCATAGATGCTCTAGCAATATTTTAACGTTCAAGGATAGTTCCTGCCTTACTCCCCGCCCTCTAATCGTCGGTACACCCTATGGCGATCAGGGACAGATTAAGGTCGTTGTTTTGGGAGGGCAGATTGTTACCTTCCAAGAGTCTGGAGCGTGTGGAATACGTTATCATTACCATATTTTCTATCTCCTCAGAAATTATGGGGGGCGGCCGCCACCCTGTCCCCCTCCTAATCCGCCCCTGATGTCGACCCTACCGCGAACCATCACACATGCTGTATGCTAGGATTTCCCAAACTTTTCCTGTTCTGGAACACTATAAATCCTGAAATTTTATCGGGACAGTTTGTTTATTTTGCAGATTAAATACCATTCCGTTTATGTTGAAGCTTATAAAACCATTCCAGATGATCGCGGAACATCTGTTAAATTTCCGCGGAACATAGTTTGAGAAACCCTACTGCATGCTATACATTATCCTCATCTTAAATTTTTCATGTCTCCCGCCGTCTCACAAGCAATCCTATTCCTTCCCTATCTCTTTCCGGCATTCTCTTCTCCATAACCCTCTTCAATAGCCCGTTGCACGTCTGTACACCTTCCAACCTCTTCTTCTGTCTACTTAATCTTCCTCACCTATGTCTCTTTCTCATTCATTGAACATCTCATCATTCTTCTCCCGTTCTACCCAGTGTATCCTTTCCATTCCATACATTCCCGAACCCCAAAACGCTCATATCAATACCATTTAGAGAAACAATTTATTTGATCACATAAAACTCTTTAAGCTGCTGTTGAATTACGTGAACTATTTCCGGCGTATATGGTTCAGTTAAGATTCAGTAAGCTCGGAGGAAAATGGGCATATAAATAAGGACATTAGAAGGAGAATTACGCTGGAATAAGAAAGATTATACAAAAGGAGGGAACTGATGACGGTAACCTTGTGTAATAATGTAAAAAAGGTAGGCGAAGAGTTTAACGTGAAATGTATCTTTGTATAGTACAGAAACATGGGTTTAGAAATATGAGGATAAGAATTGGTTGCTGGCATTGAGATGTGAGTGTGGAGGATAATAGGGAAAGTGCGGTGGACGGAAAGGAAGACAAGCGAGAAAGTGTTTGGTATGGTGGGTGAGGAGAGGAAAATGTTTGAGGAAATAATTAGAAGGGAGAGTAGATGGATCTGGTAATGATAGTGGAGGGTATTCTGAAGGCCGTGATAGGGGGAAGGATGTTGGGTCACCGGGCAGTGGAAGAAGGAGGCTTTATGGATGGGATGAAGGGAGATAGGACGTATGTCGAGCTGAAAAACGAAATAGTGTAAGGAAACAAGGACATACAGCTTTAAAAGTTTTGTTTAGGTGTACTTAATTCCATCTAAGCCTACCTATACCGGTAGATCTTCCCTAATACTAATGTGGTACATCGGCTGCTGGCATCAATAATTGTGCGATTTTCTATCATTTATACTACAATAATAATTATATTTATAATATTTACTGCCCTTAATCACATAAATACAGTTTGAAAAACAAATCAGAACAAACAAAGGAGCTTTAGATTGCCCCTTAGGCGTTTTCCTATCGATGGGATGTCCTAAAGAAAATATGGCAATACCGATGAATATTAGTTTTTTTTAGATTTTATAATTGTAAGCAAAATCTCTTTTTTTTATTTAATACTCTATTTCAGTGACCAAACATTTACAGTTTACCAGCCAAAATTTCACATTTTATAAGGAAGGTTTCATTTTATCGATACATTTTATGGATGGTGGGAATAAATTATATACCGCGGGCCCCATATAGACTAAACCTAGTGTGTACAAATTTAATTTTTGGCAACTGCAATGACGTGTGAATTTCCTGCCATTGAATCGGAACTCTGTGCGCTCTAGATCCAGCAAACGCGTCTCAAGAAGATGGATGTTTCTCGGCCTCGGTTCCCGCACTTCGGCGTTGACAGCTGAACCTTCGCCTTGGCAATTTAGATATTATTTCATTACACCGATACGACTACCATTCTGCCAGTTGAGTTAAAAATCGGAGCAGTTTGGAAGTAATTGGCGGTTCCCCACCATCCACCCGTCTTGAAAATAATGATTAACCGTACGGGACCCGGCGTCTTTCGGCGGCGACCGTTCGTATTATCAGCTTTGCCGGGGGAGAAACATGCCCTCCGACGAAAAGCAATTAACCAATGGCGAAAAAGCCTTCTCTCAACTTCTTACAAATTTCTCCCTCGTTGCCATTTTCTTCGGCGAGCGTTAATTTCGGGGCTCAATAAAAAAAATCACCCTTGCTCCAATTAAGTTCCGCAATTACTTTTCCTCGCCCCTTCTCCAATCCCCTCCCAACTCGAAGGGAATCTGCGAGCTTACTTATCGGACCTATCCCGTGCCTTTTTATGACTCGTTTCTCCATATCCTAGTGGTTTTTGTGTGATCTGGCGATCGCTTCGGATGGCGCGATAAAATTTGGGAGGGCTGGCTTTGAACGGTGCAATTTTAGGCGAGCATCCGACTCTAAATGTTTATCTGCAACGGGCTTTTTTCACGACCTCCTTCTCTTCACTTCCCATCGATGAAAGATCAAAGAAGACCCATCGTTGCAGCCGTGAAAAAAGGGTGTTTTCGGTTCAAGGAACGAGATGCCATCTACTCAATTCGTATCTCTCTTTGATCTGTTAATTTTCTGACGTTTTCACCGCCGCGGTCGAGGAATGTTGAAGGTTAAACTGTTTACCTTCGGTCCGATTTTGATGATGAGCGTCCGGGGAAGTGCTCATCTATTTTCCGGGAAAATTCGCGTTGCGGGAGAGTGGTTGGGCTTCCGCGTGCGTTGAAGCATTTTCTAGAAAAAGCTGTCGTTTGTGATTCGCCTGCAGATTTCTTCGTAACAGGTGTTGTTTGCCGCCTCTTTTTCGAGTCGTAGATAGGATTTAATTTTTCAATGCCGTTTGAAGGAACATCGGGGATTGGATTGTTGTGGCTATAGTTTTGGCTTCCAATTAGAAGAGTTCGGGTTCGATTCCTGGTTGCGGAAGAAATATTTCAGAGGATTCCCGATCCCTAATTAGGTCCTATGTGTAGATGTGTAGTTCTCTGTCCGTCGGATGGGACATTAAGCTGTTATTTCCTTGGTGCTTGTCGATAAGAGTTGGCCGATGTTGACGCTGGGTTTCTATCCACTCCTCCTTTCCCCAATAATCCTTAACTTATCATCCTACCTTCAATGGCGATATGGACCTCAGCTGTTGGCCACCTGACCCAACCAACCAGGAATAGCTTTATGAATAATATTTATTTTATTGATATGAATGCATTCGATTTATGAATGATAATTTGATCTCTAACGACCGTTTTACCCGAGACACTTTGTTGCACGATCTGATGGATGTATGGATGTGCATTGAAAATTGAGTCATGTAAAGCGATGAATTACAAGAATGCATTGGCAAATGCATAAACGACAGATCCCTGCTCTAATTCCGTGCCCGCGTTCTCCCAATTTCTGCGCCTCTAATTGTGCATACATGGTGCCTCGTTTAAAACGTAAGGAATGATGTCTGATTGATTGGGAGGCTATATTGAACGAGAATTGTGGTGACATTTTTGGGTGTTTATCGCGCTAATTGACTCGCACTGGAGGGACATTAAGGCTATCCATTTGACCGAAACCTAAAAGATTCGATTTGTCTTTAAAAAGGGTGGCGCTGAACTTTCATGACATTTTGTGACATAAACAGAGTTGTATCTTGGGGGAGGGTTTGAAATGGCCATCTTGCGATTGGTTAGTAAAAATGTTACTTGGTTAGCATGTAGGCCAAAGGAATACCCACCATTGTGAATATATTTATTGTAGGTGTTTCATTGAGTGCTACCACGTATCCATACTTTCCATTAATCATGAAGATCCTGATTGCGGTTATAAATCTTTGCAATCTAATTACTTTTTCTCTACATTTTCAGCTTCTCGGACGAATTGGTAATTATTTTATAAATTAATTTTTCTTATCGGAGGGCTAACAACACATGGTTTGCAAATTTCTCTTCAGTGGATGTTAGGTAGAAATTCAGAGGACGATATTTTGATTCGTCTTTGCCTTTTTTACAGCAACATTCCGCTCACGGGCTAACCTATCGACAGTATTGTTTCAATTGCGTGAATGTTTCTATAGTGGTAAAAAAGATTATCGCTGGAGTTATGAGGATATGGTTAGAGTTTTTATTATTATCTTGGTAAACTATTTATCGTTTAGGATTCTACTAAATCACAACCCAGTTATTAAGAGTAGAAATTACCATCGCTTCCCTGTAGTGATTGAAATTACACTTTTTCAATTTAAAAAAAAATAATTCTTGCAGGCCTAAATGCAAAGAAATCGTATGCCTGGCTTCAAAAAAGAAGCTCAAAGTTATGCTGAGAGGCAATGCTTGTAAATGATGCATTTTTTTAAACATCTCTATTACTTAGATCTACTCTCTCCATGATTGGCGTTCTATATATTTATCCTGGTATTTCTCCTACATTCTGCTTTCTATAAACTACTTCTCTCACTCCTTTTGATTCATTTTATGTTAACTACTTTTAGTTAACAGTTGGTTTTACTAACACCATTGGCCTCCACTTGGATTGGTTGTATTGGCCCTATAATTTTTGGACTCAATAATGCTATTAATGACTTAGTTTGATTTTTCGAGTTCAATTCGATTTTTCAGTCTCTGATACTCGTCAATAACATGGGCTGTTCTACCATTCGTCTCCGTCATGCTTGGCAGCGGCTAGCTCAAAGTCAGGTTTCATAGGACGGCCGTATACCAAGCACGTGATTCAACAAGCGAGGAACCGAAGTGCGCTCGTGTGCCCGTTCTAAGAGCATCTCCTCACTTCGATCCGCCTTTTTTTCCTGTTTCCGTGTTTTCTTCCTTTTCCGAGAGGTGTCACGTACGCGTGGCGCCCTCGGTTGCACCCTTGGGTGACTCCGCGAGAGTCGCATCGGCGATGAAAGTCGAATGCGAGGAGTTTAATGGTTGGGATGCGATATGCCGTGAAGGGGTGGAGAGGTCAGCGAGGGGGTGGTGTGCACCTTCCTCCCTTCTCCCCCTCCACTCTTCCGCCTTCGCGGCGTCGTCACTTTCATTCAAGGAGCGCGAGGTGCCCCGCCGTCCCCTCCGCCTCCCCCCCCCTCTCGCCGTGCCGTTTAACCGACCTTTCTCCGCTCCACGTCCCCTCTCGACCGGTGTCGCCCATTCACTCGCCGCCTCTGCCGCGGTGAAATCTTAGGCGTTGCTCGCAGGTGCAGCAGCAGTCCACCCGCGTCCGCGACTCGAAACAGAATATGGCCCACCGCATATGGTAGTAGTCTGCCTCGTTCCTTTTAATTTTATACCGATTGATTTGCTAGGTCTTTTGACTAGAGTAACATCATCAACTCAATTGTCGGGCTATCTTCGACTTTCCTTGAAGCAAATCTATTTTTACTTTTATGAGTCACACCTTAGTTTAACGTAACGGAGACTTAAGTTTTACGCTACGTTGACTTCAATGCTAGGTACTCTCCAAACTGTTGTGAAAAATATATCTATGTTGAAGGTAGATCTGATGTTTTCCCGGCGTATGCAGTTAGTGAAGTCTATTCGGATTCTACACCAGATAAAGCTCTTGCTTTTCACCTGACGTTTCGATGTACGACTTGCCCATCGTCATTAGGGCCGAAAGTCGCTGAAGAGCTGACGATGGACGACTCGTACATCGAAATGTCGGCAGAAATGCAGAGTTTGATCCAGTGGAGAACCCGAACAAACTTCACTAGCAATATACATTTTACTCTTATGAGTCTCTCTTAAGTTAGTTTCAGCAAGATATCACCACGCATTTAATGCAATGACTTTGGGTGCATATGAAAAAAGATCTCGTCTTTCTAAACATACCAAAATATCAGCCTTTTATCGCTCTTCTTATCGAGATATTTAAAAAAATAAGCCGTTCTCCTTGTTATTTGATTTGACTGTGCGCTCCAGAGATACATAGTTACATAATAATAATTATGTTAGTTCTGACGAACTTATCGCACCAGAAGTGATAAATTATGTAGTTTGTTATGTCTTCTGAATTATAAAAAACATGTTATACCATTTCTGTAATCATCATCATCATCGAATAGGGGAAGGCAGGGTAGGCGACTGGAAATACTTTTTCATAAAATTGCAATAAAAACCTTCAGTTTTAAACGCGTTATCAGTGTACGACGTTAACAAAATATGTAAAAGCCTCAAACATGGACATTTAGTTTTAATGACTAAGGAGTTTGGCCACAAAAACTATATTTTTGCGTGATTAATATTACCTCACTTAGTCCATGCTTCCTACAACTGCTTAAATTTTAAAAATAAATTCTAATTCTTTGATGACGAGAAAAATATCGCTTAAAGTACCTTAATCTCCTCATTCTTTCTGCCTCCTCTTATATCATTCAAAATTCCCTTTAATCTTTCTAAATCCTCCGCGTTAACCTTGAATTTTCCTCTGTATCGCTGTCTGCCTTGGCCTCCTTTTTTTTCTCCATTCATTTTTACTTCTTCCGAATCTTCGTTACAAGCTTCTTTTCGTCGTCATCTGTCTCTAATAATTCTACGTTTTTCTCCCTGACTACCATCCAACTCTCGCCAATTCATTCCTGAAGCATATCTAATTCCTATGTTTCACTTACAATTAGTTATGGAGTACCACAAAGGAACGCCTCAGAGCATTGTCTAGATGGCCTGATGATAAACCTTTAAGCACCTAGTTCAAAGAACTAGTATCGATTTGAAATTATGAGTTTTAAAGATAAAGAGAGTATAAGAAAGCCAATTTATTGACTACTACATTTTGTCTTTTAGAGAGTGTATCCATGTAAGGGAAATTACTACGTTCAAGTGCATGCTCACGCGAAGGTAAAAAAAGATTTTTTAAACTTTAAAAAGACTTGCCTTTTATTTAATCTTATTTGCAATTAGCATACCAATTTGTCCATATGTTTTAGTTTTTTTCTTAGGAACAACCATATTATTCTCTAAGGATTTGTCCCTAGCATATGTATTGGCATAAGTAGGAGAGGAGTTAGTTCCTTCGTCAGTTTTAGGAAGTATGAAATGTATTTCATTACTGCTGGCTTCTTTATGGCATCGTAAGATTAGGAGCTAGCCTTATATGTGATGATTATATTAACTTTATGGATGCATAAAAACTCCGCCAGTACCTTGGGTCTGAATGTCTGGAATACGTTTATGTGCCGACCCTGAGATATCCTTGTCGGATAAGGTAATTTTTCATGCGCAGTGCATGGCGAAGGGGAAAACCCTAGGAATTGACTTCTTACAAGGACGTAATCATAAGAGATAGCCCCCATAAACGGAAATTTAACTGTGGCTTTAAAATTAATTTTCTCATCGGGTTAACTTATTTCTCGCATAGAGTTTGAGGAAAAAGTAGCACTTGAAATATTTGCTGTATTTTACGAGTGTTTGAATGGCGTAATATACGAGTACTCCACACAACCAACATGTGCTGTTTAGTTTCTAATTTGTTCGCCGTGTCACTTTTTCCTTTATACTAGACAGATATTATGCTCTCTACTATAAAATTGTTCAAAATTAAGGGCAGGTTATGAGGCATTCGAGCTACTCTTAGCTATTTAAATCGTGTCGTTTAAAGAAGAAACGCTTGGGTAAAATTCACAATTGGGGTAAGGATATTTTTTGCATCTTAAGTTTCAATTGAAAAAAAAATAATAACGGAGATGCCACTTTGCCAAGATATCAAGAAAAGTATAAGTTCCATGTATTTGCATGTATATTTGGTCGAGAAGAATCATTGAATTCGCTTATAATGTAATTTTTAGAAGTTTTCAGCCATATTAAATGATTGTTGAACAGGTAATACGACTAGCAACCCAAGGATATTCAGTAAAACCTCTATAAACGGACACCTCTTAGATACGAAAACCTCTAACTTACGTACATTATTCAATTTCAACAACGTAAGTACAGTATTCAACAACACAGTATACAACAGTCCCGGGACACTCTCTCATACGGACACTGACTAAAGAAAACCGACTAAAGATCACGGACAACTTTGGGAAATAATTTTCTCCAAAACGGGAATATTTCTTTAAACCTACATGGCTGTTAATAAATTTGTTTAAATATTTTGTAAGGAATAAAGTAAAATAATACAATGTATATTTCTACCAATATTTATTAAGGTACGACTAGTTTCGATGCATCGGCGCGCCCCGGCGTCATCATCAGTTACGATCAGTCACATCATCAGGTACATCAGCATCAGTAGGTATGTACTTGATGTTGATGCCGACGCGACGCGTCGAAACTAGTTGTACCTTAATAAATATTGGTGGAAATTCACATCGTGGTTTTTAATTCAGTGATAATGGATTTTCACACAGTTAATCCTGAAAACATCGAATATATTTTAAAAGGATTGTTTCGGGTTCCAGCCCCTGCCAAGGCGGATAATTTTTCCTTTGTGGAGTTGTCGCACCTATTTCCCCTTGCGGGTAAAGAGAAATGCCACGGATAGTTCGTGGCATCCTCAACACTCGACCCTCTTTATATCCCTATTTCCTAGTCTCCCTGTCGCTTTTCACCTCGGAATTCTTCTAACCTCTCATCATCCTCCCTAAAGTGCTTACCCTTTTCCTCCCTCTCCCTCGCTTACTTTGCACTCTCTTACTCCAGTCGCCCTTAAGCGGTGCACTAGAGATGATCATTAGTTTTGAGCCCTGCCACGTAAACTCTCCCTCTTGCTTGCAGTTGTTTGTGATCGTGGACGATTGTTCTGGAATTTCTTCAAGGCTCTTTGCGGAATCTGCGGAGGCGGCCATGTGGGTAACCCGATCCCCTCCCACTGCAATCCCGCTGCACCCATTCCAATCTCGACCCTTTCCAGCCCGCCGTCTCATTTCGTCGTCGTCCGCCGTCATTAAGTCGGCCGGTTTTCACGGGCGTCGTAAAAGCCAGCTTCGGCGAGCCTTCCGTCCTCCGCTCCCGTAGCGAACCCGAAGAGAGGGCCCCTTTGAATTATGTGCGCCGTCCGAGGTGCCCTGCATCCCGGGTCCGATTGCGAGCGAAGCCCTCTGTGTAGCGATTGGAGCGAAGCGAAGTGTCTCCTCGCGCCCCGGGACCTCACGGACGGAAAGAAAGTGTGCTCTCTATCGGAGAGAGAAGAGACAGTTCTGTCCTGCGGTACATTTTTTTCCGACGTATTCTTTCGTCTTCGACTTCTCGTCTGCTATCTGTTCGGTGAATTGTTTCCAGCAGGTGGAGTTTCGAGGCGTTCAGGCGCCCCAGCCCTCTCATAAGGGTGTGTTCGTCCAACGAGTTAATTGTAAGAGAGGACCTTTTAGACCTAAAATAGCTCGTATTAATGACATTATTATTATTGTTAAAAGGGCGTTGAAACTGTTTAACGTTTTAATTGTGTCGAAACTTTCGTGGAACGTGTTGCGTTGGAGCGGGGATTTAGGCAGGGCTTTCCACGTAAACACCATCGCTATAGTGATATATATTTGCATAGAGGTGCCGAAAATGGAGAAAATTTTACTTCCTGCTCGGTGAAATTTTTCGAAAAGTAGTAGTTCTAAGGTTTTTGGCCTAAAAATGACTTTTCTCTTCATATGGATTTGCTTTTCGTGTTCTCATGTAAAATATTTTAATGGTACAAATTTCATGAGTATAGGTCAAATGATTTTTTATTTTTAAACTTTTGCCGACGTTTCGGATGTTTATTCATCCATCTTCTGGGCTTTAAAGTTTGGTGCTGTTTTTTTTATTCAGTTTTTTTATTTATTTATTTAAAAAAACAGCACCAAACTTTAAAGCCCAGAAGATGGATGAATAAACATCCGAAACGTCGGCAAAAGTTTAAAAATAAAAAATCATTTGACCTATACTCATGAAATTTGCACCATTAAATAAAGAGGTCGAGAAAAAATACCATTTAAATATTTTAATGGTATTGAAACGTTCGTGGTCCATGCCCATGGCGGTTAGTAAGACAGGATTTTTCCCTACTACCGTGCTCTTCAGCATGCATGCCAGGGAAATGATGCGAGAATCATTGGGAGGAGTTGAGATTAGTTTGAAAGTTTGAGGGAACAGAAAGATGCGAACCTTTTGGGGATGATCTAGCGTCGGTTAGAAATTTGGAAATGCCAGCAATTGTTGTTAGACTCATCATTAAACCAGTGCATTGAAATAGCCATAAATCACAAAAAAACGAAATTAATGAGAGACAGGAAAGGGAAACTAAGCTTTATATGAGTAGTAACACATCAAATTGAGCGGGTGGAGCAATGTAGTATCTTCTCCCGTGGCCTACTGAATCGTGTCCGAACTAATGAATGGTTGCGGAGAGGTTTTTTAGTTATTTCGATTTGCTTGACTGTCATTGGTGTGAAGATAAAGAGGGACGTCATTGATAATTCATTCTACAGTACTTTGTTTAAACAAGTTGCGAGAGGTGTTAAATGAATACAGATGTCTTTTTATCTAACTAGCCCTTCTACATTTATTTACATTTATTTACATGTATTTTACTTTTAAATTAAGGGCAGTGAACTACTAACTGTGGTTTTCCATTTATTTAATCGCCTCCATAATTATAAAAGGAACTGTAAAGTTGATATTAATTGAAAGCATGCCTCCTGCACTTCCTGTTACCGTACTTCTTGTTTAAGTGTTTTTTAAATCTTTGATATGGTAAAATTTTATGCTGATATTTACATGTTTTCCCTTTATTTTGTTGTAGTTTTGGAATGACTGCTCTCTTTCCTTATTTTGAACGTTCCTCTTTACACTATAAAACCGTTGGACTTTTAGCCTAGCCTTTCGACAGCGATTTCCGATTGGCGGAGGGGGTTTTATGACTGAGCTCTCTTAATGCGCCTTGTACCTTGGACGTTTACTGGGTGTGTGTTTGTAAACAACTGGTTCATGTCTCGACCGACTCTCTGCTGACCCTCCTCAGAGGATGATAACCTGGGGGCACCATCAGAGTGCTTCCTTACTCCTAAAGAGCGCCTTCATTAGCGAAGTGAAAGCTAGTGCCTTTTTTATTGCTACCCGCATCTACCGACAAGTGATGGATGTTCCTGTAATATTAAAAGGAATAATAATGGCGGAACCGACCATTAATTTTTGCACTTTCTGAAAATTATTTATTGTTATGTGATTCTCTAGAATTGATCGGTACCTTCGCTCGTATCGTGTTGGTGTACGATCTTTACCCTTTAGGCAATTATTTTAGCGAATCTTTCATTGCATTGCTGACCTCTTACCATGATCAAAGATGTTCTTCCGGCGTATTGGTAGGTCTTCAAACATTCCCTGTTTAAAAATATTTAAGCCTCTTTTGAAATCCCTTTAGCCTTTCTTCCGTCATCCTATTTTCCTTTCAATCTGATCCTCTTTCTTTTGCTTTTTTTTTAGTTTTGAGAGCTCTTTTACATCCAAATTATCCGTCAAATGTGAATTTAATTAGAAGAATTGGTGAAGTTATCCCGAAAAATTTTCACTTTCTGTGTTCAAACTTGTCGGATTAGTCTTTAATTGCAAGCTGAGTTTTTCTTATGGTACGTTTAGTTAAGGAATATACACGAGGCTTCGAAGTTTAGAGGTCAATCATCCGAGTTGCTCATATCTTAACCAGCTAATAAGATGTCTTAAGAATTTATTCTTTCCAACTGACCCTTTTGACTTTTCATGATATCGCAACATGCATGGAAATTGATGCGTAATGTATATGCAAAATACATGTAAATTTTGTAAAAATGTAGCTACTGTTCTTGTAATTATCTTTATTGAGCTGTGCATTGTAGAACACGAGTGGCAGTTATTTAGGTGGTCAGTTATTTAGGTCTATAATGGTAGTCAAGTTCTCAGTCTATACTACTAGCATTTATTTATGGTGCGGTAATTAATCGAAGGATGGCTTTTAGCATAAAAGTTTCAGCGTACCCTGCTAAAGCTTTCCCTGTCCGAAACGTTTTAGGACAAGGAAAGCCATTTAAGAATATTTCTGGATGTTTCATCTAACGAAACAATATTTTTACTGAAGCTGGAAATATTGGGAACTAACCTGCTGGAAGCTAGAAAATCTTTCTATAATGATGATAATAACACTTTTAGTTTATCTAGTTTTTTATTTTCTATATGATGATAAAAAACTGTTTTAGTTTTAGTAATAGCTATGTATTTAAGTTTTTATGGAAGATTTATTTCCAACTTAGGAATATTGAGAGGTGAGAACTCAGCGCAAAATGTAGAGAGATGTCTGAAGCCTCCCTGGCGTATATTTTGATTCTTCATTGCAATAAAAGATGTTAATTATAATACACTGTTGTAGTTTTAAGGCCTATTTGATAAATTTTTCTGTAATGTTTTATTTTCAATGAAAAATGCTGAGAACTAGGTGAGAACTGACTACCAGATATGTAGAAAATTGTCCAAAATCTTATGACGTTTAATTCGCTTATTGTTAGTCATAATGCATAGATAATAATAAAGATTACTAATTTAGCCAATTTATTAGAGTCTAAGTTTCATTTAATCATGGCATCAATTTTTTATGTCGGAATTGTATTTATTTTTATTCGTATTTAACACTTTTCTCGTTTTTTCCAAATTCTCATTCCCTTAATATTATATATGAGCGATTACCGCCTACAGATTTAAAAAATATTTCGGTGGTCTTGCATTTGAGTTCCGATTTGGATGTTTGGTCTGAGCTTTGGCTTTTGAAGAGTACCTACAGTGGAGAGTAAACATTTTATTTTAACCATAACATGTCTCTGATTTGTTCTTTTCCTCTTCCCAACAGGTGTGACGAGGTCTGAGCTTAAAGATGGCACGAGGAAAGCCACTTTCCGTTTCCCCATCGACTTCGACCTGAAGCTGAACGACAAATGGGATGACCTGGGCTCCGGGGACAGCTGGTCCGAAAGGGGCGGGGTTCACGCTCGCTCCGACACCGCACGAACGTTCTCAGTCGAGGAAAGGGTGCTACCCGCAAAGGTGATCAACCGGACCCCTCCTGACTCCTGTTCAGAGGACGACCCTTTGCCAAGGGGCTTCGCGAGGTCCTACGCCGACATCCAAATTCCCATCGGGCTTGGAGATGAGTCGCTGCCACACTGCGTCCCGATCATCGGACTGAGGTCGTCCAGGTCGTCTGGATTGACGACGAGTCGCTCGCACGCCGCGAGGTGTCAGTCCGCCCGCGAACCGGCAAAGTCTCCATCCGCCCGGGTTGCCAGGTCTACTTCGGCGCGGGAAATGTCTGGACTCGGTCCCGGCAGGGCGACGTCTGGCTCGGGCCCGTCCCGGCCGTTCACGGGCAAGCCGAAGGTGGAGTTCCGCACTTCGAAATCCACGGGCAGGTCCACGTCTGTTAAGTCTTCTTTACGCTCTGGGAAAACGTCGAGGCGGTCTCGGTCGTTCGAGAAGTCGTCGAGGGTGCCTAGGCTCAGCGCCTCTCCGAGTTCCAGCGGGTCTTCATCACCTGGCTCGGTGAGAAGGGCCTCCTCCTCCTCCCGTCGGCACAACGGCTTGCCCCTGCCCGTGTTCCCGACCGTCATGAATAACAGAACCGGTGTGAAGAGGGCCTGGTCCTACGCTCCGGAGGCTCCCGGTGAGTTTTTTTATTCTCCCTCCCCTTTTTTGCACGTGAATGCCCGCCCGGGAATCGTCCTGGTATTTTCATTTAACTTGGGTGGATCTGGATTGTGCTACCATTATCGTGATCGCTCCCCCATCTATAGCTGATCGTTTGCGTTCGTATCTTTCCAATGGACGTTGGCATTTCCGAAATCATTCAGCTGATTCCACGTGTTGTTACTTCATTTTTTTAGGTTACCAGGATTAGCCACGGTATTACCTATACGGAGTCACCCATAAGTGCAAAATAAGTAAGTATGATAAATAAGTACAAAATTCCACATAGGATAAATCATTCGCCTTGATCGGGACTCGAAGCCGGATCTCTTCTAACAATAAGCTAAAGCGATATTCCACAGGAGAAAAATGATTCGCCTTGACCGGGAGTTGCGGGTGACTCCGTAAAGGTTACTATCGTGGCTAGTCCCGGTTTCTTCAAAATAAGCTAAAGCTCTCGGCCCGATGTTGAAGAATCCAGGTTCGAGTCCCGTTCAAGGGGAATTATTTTTCCTCTGTGAAATTCGGTACGTGTTGATTGCTGGTGCGATTCGATGAATTTCCTTGCTCGATCGTCACAGTTTTCCTTTTGTGAAAAGCTTTTTTCGAAGTTTGAGTTTCATATGGCGTTTCTATTCTCAATACTTACATTATTATTTGTGAGTTTTCTTTCACATCGTTCACAGTGCTCATCATCCCTTATTGAATCTTAAAACGGAATGAAAGAAGCTGTGACAATCATTAAAATGGCATTTTACTCCTTTTATTATTTGAGTCCCTGAAAATGCAGCAATATCTGGTAAATGAAAAATCGCTCCGAAATAAAGCTTCTACTTTCCCGTAAGTTTCTGGTTTTACTTTGTGGAAATTGATGTTAAAATAGAAAGAAAACACTTTGTATTTCCACCCGATTTTAATAGTCCGACCGCGGTTTCAAAGCATGAGCATTTTTTCTACTTTCCCGCTTCAATATTGTGCTATCCGAATTCTGACCCAACGCATTCATTTCAGCACCTAAATACCATTGGGAAACCAGTAGTCTAGATGATTGATTCGTAGAGTTAGAGTGTTTAATGGGCAGTAATATAATGGGAATGCTATTTGAGGTAGGTTCAATGCAGGTAGACTTACTTTGGTAACCATGAATTGATCATACGCTGGCAAGGACTCGATTATCATGTTTGTCTGGAAGATCATTACCTAGACCGATTTAAGTTGACGTAAACTTGATAAAACTCGGAGAAAAGCAAACTAGAAGAATCGTAAACTAATTGAAACTCAAGTGTCAATATTCCAGCAGCAACAAATCGTTGAATGAGTATCTGTAACGATTCTAAAATTGTGGGTGAAAATTTGACAGGGATCGTAAATATAGTAAGTGATGTGATGCTATAGGTTGCGGGGAAGGGAGAGTTGGGAGAAGAAAGGGGAATCAAGTAGACTGGATGCATATAATTTCCTTTTTCGTCATGCAAGGGAGCATAAATGTGAATTAAGGAAATTATATTTTACAAGAGTGTAGTATCGAGTCAAATACTACTGAAGCCTCTGTTATATTTTTTTCTTGGTAGAGGGTCGAAATATCTACATTTGGTACATTACCCAAGTTGATGAGAAATTCGAAGTTAGTATTTAGTGTCTGGAGAAATAACTTCTTGCATCCGTTTTCTCTTATCGTTTGTTATGGGTATAAAATGTACGTTATCCTTCTGTGAGGATAGGGGAATGCACTGAGAGCGATTTTTGCGATGGATGTTCTCAAGTCGATTTCATCCTTCCTCGTGCACCTGCCGCTTCTGCCGCTGCTCGGCGCACTGGAATATTGCTGGAGGCTATTTGTTTGTCCGCCTCCGTGATGTATATCCTCGATCTTCTTCCGTCCGCGTGTTACGGCATCTTCCGCCCGTCCATTATCGCAGCGGTGATTCCCGGCGGAGGATGTGGATTTTCTGGTCCCGGAATTCAATGGAAGTGTTTTGCGGAAGGAAATAGAACTCTAATATCCGTTTCCCTGGTCGCGAACAATGCATCTCGGCTTTCGTGAAGGTATCGGATCCTTGCACGCTCGAAGATGATGCGATGCCTCTCGTGAGAGAAATTTCTGATCAAAGCTTGGAAATCCGCCGAGACCAATTATAATTCCACGTCGTGGATTTGATCTGGGGCCTATAGAACGTTAAAGTGACGCACTTAATGGTCCAGTATCACAGAAGGAAGATAAGGATCTTCGCCTGGAAATATTTCCGGGTATCTATTGTGCAATTTCGGCCCGCTATTCGGATTTTTGGGTAAATTTATCGCAGTCGAGCGTGGTGCAGATCTGGCGAGTAATCGGGCTAGGCCTGTAATAACGTCGGATTTCGGTAACACCTTTTACGGAAGACCGAGTTAGTTTTCTCTCCGCTTTTTGAAGGGTGCGTGTAAAATATCGCGGACGTCTACCGAATTCGGTCATTCCGTTCACGCTTGTATTTTCCCTTTCGATTCGTGCCATAAACTGGTTCAAAATTTTCTGTCGTGAGCTTAGCCCTGCTATCCATCATTAACACTCGTGAAAAAGCACATTCATAACTTTGCATGAGGTGTTATTTGATCTATAATGTGTTAAGGTTATTTATGTCGACTTTCATCAGCGTCTATTGCGGACTTTGAACCAAGTTTTTTTTCTGTGACGCTAATACACATCGTTACGCCTTAAAGTACTTTACGACATATAATTATTACTAGGAATATCTTCCGTTTTGTGCCGGAAGAAAAATTGACATGGCTTTTCGTTGTGATAAGTAGATAATATGGAGTAGGAAGAATGTTTCTTGCGAGCATTCGTGGTTTTTAAATTTGCTCAATTGGATTAATATGGATATTGAAATGGCTAAAAATTGCTTAAAAGGTGACGTTCTTTTGTTGAAGAAATATCGTTCAGCCCATTCATTTTTTTTTGGATGTAACCAAAAGATTCATCCAAACCAAAACAAGTAATTCCCTTAATATTTGTGAAGGTTATAATATAAACCCCTTAGCGACGTCGGAGCTCACTGATTATATTCTCGGTTTACAGTTAACCAAATACCCAATTTCCACGAAAATTTAACCTCGATTATTCTATCGGAAATTAAAAAAATTACTCTTCAACTGAAGTGTAACTTTTATGAAATATTTTTCGAACCAGTTTTCGGATACTGAGTTTCCGTCATAGAAGTTTGGTGCTGCTAATGTGATTTACTCTTCAAGCGATTTGAGAATCGAGCGTTGAATGCTTCTTTATTATCGCTTGCCGCCCATATTCCTATGCCAGGTTCCATTAATTTTTAATAATAACTGGAATTACATGTTGATATAACTCCTAAAGGATACATCTATACAAATCGATTGTGGGTACTTTGATTCCATTGGAGAGAATACAGGAATTTGCGAATCGTCGACGTTGGAGCACAAGGTAAAAATATAATTTAGGATCCCCATGCAATGGCATCCTTTCATTCGTTGAAGATATAGTTATGCGTTTGTTATAATACCCTTTTAATCTTTGTCATGGATCGAATTATTTTCATTTCGTGGTTGAATGTGTGGTCAGTTTGATTCATTCAATAATTTCATTTATAAAATGGCCATAAGAAAATAAATGAGCGCTAATTTTGGCTGTCTGAAGGATAACAAGATCCGTCTGCAATTGATTCGCTTCTTTTAACTTAATTTAGTGAGATGATAGGGGCAGTATGAACACTCGACCTTAGGATCACGTGACTAACCGCCTTTTGGCCTGCTTGCCAGCTTTACTGTTTCACGATATTTCTCTAGGAAACGGGTGATTCTTGCATTATTTTCCATCGTAAACAGAGCCAAGTGATGTCTCCTCCCCCAAGTTCGCAGTTGAAGAGGTTATCTAACGACTAAGAGTCTAAAATCAATTAAATATTCTGCATTTTCAGTTATTATGATTAAAAGTTGCTGATTTTATTCAAAATCATGGCTACTAACGAAGTAAAAGTGAAGCTCGAAAGATGCAGAATAGTCTATTTCATATGGCTAATACTTTTCCGCTCTGAGAAGCCAGCTGAAGCAACATTTGAATGCCATGGTGTCAATACTTTGCTAATAATTCGGAAACTAGGGCGCCTTAAGTTGATCGACTTTGTATTTCCTAGGAAAGTACTTAGGTTAATTCAGTTTAATATGAATATTCGACTATTATATCTTATGAAAAATATATTCATTAAAGTGACGCCCATTTCACCAGTTGTCTTACAAATTTATGTGTAATTTGCGGTAAGGCGGTATGGGAACCCGGAAATCTGTTGGCGTGAATAGCTAGAGGATACTTAGTCGTGCCGTAATTGTTATCATGAAAATACGACAAAAAATTCGTTTCACGATTCATTAATTCCGCTCCGTCCCTTCCCGGTCCACCCAGTCAGGGAGAGTGCGTCCTGCCGGGGCCACCTTGTTCGCGGGCGGCGATAAGCGTCTTCTCCGAGGGAGCGGACCGAGTTTATGGCCCCGCGCAATTGATTCGTTACGCCGGTGTGGGCTCTGCTATCACCGCCGCCGATCTCGGCCCTCTTATTTGACATGAGGTTAAAATATGAGGCGTGCCGGGAGGTGGAGGGTGTTGTGTGTTTGCCATCGGGCGAAGGAGCGGTTCAACCTCGCGGTCACGTCCGAATCTCTTTCCCTTCTCGTGCGGAGACAGTGTAGTGCCTGGCTCCTCCTTCCCCCCGCCTCGTTCGGGGTGGCTCTTGTCCGCCCCACGGAGAAATCGCCACCGCCAGCACGGGCGCGTGCGGTCATTCGTCAAATCTCGCCTCCCTTGTCCAGTCGCGTCATCCGCGGCCGGACATCTCGCATCCATTGTTGGCGTCTTGGCCACCCTCTCTCTCTCTCTTTGCCTTCCTCTCTCTCTCTCTCCTTCCCGTAACACCCTCCCATTCCTGCACGTCACCCGCGTAAGTTAAATGGATTTAACCGCTTGTTGTTCTTGATATTTAAATTTACGTTTTAATTTTTTAGTGTTTGAATGATGTGGAAACTTGGACTCTTGAACAAGAGGACGAGAATAAACTGCAGGTGTTTTAGATGTGGAGGAGAATGGAGAAAGTGCGGTGGACGAAAAGGAAGATAAACGAGGAAGTGCTTGATATGGTGGGTGATGAGAGGAATGCTGTGGTGGAGATTAGGAAGAGGCAGAGTAGATGGCTGGAAGTGGTGATGAGGGGCGAAGGGTTGCTGAGGGTCGTGATAGAGGGGAGGATATATGGTTAGCGGGGAATGGGAGAAAAATAATTCGCTTTATGAACTGGATGAAGAAGTAGAACGTATGCTGAGATGAAGAAAGAGAATGTGTTAGGAGATTATGGCCTGCCTTTTTTAAAAACGAAGAGTATTTTTTTAAATCTCTTCCATTTAAACCTATCTTTAACCAGTAGATTACCTTAATAATAAATAATAATAATTTTGTACACCAAAGAGGGTGAAATAATAATTTTTCGTGGGTGGAATGAGACATGAATGACAGCTCTTCCCCCTGCTCAGGGTGTGCAGAGGTGCATTTCAGAAGTAAAAGTCTTTGAATGAACTCGCATGACATTTACTATTTCTGTCCGAGAATAGTGATATTAAATATATGGTCAAATACTTTAATAAATACCAGTGAGAGAGTTTATGTTTTTTAGTTTTCTAGTAAAAATTATCTTCTTTAAGAGATTCTTAGGTAGCATTGCACAATTGAAATGTACAAGTTCATTTCAGTGAAACATAACGCAATAAATTGTATTCAAAATGAAATAATAACAAAAAAGGGTTAATTGGTAAAATAAAAGAAAAAACCTTGTGGTAGCATCACATTTCCAAAAGAGGAAATTTCTTCTAGATCTGCATACTTGGCATAAATATGCCCCTAAAAACATTGAAAAAATCGTCCAACCACCTTTCTTAACATTAAAAAATGAAAGAGTAGTTATATTCTTATTTACTCTTTGGTGGAAATAGTAAATTATTTTTTCCACCGCCAAGGAGAAGAAATAAATTTTGTTATTATACCGTCTAGGATTTTGAATCGCAAGGTTTTAAGGTATTGTTTTATTTGTCATGCATGCATAAGATTGGGAGCGCATAAGTTAGAAAAGGCGCAACAATGAAGTTGCTTGTGGAGGAGCATTCTGTAGGAAAATGGATCTTGTGCGAAATACAAGGAGGAGGTGGAGTCGCAGAAGGCGTTTTGTTAATATGAGAGGACTGATGATAAAAGTTTTGGGTGAAACGTGAAAGCCTTAAGAAATTGCTGGTAAAAATTTTAAATATCGAGCATAGCGTTTTGGTGATGCGCCTCCTTACTAAGGTAATTTGAGCGAGATATCATATCACATAAAGTTTAATAAATTTGGCCAAATAAGGAAAAAACCCCATCTTTCCAATGATAACAAAATATCAGCCACTTGCCACTATACGTTTTGAGTTATTTCCAAAAAATACCAGCTATTAATATGGAAAATGATACGGGTATGCACTCCAGAACACTTTATTAAAAAATGCGGAACAACTAACGCATAGATCTCGCCATAAATTTAATAGCTTGTAGTTTGTATTTTTTTATATATTTTTTTAATAAATCAACTACGGCAGTTATTTTTACAAAATTGCAAAAAACCTTAGGTTGTGAAGGCGTTTTAAGCGTACGGCTTGAAAAAAATGAGTCAAGTTGAAGACTTATGTGTGCATATTTAGTTAACTACTGAGAATTTCAGTCTTATAAAAAAATATTTTTACGCCATTAATATTACAACATTTTTTTCATGCTTCATTGATCTGCTACAATTTAAGAATAAAATAAGAATATGGCCTCTATTACGACTAAGAAAAGATGTCGCTCATTCCACCATTTAGACCATTGAGAGAAATTATGAAAATGGATTGCAGGTGTTGGTTTGAGTCGGGGTTTTGGAGAAAAAATAAGTTCTTCGGGAAGAGGAAGGCAAGAGAAGAAGTGCTTTGTATGGTAGGAGACGAAAGGCGATTAGGATGAGACTGAACAAGAGGGTGAAACAAGTGATAAGAGACGATGGGATGTTGAAGACATTCATACTGAGGGCGGAATTATGCGAAAGTAGAGACGAGGAAGAATAAAGGAAGATATGCTGGACTCTATTAGGAGATACATAGCTTTAAGAAGCATGCTGATCTGAAGACATTGAGGGAGTGAGCAAGAAAAGAATGGAAATGGAAAAGATTAGATAATTTAATTAAGCTATCAAAAGGTTTTTCGGGTATGCCGCGTGATGATCAGGTTTAGTCTGACGTTTCGTGACTTTTTTATCACCAAGAGCCGCGAAAGCTTTAATGAATATTTAAGTCTAATCCTTAAACTTGGGAAAATATTATGCTCCCTCAACTCTATATGTCATCTTAGGGGAAAAGTATCGACCAATTCTTGTTTAGCGCTACGATTTGTTGTAGGAAACTACCATCTAGCAATATCCCATCATACACTGTAATTTACTCACCAAGATATTTTGTTTGTATTTTCGAGACAGCTGCTGAATTTGTAAATTATGAGTAATTGAGAGCTTGGTAATATCTCCTTGATTTAGCTCTTATTCTCTTCGTCGAAAGAGCCTGATCCTAGCGAGTTAGGATAATAAAAAAATCTTCATGCCTGCTCATTTTACTACTGAATTAACAATGGCTGGTTGGCAACAATAGGTGGGTCAAATCTGCCGAGATGAATGCAAATATTCTTGCATTTTCCTTGAATTTGAATTCAAGCTGAGATAAGTGCCAGAGAGTTTCCTCATTTAGTAAAGCATCATGTTTACTAAGCTTTTCTACCGCTAGTAACTTGCATTTTGAAATTTGTTTAGTTGAATGCAAAACACTAAGATTTAATTACTCTAGTGCATAAAAATAAACGGCGCAGTTCCTTTTAACATGCTTCGTTAATTTCCGTCATCTAGAATTTTTTATTGAACTGGTGCTCCTCTAGTATGATAAAGAGAATTTAATGCAGTGAACTGATGGCGGCTTTTGTATAGTTAACGCTGCGTGACTGTTCATTCTGGAATTTTACCATATTTAAATCTACGTCACAATGATACCCAATCCAAAGGCGTAATAAACTCTTCAATCCTTATAAAATTCTATGTTTTCTAGGAATACATTATACCCCTCGCAAGAGAATTTCATAGAGTAGCGTTGGAAGAGAGCCGTATTAAAGGCAGTGCGTCTTTAAAGAGGAGTACGCGAATTAATAGTGCGGAATAAACCAGCAGGGTTTTTACGTTTATGATCATAGCCGCAGTAAGCGTTCCACGAATCTATTCTAGTGACTGGGATAAACCTAAATAATTTCATCCGGAGTAATTTTACTCCAAGCGTTTCATATAAGCGGAAACCAGTTTAGATGGCCACAGGTTTATTGGAAGGATCTTTAAACAGGGAAGGGAAGGGTGTAGGATGATTATGGTAATAATATTCCCAGCCATAGGGTATGATATTTCACTTTGAGTACTCCACTTTATGGTCGCAGGAATGAACTTTACAGTATTTTCCTCTCCCAGTCATGTTAATTGCTTGCACCTGGTGGTTATAGCGTAAGTCGTATCTTGCTACAGGGCATCGATGAATAATATTTTTGTCTCGCGTCACATAACTTATCTAAGAAGGCTTACCGATATTTCCTATTGTATTTAATTGGGTTTTGACTCATTTTCAAATGATAACAACTTTTCTCTTTCATGTCTTGTTTACGTAGGCTAAGTGCTGTACGATTGTGCGTAATGGCTAGAATTTATTTTCGTTTAATGATATTTTCTTTTTTAAGTTTCGTTACTGATTTGATTGTATCAGTACATGGAATTGATGATTCCATCGTGTTAGTTTAATTTATTTGGTGGCCTCTGATTAGATGATTTAAGGTTCTGATATTTTATCATTTCAACGTCTTTTGTGTCCTTCCTTTATGTGAGAACATTTTAGCGATCGAGTATTCTTGTTTTAGCATATTTGTTAGAAATAATGTTCTCCTGGAAGTTTAATATCTTTCATAAAAAAGGAGTTTTTACTCTATATGGTCATTTAATAACAACGTTATTGACGTGGTTTTCCTCATAAAAATAGGTTCAATTTGATCATCTCTTAGTTTGTATTTATTTCGTTGATGACAGTGCTTACAATTAGTGGTTTCAGTGTTGCCTCCTTTTCAATTTTGTGATCAATAGTCTAAAATTCTTCGCGTTTTACTGTGGTAATTATTTTGTGGCCAACTCCCTTCATGTTGTTTACATTAGTTTTCATTGTTTCCTTGGGAGAAAAAATCAATAGACAATCGTCATCAATGAAATCTGCAGTTGAGTTGCAATCGTGTGAAAATGGGGACAGGAGATCTTTGCTTCAGTGATCATTTGATCGCCGATTTTGACTGTGGCTGGGGCCTAAGCATTGTTAGACGCTTGTCTTTCGCTCAGGTTCCGAATAAGAAAAGCTGCAATATTTTGGCTGTCACGATTATCGTCCTCATCGCCACGCATTCCGATGGCTCCCCGATGATATCTCACCGACCTTATTCCGCTCGGCGTCATGTAGTTCTCTCCCCAAATCAATGTTCCTCAACGGAGAAAGAGAGATTTCTCCTCACCCTAACGAGGCTTCGCCCAAGGTGTGCACCTGTCATAAAGTGTTTTGAATGCATTTTCACCTTGTAGCTGCACAGCATCGTCGTACCTTGTTCTATTTTTATTTTCGCTCGCCTGTGTTGTTCTGCGAGCATTTTAAACTCGTCAAGATTGCTCTCATTGGCGATGTGTGGGGTGAGACATCCCGTAGCTTGGGGAAAAAAGATTGTGATAACCTGTGCTGTTTCCTCCACATTTGTATAGGAGTAGCGAAAGTTGTGGTATTGGTCTTGGATTGTGAAGATCATGACGCAAGGGAGAGGAAATCATACAACAGAGGTGGTAAGCAAGAGAGGTGGTGGGAAGAGTATCCCTCCAGAGTTCCGTCGGAGAGTCCTTCGGTACCTTTGCCCGCTTTTTGACGCTTAATTCACTCTCAGTCACCTATGATTCTCTGCTGGTGAGTGCCACCTTGTTTTGCAATAACTATAAGGATGTCGGCTTGGTTGACGGAGAAAGTAATTCGTGTGTCACGAGAAAGATCATGTTCATCTTCTGGAATTTTGATCGAATTGAATCTCGTAATAGGCGGAATTGATTTTTGTTGGTCTTATTTTTATCTCGATTTTTCCGCGTAAAATAACCCTACGCATTCATTTTTTTTTTCTTATTTTCCGCTTCTTTTCTTGCTCTCCAATAGTTCTTCATCATTTCGCTGTGTTATCTCCTCCTCTCTTCCGTCCGAGTGTTGTTTCTTTTCTTATTTTCAATTCTTCAGGATACGCTTAAAGTTTTGTATCAATCTTCTAAATGTAATGTTTTCCTGTATTTTGCTTTTTGTTATGCTAATCTCTTCCATGTCTTTTGTTTTGTCCTTGGGACCCACTGGTTGCCATTCTTACTCTTATGAAAATGATTAAAAATTCCTTTTGTCAGCCTAATGTCTTCCTTCCTTCCTTTTCCTGATCGTATATGATATTTTTTCGCTTTCACCAATCTTTTAGAGATATTCTTTCTTGTTGTGTCTAAACTTACCTTTCTCTGTTTTCAGTGGCCCCAGGATTTTTCTCAGTATCTGTAATCTCTTATTTGCATAAGTAGAGTAACCTACCGACTAAGGTTGGTTTGAATGGATATTATAATGTCTCTACTAATCTTTCAAGTTATTAGAGGACCATGTCTCCTCTAATGATTTCCTCCTTCAACACTGTAAACGACTTTCTTCTCTTCATCCCATTTCCCGGAAAAGGTTTGGCGATGTTCAACGAGAATTTTTAAAGAGCAGGTTGAAAATGGCCTCAGTAGCGATAAGTTTTGTTTACCAAATCAATGAGTAAGAGAGGTTTATATTTTTAATTGCTAATATATCACTTACGGTTATGCAATATACCCATGTACTTACGCATTTTTAATTGCTCTAAGCACATACGTGTACGTAATATCTGCCGAATCCAAGAAAACCTGAGCGTTGACGTGGAACGCACGCTACATTAATGGTAATCCTTCCCGCTATTCGAGCATACATTCAAGCGATGTTCCGAAGACCGAATCTGTTCGTTATGCTGCTTGCACCCAAGTTGTTCCTAAATGGATTTCAATAGCAGCCAGTTCAAACACACCTGCACGCCTCTCGGAAAACATTAGTTTGCCTGTTGTCAATGGAAGTTGTTCACCTTTTTCGAAAGTGTTATTTTTCCGGCATTCACTTTTAATGATTTCATTGGAATGGACTGCAGTTGTGCAGTCATAAGCATCCAGCGGCAGTTTCCCTCCTCTTGCCGGCTCGACGCTTTTCTCGGCGCCTCGCTCCGATCGGGAAATGGTCTTTATTCGGCCTTTCCCTCGCCTAATGACGGCCTCCTTTGGGACGGTGCCAGTCTCTCAGGATTTTAAAATGATGGATTGAAACCCAGGGTAATCTTGCCTTTACGTGAAATTTCCGCATGGTTTGTGTGCACTGAGGGTGAATTTTGAGGATACTGAGACTAACCACAGTATTACCTTTTCGCAGTTATTACCCGCAAGAGTACAAAATTGCGAAATTCCACAGAGGATAAATCATTCACCGTGACCGGGACTCGAACCCAGATCCCTCGATAAAAATCATTCGACTTCACCGGGACTCGAACCCGAACAAAAATCCACTGTAGCATAAGCACTCGACGCGATATCCGGGATTCCGGGTTCGAGCGCCGGTCAAGGCGAATAATGTTTTTTTCTGTGGAATTTCACAATTTTGCACTGAGGGTGTTTGGACGTAGATGAATATGATTTTGTGCTACAGAATTAGAATAAATTCCTAGTTTGATCTTCCTTCTTGGGGGAAAATATTTGCAAGGGAAGAAGAGAAGATGGAGGAAAATTATAAATGTATAGACAGACGTAGAGTAAATGGAATTAAGCTCAATTGCAAAATAGTTGGACAGAAATGTCTGCAGACCGTTCAACGCGTTTATACGGATAAGCGGCGATAAATCATAACCGACTTCCATTGATAAAATAGCGGATAAATTTATTTAGTTTTCGATATTTATTCGTGTTTAACAGAGATTTGATGGCGAACCATCTATAGGAGTGAAAGTGAGATGATGTCCAAATATTTGGACGTTTGAATAAGAACTCTCCAAAATCCTTCCAACCAGTTGGTAGAATACCCGAATGACTTATTCGCGTAAAAGAATGGTACGCCTAAAAATAGCTACACCATCCTTTTGATTTTCTTTTTTTTTTAACATGAACAGTTATAAATGAATTGCATATTTTTATTTAGAAGTTTCTTTTTAAGACCGCCATTATGCTTAATACATCTGCTACCCCTTAGATGGATCTTATGGATTATCGAAACTAATGATCCAACCAAGTTTATCCTCTCCAAGTTCAACTTCTTATTACTCCGCATGGATCGACTCACGAGTATTGTCTCAGTACACCCACCGAGGGATTATTATTTTTCTTTTAATTTCCTTTAAAAAAATCGGGAAAATCCTTTCTTGCTGTATGCTTTAAAGTTATAAAATACATTGTATATAAAAAATATATTATAAATACGTTACTCTTTCCCTTATAATCTTGGATGAATTATTGTACTTTACTTGATGTTTCAAAGGATAAGTTTCCTTGAAGATGTATTGCCCCTTTCGTCGTAACCAAAAATAGACTTAACTTGATAGACAAGTTTCCTTGAAGATGTATTGCCCCTTTCGTCGTAACCAAAAATAGACTTAACTTGATAGACTAGACTTTCCGGTGGATGGTATGAAGGAAGTCATCTCGGCTGTGGCACCGGGTAAGGCTTTCCATAGCCGACGTTTCGATGGGCAACTCGCACATCTTCCTTAGGGAAAAAATTCAGTCTCATTTTTGCCCCAAGGAAGATGAGCTGGTTACCAATCGAAACGTCAGCTATGGTTAGCCTTACCCGTTACCATACCCGAGAGGACTTCATTCATAGACTTAACTTTTTCACCGAAGGAATTAAATTCTTTATGAAAAAATCATTTGACGTCCGTGACTTGACTGTGATTCGAACCCAGATATCCCAGTCAGTCGTGTCAGCCAGTTACGCCTTGATTTTTACGTTTTAGTCTGTGAAGATGTAAATGACCACATTTTGTTTTACTGAGGAACTAAACAATTTTATCCTTCTGTTTGATGTGTCAATTGCTGTAGATGGTTATTCTTAATTTAATGTCTAGTTCTAAAGAGAACCTTTAATTATTGTTTGCTGTCACACCTTTTTTGTGGCTTATTTCGGTACATTCTCAGCTTTCATCGAATTTGTTTCTTGGATTAGTGGTTATTTAGGAAATTTTTATTGGTCATGACTCAAAGGACATCTTTTGAAAATTAAGAGGTTAGGAACATTCTAAATTAAATCTTGAAATTATTTTATCCATTTTAAAGTACCTCATAATTGTCATTTCATTTGGCCAAAGGATGACTGTATTTTAATCAGTCGAATGAGAACAAATATTTTCTAAAAAATTAGTTTTGAGAAAATGTGATGATGAAATTGCGGAAGAAAGTTTTTGTTTTACATTTCTTTACAAAATTTGTAATGTATTCGTGGTTTTAAAGTATTAACCGACGAAGTCCATCGATCAAATCAAAATTATCTTTCACCTTTGTGTAATCATGTTGCTGTGCTATGATCATTCTTTGGTTGGTGAAAAGTTTCATCTTGCACACCCATTGCATACACACATAATTAATATCCTATTTCATAGTTGCTTACCCTTCTTTACGTACGGAAATGGTAAACGTTGTTATGTGGAGCGGGTCTCTCGCTGTCTACACCCGTACCCCGATCAAAACATACTCTTTATGGACAGATTCTTGTTTCTTACAGCCAACTGGCCACAGCCCTCTTGTCGTAAGTGGTCACTTTCATCGGATTCGTTGGAGAAATTCTGCATAAAGTAATGAGTGGGCCTTGATCGTTTTATATTTGTAAGTGCATGGACTTGAGTATGACCACACACAACCACGTTACGTATTATAAATCACATTAGAAAGCAATATGTTGACTTTAGCCTCAAGAGTCTTAATTACTGCCTTCCAGGTAGAAAGTGATACTCAGTTCACATTCGCATTGCTTAACATTTCGTCGTTTCGCTAACTTCTATGGAGTTTGGTTACATTTAATTAATTTCCCTGCAATTACTGAAAATGGTACTGGAATTATTTGGATAGGCCGTTTTCAGAAGTAGATGTTTTACACCACTAAATTGTTAATTCCAGCAGTAAATTGGAAGGAACTCCATGTAATCAATACTAATATTCCTAAGTACTTACGTATGCTCAAAGGAAGTGTATTATTCAAGGAATTAAAGCCAAATATTAGCAATTGAAAACCTTATGCTGATATTTGAGAACTTTCATCGGTTAGTTAGGAATTAGACGTGCTAGTTGTAAAACTAATACAATTTCATGCGAATTCTCATGCCGATAAGCTTAAATCATTTTCCATACATTCCAAGATACGGTTCTCCTAATTTTGATAAAATTTTATTACTAACTTTTTTACGGTTGTGCAAAGATGTTTCCTTGTCGTGTGTCATGATGAAGGCGTGCCTAGTGGAATTTCGGCCGGTTAATCACTTAAAAATATCCGTTCCATCTATCAGTCGTTTGCACTTAGTTATTACGCTTAATACCGATTATTAATATTTTTCTTCGTCTAGTGATTCATGTACACGCATTTCTGGGAATTGAGTGTCAGGGTTTATTTTTCATAGGTCAGACAGATCAGTTCATTTTGATTCATATCCGGGAATTAAGACGCTGGGATTCTTGCAGGCATACACGAGAGACCTTTCAAGTGGATGTTCGACGCATTGGCCTTCAGGTCATCCGCGCGACCACATCTACTAGAAATCGTTAAGCGTGGACGTGATGCCAGCTAGCTTGACCCTCTCATTTGCGTACGAGGGAAAGTTGAAATTGCTTGGCTGTGCTTATTATTAGTTATCTGTAAAAATGATTCCATTATTTTCAACCCTGAATCCGATGTGGCCAATTTTTGATCTAGAGGACGTGGCAAAAGAAATTGCCAATTTTTTTCTTTATCGCTTTTATAGCTACTTCATTTTCTTATCAGAAACATTTTAAAATGATGTTTACCCGACATTCGCTAAAGTTATTCGCAAGGGAGTCTCCTTAAAGTGGCTCTGGTAAGAGTCTGTGAATTTCAAAACTATTTTCGATGGCTACGAATTAGCAGTTTTATATATTATATCCATCCTTCAGGACACTACCAAGTCTATAATTATTTAAAATGTATTAATGTTTATACATAAAATTAAATTGGGTTTGTGTCCTAAATGCTTCGATAAGATACTAATGTCCAACAATGAATTACGCAATGGTAACACTAGAATCAATATGTTTTCCACCTTCCGATGAGAAAGAAGTTCTTATCTCAGATGTTACATTTTTACATAGGATTAGCATTATACTACTCAATGTCCACCGAATTACAGAGCATTATAAATGTGGTTGTATTTAATAGGATGATTAAGAAAAAAATTTCAAGAATATGAGAAGGCTCTAATACTGCTTCATTGCCGCATTTTTTCCCGCGGTAAGTTACAAGAAAACATTTCGAAAATAGAGTAGGTAAACCACCACTTCTCAAGTTATTACCGACAAATTGTTAATTATCAAAATACGATGCCGCAATATGTGCATGGAATAGCTTATCTATACGATTTCTTCCACTCCTGAAGAACATTCGGGGGTGCGAGTCGTCTGGTTATCCCGGCATTCCGCCCTCGAATGCGCCCACGTCGCGGACCCCCCAATTGCGGGCCCCCCTCCGGCCCCCATCTGATGCTTATCTCTCTCCCACGGTCTCCCCCCACCAACTTCCTCCCCCTTTCCCTCCACCCACTGTCGTTTCCACCACTCTCAGCAGTCGTGCTCACATCAGGAGAGGACTTTTTTTTCGCCTCCCCCGATCGGTACTTCCAAACCAAATGGGGGAATATGAAAATTTTCCCCTTTTCCCGTCCTTGGCTTCTCCTCCCGAGTCGTGAGCAATAGTATTCGGGCGGGAGATTGATGTGAAAACTTTTTCCGCGATGTTCGCGCATGGAAATGCTCGGGAGCTGGTCGTAAAGTGCCATTTAAGGCAAGAGCCACTTGGTGCGCTGGCGGCAAAAGTTGAGGGCTTCAGGTGCCTCAGTCTAAGTTGACACTAGATTCCACATCCTCTAGAAATCATGCAAATGCTCCGTAACAGGAAGACTTTCTAATTTAAATTCTGCTTATTCCTCAACACTCATTTTTGCATTTGCTTCTCCGGCGAAGTTAACTCTGCTTAAAGTAACGGATCGTTTTCAGGGTCGTTTGAAAGGAAACTCTTAAGCCAAAGATCTTCAAACGTTTTCGGTTTATAGAACTTTTATGAATGACTCGTAAAATATTGAATATTCACAAAAGAATCTTGGGTATATTATTATTATTATTATTAAGGTAATCTGCAAGTTAAGGTTGGTTTAAATGAGAGAGAATAAAAATCCTCCAGAACTTTCAGGCGCAGGCCCACATCTATCTTGGAAATGTATTTCTACATCTCGTAGTACCTCTCTTCATCCCGTACATAAAACCTATTCTCTTTCTCTCCCTTCCCCTCCTACCAAACATCCTCCCGTCTATCACAGTCTTAAGAAACCCCTCACCTCTCATTACCTCTTCCAACCACCTATTTTACATATTCCTAATCTCCTCCAGACGGTTCCTTTCCTCACAAGACATACAAAGCTGGGGTATATATTAATAATATTTTGGCTTCGACATTCTTGTCAAACGTGTAAAAAGTGGCTGATACAAGGCGATATAAACAACAATTCATGGAAGTCTTGGACGGTTGCTTGGTTCCCCAGGGTTCCGTGGAACTCAGCTTGAAAACCGCTAATCTAACTTTGCTCGAAGAGATTTGGTAGGCTATTGCTGTATTCTGTGAACGAGCAGTGATATTTGGAGTAAATAAAATCACCCGATGTGCAAGTGATGCTCCGATTCAAATGATCGGTAAAACTGCAGACTTAATGATGGAATGGGGAGTCATATTCAATATCAATATCAAAACCAGTATCGTATAGCAAAGTATCCATTATATTCAATAGAACTATAATGAAAGGATATTATTTATACCTACTGTAAGTAGTCAGATATGTGGTGACGCCACGCATATATCAGCGTATCCTAATAACCGAGCTTTGAAATACATGACTGGCCTGATGTCGTAACGTCAAAAATACAATGAGGACAACCGGTGAAATGTACGGAGGGTTGACTTGAATATTGGGTGAAATATGTTGCCCGAAATATCACTTTAGAAGCTTGGGTGCGTAAACACGAATATGCGGAAAGTCTTCTCACAACTCCGCCTTATCCAAGGACGCGTGGGATGCAGAACCAACTCCCGTCTCGAGTGATGGTGCTAATTTCTTTCGGCTGAAATGACATTTTGCACGTTTAATAACATTTCGCTGTAGGCCACTCCATTATATTTTGTTTGCGAGAATATGTTCCCGTGACATAGCGAAAAAAATATTCAAACCAATTAGATGGAAGCTGTCAAGACGCGTGAAAATTTTAAGGCACGAATGATAATGAGCTGATCGGGGTCAAAATGACTCTCTAATACTACAACGATGTTCTTGAGAGGGCTTCAGAAACTTGGCTCACATTCTTGTTATACATTCATTTGGATTTAGCCGTTGTAGATACGTGGCTCATTCACTGAATGCAACAGGTTGAGTGGGTTAGTATGAGAGGAGTTAGTTTTAGGGCAGAAAGGAAAAGAGCGTCCGAAGATAGAATATTTGCATTTCATCTGGGAAATGATAGGCGTGCAATGCGTACCACAAACTGGAGAGGAAGTTAAAAGCTAGATCAGCTCCCGGTTACAGCGTATAGTTTGCTTTTAAGTTTCTTTTTTCGTTCATGATAAGGTTATAACGCACCAAATTACCTAAAAGTTTAATCTTGAGAGAATTGTAGAATCCATTTCCATTCAGGAATGCGAACCCGTGACCAGAGTTGCCACATCGGCTCGTAACTAACCTGACTAATCCATGATATCTAGATTTAATAATCTCTCTGGTATTATTTTTATTTCAGAATTCAGGAAAAATTTATGTGACCTTTGTGCAATCTACGATGTGGGATGTTTGCTTGGTAAAACACCATCTCCATTTCTCCCTCTCGTTCTAAATTCGACCGTCCGTTCTTGTTACCTGTGTAATTTCACTGAATATTTGTGCTATCCCAGTATTGTATTTATTTTCTATTTTTCAACAAATATCATGGGTAATGAGGCGCATCCTATCGCTGCCACGAGGACAACTTTCATTGCGGAAATATATTGCACATGAGCAACTGATACTTGATCCAGTCAGAGAGTTACGGGTGTTTCGCAAATTCACCCAGATGTGCTCTGGAATTTATGGTGCATTCCGATATCATGAAGCGTAAGTAATGACTCTTGATGTATTTCAACTTGTTGACAGGTGGCACGCGAACTCCGTGTCACCGATATCCATCCATTCCAGTGCTCCATCGAGTAACCTTTCATCTAGTTCATTCTCTTTTATCTAGTATGGAGTTGAAATCGAAGGAATGCCTTTTTAATTGGTTTTATTATTATTTACTTATCCTCCTCGACCAGTTGGATTAAAAGTAATTGTATTTGTACGTAATTAAAACCAAGTTCTATTTTTATCCCGAACAAGACGCTTTTTGAAAGGAGTTAAGATAAAGCGGACTGTAGTTAAATTATATTTGTCTAAACCTTGTTACAAGCGAGAAGCATATCGTGGTAAGATTGCACCTGTTCAATTATTGATCAAGTTTCTTAGTGTAAACACTTGGAATGCACTTTTTTAATTCCATGCGCCTTGTCCTCCTTGTCTTGCTTTTTGGACACCTAAGTATATTATTAATTTTTTTGGGTGAATCTACATGCTAGCTGGCAGCTGGTTGCATACATGTAGCTTTATTTCGCCAGTATGAGATAAAAAACAGCCGGTCGTTGGTCTATAACTGGAGAAACATCAAGCAGTATTCCAGCGGTGACATTTAATTATATTAGAGACGGGATATGCGGTGCTGTATCAAAACGTCTGAGGTTGCTTACGCATTGCTGTTTCCGCAGTCGTGATTTCCTCGATTTAAATGTAAAATAAAACAATTAGCGGCAAATTATTATTTTTAACAAGCTCATGGCATTACCTTTTTATGAGCGAAACAGTTCTTCAAATAAATAACTCGTCTCATTCCCCTGGATTCCCTCCTCAGTAAATTCCTTCTCCTCCTGAAAAGATGCCGTGGGAAATAAAGGAATATCCATTCTAACATTTCCTCCTATAATTATGGAATATTTTTTTCCTTTCACTTAAGACTCGTAGACAACTGTCTATTTCCACTGAATAACTGTACTGTGCGACTCACTATTCCCTCTCTAAAAAAAACTAGGTGACGACTTAATGTCACAATCGGCGACTACGGCATTGTTGCTATATTCCATACCGACCGAGTCGCTGAGGCCGTTTGCACCTTTTAGGATCGGTGAGGAGGTTGGCAAGGAGAGAATTATTTTACGAAATGAGGAGGGTTGGAGAGAAACCCGGCGTCGGGTTGATTCTATTCTTAACGAAATGCGCCTAAAGGCCGTTTCACTGCTTATTTCAGTACTGAAAATCGAATTGAACTTAGAATGCTTAAAATCGTACCGTGTGAAGGGTGTGATCGCATCCGATTACGGAATCGAGTGCGATTATCAGTGCCGAAAAAAGAAATAAGTACGATCCAATAAGTGGAATCTGCCAAAATAGCAAGGCCTAAATGATCTCTCGAGGAATTATTTAGAATTGTCGAAAACAGTAAAAATGCCATGCCATCGCTTAAATATCCCAAAACAATGTGGCGCAGTTTTTTTACATCACGTAACGTTTAAAGTATCTGTCGACAACTTGTGAATATGAAAGATGCTTCACTTGCAATGAAAGATACTTTACTTGATATGAAATATGCTTTGCCACAAAAAAGGATACTTTTTAAATCTCCACACTGAGTTTATTTCGCTGACCTAGGTTTCGGCAACTTTTTAGGTCGGTGAAATTCACTCAGTGTGGAAATTTACAAAGTATTGTATCCTTCTTTTGTAAGATAATGTTACATTGCGTAGTTCAGCGAATACCCGGACAAATTTTCAATGTGCACTTAAATCAGCATCGTGTAAACACAGGCTCCGAAGCATCGGATTCCATTTTAAGTCCCGAATTTGGTTTCGAGTTTTCGGCGCTGATTTCAGTACTAAATTCAGTGCTGACAAGCATTTTGTAAAACGGCTATAAGAGACCGTCGGTTTACGTCCTGTCCAACCGAAGCAGTGCTGCCCGAAACAGAAGTGCCCGCCACAAGACACCCTCCACAAGACACCCTCGTAGGGATTGAGATTATACCGGGAAATATCCACAACTACCAGTATTCGAGCCCGGACAACCGAGGTTGGAAGACAGTGTTCTAGCCACCTCACCCAATCCCCATACTTCGCTTCCCTCTATATATAAATGCAGCGTCCGTTGCTTGAGAACTTGCGAAATCGTTGGCTCTGGTGAAGTTATTAGCCAGAGAAGTTATGGCGACTATATTCTTTGATTTAGTGCTGTGTGGCTCGAAAACTTGGTCTTCATGAAGAGGAGGAGATTTGAGGCTTTCAAGGTGCATGTGTGGGGAAACATGGAGTAGTCGAGCTGGGTGGCGAGGAAGACAAGCGAGAAAGTGGTGGAAATGTTGGTAGAGGAAAGAAAATTGAAAGCCGAAATTCGGAGGAAGTAACAATGGAGTTCGTTTAGAGGGGTGATGGAATTTGTAAGAGGGTGATTGATGGGAGAATGTTTTGTAAGCGCGGGACATGAAGAGTACAATATTTCATCGGAGATAATTCAAAAAGGCGAATAACTTTGTGAGATGGTGAAAGATGGGAACAAAAATGGTGTAAGAATAGCTGCTTGTCAGTGAAATATTAAAATTTTGTTTTGAAAAATGTATTTTCAATGTATCTTTTTGAACTGTTAATTATACTGAATTACGCTGTTTTTATGGCAATGCTTTGTTTCTACCCTATGATGGTGGCTCAACTCAGGTAGCAGCAGGTAGTACCTTGGAGTCCACCAAAAACTTTCAAGTACCTACATATATTAATCATTGATTTGTACAAATAGATAAATGCTAATAGTTAGTGTAGTCTGGAAAGTGTAGAGATTACCCTGCTGCGAAGTAAATTAAGGTGGTTGAAGCGATTTTTATTTATGTTCAGATTTGCGTGAAACTTTGCATACGTGTTCTCAATCGTGATATCTATTGACATGCCTAAGTGAAAAAGTTGTGTCAAACCGATTTCTTTGGTAATTCAATACTATTTTAACATTTAGCCTTAGGGCACATGACATACTTTGTAGTGATTCGATTACATATGTACAGATTTTCTTTTTAGTACAAAATAGTAAATTTATTATAATTACAATTGTTGCTAACAAATGCCAAAGTGTCACGCCGAGTGCAATATCCGAAAAAAATAGATTTCAATAAAATTTCGCCTCAATTAGGAATACTGCGCCGAAAGTTCATAACATGCGTTAATTATGGCAAAAATGTAAAATATATTTTCTGAGTCATTTCCACTACTGCATGTGTGGTGAGTTCCTCCGCATAAACAGATTAACTCAAACAAATGTGATCCTAGAATTTTTTTCGACTTAAATATTACTAAAATGTACCTACACTCAATGCCCCACGATTACCGCTCCAGCCACCTTAAAGTAAGGTATCTCCAAGTACGTGCCAATCAATCGGCAGAACACCGAATAAATGTACATTTTTTATTGGGTGGCACTCGTTTGGAGGGAGTTGGAATAACTCGTCGACACAACATGCGAAATTCTGGAATGGAAAGCAATTATGGAATGAGGGATGGGATCGTTTCGTTGCACGGGAACGAAACACGACGCTAGTCGCGCCGGAGTCTCTTCGTCATTTCGATCACGTCGTTCCTATCCAGTCTATATTTAGCGCATCTAGATAACCCATCTCTTTCGGAACGGACGAAAAATCGCAGAGGAGAGTTGAGTTTTGCGAGTGGTGGGAAAGTGATGCAAATGAATCGCAAAGGAGCTCCATCAAAGCGGAAAGGTTTGCTTACGTTTTTGGTGGTTAGGTTTCGAAACGTGCGAACACATTTCCCTGAATGCGTCAAAAATAAATAAAGTGCTGGGATGGATTTGTATGTAGTTATGATTACTGGAAATATAATTTAATATTTATTATCCTTAGTTTCATGGCATTGAGACATACACACGAAAAAATGACGTCAGTGGCATTTTTTTTCGAATATTCCTGTGTTTAGGGGTAGGGGGTAATTGTTCCTCATCACCTGAATTCCGTCGGTAGCTATGAGTTTCAGAAAGTTCACTTTTTAATTACTTCACCCACTAACTACCCAGTTTTCGTTTCATTAATCCTCTTAAATAACGTAATCCTACTAGTTTTCTAATTTCGTTTTTAGTCGTCTTTTAATTCATTTAGCAGCCGTCTGCTTCTAACTCAGCATATTGAGAGAATAAATCTGTCTAAGAGATATGAGTAATCGGTTTCTTTCTTGAAAAGACTTGAAAACCCAACCCTTACAATTGTTGGAGGCGTTTGTGAAATCAGTTCCACCGCTTTCTTCTCAGACGCGCATTTAGCTTGCATCTCCTGGAGCATTTATTCCGCTTGTTCCCCCGCGGCTTTGCCCTTAAATGCCCTTATCGATGCCTTCATGGATGAGAAACGATTTTTATCCACAATAGTTCCACAGGTTCCTGAATATTTTCTCCTCCCGGAAACATGACCGACGTGAGTCCGCTTTACATCCTTTCACTCCGGCCTCCTGCTGCAAATGAAATGGTGGGAAAGAAAGGTTATTCCGTGAAAGCTACTATGATTTGCCGTCGGTAATCGTCGTTGAGATCATGGCGTTATTATTTATTAGTTGATCGTTTTCTCGTGCCGTGTCTCTTGGTTTACAATATCCTCTTTCGGTTTAGTCCGTTTAAGATGCCACTCGTGTGAAATTGGGCGCGCTCGAGATTTGCAAGGTAAGTTGAAAGGTGGTGGCCGAGTAATGGTTTATCCAATATTAGAAACAATTTTACATGACTGTTTTGAGATACCACACTACAATATAGTAAATTAATTGTGTAGGCTTTACAAGGGGTTACTATTTTATAATAACATGTTTTTCTGAACTGCTTGTTCATGAGCAATTCCAATTTTCCTTTTTTTTTGTGATATACACTACGTATTTTCAAAAACAAAAGATGCAGAGATTTGCAACAAATTGCTGGAGAAAATAAAATAATTTTATTCTAGAATTTGAGGTTGCAGAAGTCGCTTATTTACGATGGAATGCCTGGAAGATGGTTTAGTGTCTATGTTGTTGAGGGGAAGAGAGAAATGGTTTAAATAAGAATACGTTTTAGAATGGAATAGAATATTCCATCCAATTACTCCAACCAGTCGAATAGGTATACTTTATATATGTTATCCTTTTATGTTTGATAATTGTTGCTGACGATAAATTTGCCCTCTATGGCCATGCGAGCGTTGGAGTATGATGCAAAAAAGTGACCTGTAAATTATGGGGACAAGACTGATCTTTAAATTTTAAAGTTAGCCGCGCGATATGGGATACGGCTCGGAAAATGTGCTAAAATTTCCCTCACATTCGCACGCTTAAGGCTAGCTCAGAATTTATGACATAAAGGAAAGAATTTCGTCACCTGCGGCTCTCCTCTTATAGGTATACATTGCCTTTTTTGTGTAAACATTTAGAACAAGGTGGCCTTTTTATAGTTAGTTTGAAATTTGTAACTGCGCCCTGGATTATTTTTTTCTAGCTTCCATTATAAATGATGGACCTAATAGTTGTGTTGGAATGCTCCACGTAGTCCTCTTGCATTGTCCCATAGTAAAGACGCAAGGTGGATGTGGCTGTGGATGAAATTGTCTCCTTCCGCTTGTGCAGCGAATCGTAACTTCGTTTGTGTGTATCCTAGATTCGCAAATACCATCTAAAATGTTTGTCTCCCTGAATTTTATTTTGGTGTGTGGCTGAAAGCATTCTATTGGGTCATATAACGTTTTTCTAACACATTTTCTAGTTATAAATGATTTACATAACATTTGCTAGTTGATGATGAGAGCATCCCCCTAAAGTTGTGTAAATGTCTAACACCATACGTAAGGTATATCTGTGCGCTTATATTTAAAGTCATTCTGGAAACCGTTCTACTTAAAAGAACGTATTATTTTCACTAACAATAAGTATCGCCAATTTCAGGATCTTTTCTTCGTCACCTGATATTTCGGAGTAAGGTATAAATAAACAAACTGTATTCTTGTACGCTAGGTGGAAATATAGAGGGTAAATCTGGGCCATTAAAACAATTCTCTCCTGAACTATGGTCACCCTGCTCCCCTATGCTGATCCAGGGCTGTAGTACTTGGAAATATCCCACCCAAATCCAGCGACAGCATATGCCATGAATCTAGAAGTCGATGTAATAAGTTTTGAGCACTGACTGAATTGCGTATTCTTGAAACGTTACAAAGAACCCACGCTTTTTTATGGAATTTATTTACTAATCCAAGTGGTGCTGACCTATGGTGCCGCATTTTGGTGGCACATATCCACAACCCTCTGTTTCATACGTTTTTCACAGTTGCAACGGCCAGTGCTATGTAGCGTCGTTACCTGGAAGGACATATGGAAAAATTTTTCTGAGCATTTTATTCTTGCTCTTCTCATCTTTTAGTCCGATCATTTTTCCGCTTCAGTACCTTGTAAACGGCACGTTTTTAAATTCTTCCCTTTTTAGTATGCCTGAGATATGACGAGATAAGGCGAGGACTCGCAAAAAGTGTTAAAATGTCGCTCAAACTGGATGCTGCATTTCCAACGAATAGCAGAGGATTGCATCATCATGTTAAGTATTTTGAGAACGTTTTTCCGCCTTCATTTTTTTAAATATCATTTATTTTTTATCCAGTTAAATTGTAAATGCTTGTGGATTTTTTTCTTTCGCTGCTGGCAATGAAGCATCAGTCGAGTAATGCCTTCGTATCCGAGAACTAAGACGTTGTTCTACGTAAAAAATATTTGAAAGATAATTGAGAAAATGTTTTTAATTTAATTAGCGGTTTAATTTTTGTGGCCTGGGAACCCATCCTGAAGCTTTCGTTATAAGAATTCATTTTTGCTAACAAAAATTCTATTTATGGTTGCGTCAGCAATCAAATTCTTTTTAATTCGTCCGTTTTAACGGTCATATTTCTGGTAGAGGAATGGGGTGATAAATTCTGAAGGACTGCAGCTAGGTGCTAATTCTGAACTTCACAGTCTGATTTTATCAACCGTTTTTATAAGCTCATCTATTTTCGAAACTACTTATTCTATATGTAATGTTAATAGGGACACCGTGCAGTGATTTGCCAACAAGTATTACGAAGGAAACGAAGGCAAGGGTAAGCAATCGGGTTTTGAATTTGAAAGAATTTGATTGGTGGTTTAATAAAAATTCTTGCAAAATTTGAAGTAGTAATATCAGTGTCTGATGCCGTTGAAAAATTCGAGTTAGCATGAACCATTTTCGTTCACCGCGGCCAAATGTAATCGCGTAAACTTGGTGCAAATATTTTCTAGCATCCTAAGGGCCAAATTACGGCTGCAGTAAGAAAGTAACCCAAGTATTTCCAATAATAAGTATAGAATTTTCCTCTGATAATGGCGGAATGGACCCCTGGACTCTGGTAAATCAGTGATTTACGTGAAAATTTTATAGTGATACATGCGTTCCAACCACTGTTAAATTTGTACTATATTTCTACGGGGATGTTCAGTTACTATTTAATCATAAATCCTCGGCCGAAACGAAATATCATAACTGGCAGTGGACTCAACTTTTAAAATTTCACCGTCATTATTCAGACAGACGCTCTCCACAATGTGTGAAAGAAAAGGACGGAAGCAAACCAATTATTAAGTTGGATTTCTCCAAACCAATATATTAAGTAGCCATGGCATCCTGGACTATATGTAAGATAAATGATGAATGTTTCTGGAATTTTTCCGAATCGAGAATATTAAATGAGAGCTTTCAGGGACTTCACACGTAATCTAGTGGGAATGAGTGACGTTTCATCTTATCTCTTGCCGAATTCAGTCACAATACTAATGCCCCATCATTAATTAAGTGAATCAGTAGAAGATTTGCGAGATTATGAAACATTTGTGTTTTGTTGGGGGTTGTTCGGGTTTCCGACCGGGTCAAACTCTCCATTTCTGCCGACATTTTGATGAACGAGTCATTCATCACTCTCATTCCTGAGGATGATGAACGACTCGTTCATCGAAACGTCGCGTCGGCAGAAATGGAGAGTTTGACCCGGTCGGAAACCCGAACAACCCCCAACATCGCTGTACGCCGGGAAAGCCTTAGATCTTTCATTTGTGCTTTGCTCTCACAATACGGAACATTGGTACAACGACCACTCAGGCATTAGTGGTTCTTTAAACAATTAGAACTTTGTAAATAATATTTCAAGTATAGGGAAATATTGATTGTCGCTATTTTGCAATTTATGGTAAAAAGCTCGTAGGTGAAAAACTTACTTTGTGAAAAATATTGGGAAAACTACAATTATTTAATTTTCAGTGGCCGTTTCTCATGCTTACATAAGGTTAAGATATGTTCATATTTATAGTTAACAATTTGTTCTCTGCTGTATAAAGAACGTTGTTCCTGTTTTTACGAAAAAAATGAGTTAATTGTTAGTTGCTTTGGAAGAAATTGTAAGAAAAATAAAACCCGAAATAAACTATTATTACTTGCATAAAAATCATTTAGAAATTCCCTCATGCTCATATCTATTATTTCAATCAAACAAAAAGTTATCAGCATAAACACCAACGCACTGAATGGTGAAAATTCCCCGGATAGATTCAAGCCCATGATGCCATGATTAGCAGTCGACGTGTTTACTCCTAGATCTCCTAGATCAGGGTACATTTTTGTAGGGTTCAAGCAACTTTTAATTTGTTTTAATATTGTTTATTTTCCATGTTTCATTTTTGTTTATATATTATGAAAAACGTTGTACAAATTTGTTTTGGTCACCTTAACTTTTATTCTTAAATAAATTAATACGTTAAGGGGTGCGAGAACATATTATAATTTTTAGGGGTGTGGGGCAGTTGGGAACCACTGTCCTAGATCGACGATTGCGGATTTATTGCTTGATATCCTTCTCAAATTCTTCGCGTGAGGGCTGACGGACCACTCGATTTGTGACGTTTCTCCAAAATCCCCTTGGTCCACTAGCATTTTCGTACCGGGCGTCACCACAAACCATATTACCGTATTCCTTTTTTTCATCATTCCACCCGTCGACACGACGGTAAAACCTCGGGCGTTGTTTCATTTCGGACCGTAAAGCTTTTTACGGCGGTGCATTTTCTTCACCCCATCCGCAGTTGCACCCTTTTCATATTCGCGACGACAGCGCCCAAGACAATTGTGTGTGTTCGTGGTCAATCGGGCTTACCGCGGCTGTCTTTCGGGCAGGTGTGTCCCACCCGCCGATCGCCGCTTTCTCCACTACTTGTCCCTGTGGTGTGAAGTACACGTGTAGGGACCATATAAGATAATGAAGCCGGCTGGCTGGTATCACGGCCGATTCGCATTGAGCATAAGAACATGTAAGAGAAATAGTTTTAAGCTTAACGCAGTGGAATTTTTCACTGTCACAATAAAAGAGAAGAAATTATGAAATTTATTTATTCACATTTAAAGTATTATTTTCCTGACCCAGGTTTAAACGGGTAACTGTTATTTTCAATGCCTTGAAATGCCTTCAAAAGACGGTTACCCGTAAAAAATTGGGTTGGCGAAATTAAACTTAATTTTGAATAAATACAATTGATAATTTATTTTCTTTTGTTGTGATAAAGATCATAGCTTAAGTACTTAACGTGAGACAGTTGATCTTGAGTATTTGTATGTGCTCATTTAACACAGCCGTTGGCTGTCATTCATTTTTTAAGTTACCTATATCTTGAAGTTTGGCAATCATGACGAAGAGTGTCCTATGAGATGCTACCTTGGCAGTTTCACATGCACCACAAGCGAAGGAAAAGTTAAATGTTGATGTATATACAAAGTAGTCAAGACGGAGTAGTTCCCAAGCGACTACATTTGTACAGCGAATTGGATTGCAATTTAAAACTATTGAACAACATTTGTACAGCGAAATTGATTGAAATTTAAAACAATTGGATTAGTGATGATCTACCGGTTAAGATAGGCTTCAATAGAAGAAGGAACACCGATGTTTACCTTTTAAATCCGTAAACCTCCGCCATATAGCCTATTTTTCTTCCCCTTTTCTGCTTACCCAATATCCTCCGCTCTATCGGTATCCCTTCGCCTTTTATTACCTGTTCCAGCTACATACTTCCTTTAATTGAGTATTAGAAAAGAAAAAAATGGCCTTCTCTCGCTCAACATCAAGATGGAGACAAGTATTTCTACAAGACAACTCTTTGGTTGGTTTGAAGACAAGGGTGTTTGGCTTAAGCCACTTGTTCATACATTATTCTCTCACGTGCTATATGATTGGGTCAATAATCTTTTCTATTAGCGCGCTGAATTTCAGTCACTATTAACTTCTATTTTTGGTGGTGTCACTTATCCGTTCGCTTCTTGTTGGAAAATTCAAGCAAGATGGGAAATGTTCTCCTACTTTTCCGCATGCTCTTTGGCATTGTAGACGAGGCTCCACCTAATGTTGTACTATCCATAAATCGCTTACATAAATTCCGGATACTAATGTGATATCTGCGAAGTTTGTCTATTTTTGTCATTTCGTTACCAGCGGTTAAACAAAGATCAATTGCACAACTAAATCACTCATTCTCTCAATGGAAGATTTTAAAATCTTTTAAAACATTGGAAATAATGGCAGATAAATATTATTAGAATGTCATCTTTAATTAATATAAGGAAACAAGTGTGTAAATATTTTGGATAGGAAAGTCTTTCCTGGTATATGTTGATGCTCTTTGAAGTTGTATGTTCATCGCACCTCTAGATTAACTTTCCTCTTCAATATTTCATTATTCGGACAGCCATCGATCCCGTCATATTATAAATTGTCGGGAGCACAAATAAAACAAATAGCTAAGGTATCAGATCTCCATGATCAGGTCCTTATGATAGCCGAATGAAAGATCAAACCAGTTCTCATAGCAATTTTTTTAGTGGAATGAACTTAAATCATACTGTCAACACATACGATTTTGTCTTAGCCATCGCTTGAGTTATTTCAAGTCCGCTGAAGTAGTTGTATGAAACGTGAAAAGGATACATTATCCATGGAGATTAGGTCATATGTATGCGTCAAGTACTTGTGATGGTGTCACTTTTTCACTCAGCAATCTGAATAAATGCTCGCTGCCGAATGCGTTATGGCTTACTTGTTGATATACTACCTACTTTTCATTTGACTTATTGAGCAGATAATGTTGATGAGTGTTTCACGTAGCTAGAAGTGCTTTTGTTATTGCTTGATATCATAGTGAAAGAAATTAAGCGTTCTCCGTAAAATGTGCGGGAAATTCTTCCTCACTTTTCTCGAACAATTTTTTCTGGGATAAGGAAGACTAGGGTGAAGTTGGTGGGCTCCTTAGAAAAGCTTTCTCGTATAGTTTATGAAGTGGGCTAAAATTAATTGCTGTGACTTTTGTTCCAGTCTAGAGGCAGTTTCCATTATGTGTTACCTACGTTTGTGATGAAAGAGTTTTATATTGGAAAGAATTGGGCATGTAAAAAATTCCGTGAAAGTTAAACGATTCTGCATGAATTGTAATTCGGATGTGTGTATAATGCAGTACGTACGTCATATCTACACTTCCGTTGCATCTAGTGAGCTGTAACATATGTGTGAGGCATGGGGTGTGGGAACTCCAGCCTGCAATTGTTACGCGAAGGACAAAGAGATTGTATTTGTTGGAGAATTTTTCTTTTGCGGCAATCTAACTCACTGCTATTCTTATGCTTGTTTGTCTTATAGCTGCACGTTTTTTATGGGGAAATCTACCTTATAAGGTAGGTGTAAATGGAAGAGAGTTACAGTTCTGTAGATTTTTACAACCGTCTTGTTTTCTTAAGCAATTTCTTTCTTTATCTCTTCATACGTCCTATCTCTCTTCATCCTGCCCATAAAGACTATCGCTTATTCTCTTTCTTCCCCTTCCCCGCTTAACCAACATTATCCCCACTATCACTGCCGTCAGTATCCCTTCTCCCCTCGTTACCTGTGCCAACCACCTACTCTGCCTCCTCCGTACCTCCTCCAGAGGTTCCTCTCCTCTCTCACCATACCGAGCACTTCCTCGTTCGCTTTCCTTTCCGTCCACCACACCCTATCTATTCTCCTCCGCACCCACACTTCGAATGACATCAGAATATTCTCGTTATCTTTCTTCTTAGTGGTTGTCGCCGTGATAGGGTAAAAGGAGCATAAAAATGTCTTAAGAGATTTTTATTTCGATATCGGAGGCAATGTTCGCAGACCCCTTAATCAATAATCGCCCACAAACTTGTGTCTCAGGCTGTACGGAAGAGATTGCTTGGACTGAGTGGCCTGTAGCCTCCGGGTCTCTAGCGGCTCCCAACCTAGTCCTTCCATCAGCTGTTTCACTCTATCTGTTTACTCATAGCAGTTTTTTGACGAAGCATGCGGCTTTCCTCTGTATTTTATTTATTTTGTGAATTTTATCTTTCGGTGCTGAGTCCCAAATGGTTAATTGTTCGAGATGTGGCCTAACCAGAGTGAAATAGCATCTCTCTCTCAATTTTATATCTGAGTTCCTTCCTACCATTCGCTTGATAAATACTAGTTTCTTTCAAGGTGGCTATAGCCGTTTTGGTGGGTCATTATGCGCTCATTTTAATAATTTTTCAAGTAAGTCAGAAATCAATACTTGGGTCACATTTCGTTTAAGTGCATCTGTTGCAGATGTGCTGGAACTCATCAGAAATGCAGCAATTGAAATGATGAAAAAATATATTTTATGTTTTTGCTATAGTTCAAGATTTTATGACTTGAGTTCACGGCGCAGTGTTCGAAAACTAGGCTAAAATTATATTTAAGCATGTTTTTTTTCAATCTTTGACTCAGCATGACGCCTTGATATTTGTTAGCAACCGTTATAAAAATATGAAATGTATTAGTTCTCCGCAAGAAAATCTGCACCTGTGTAGTCGAATTAATACGAAATATATCTCACAGGCAGTAAGGCTGCGTGATGAAATAGCATTTAATTGCCTAAAAACCAAATCGTTATAATGAGTTTTTTTCACCTCTATCCACAGATATCAGCAATAAAAACAAGCATGCAAAGTTTCACGGTATCTTTACGTGGATGAAAATCACTCCAACCACTTTAATTCAGCGCCGCAAATGTTACTTGTTTGTATTTCTTAGCTTGAGATCCTCTGATGCGGCTGCCCTACTGGTTGGCCTGGGCGTCCTCCTCCGAACCAGTGCGGGGCATCCATCTCAGGTCATATTTGGAACAAGGTAAACCTGAGTTGTTGTTGGTTGTCGCCGGGGTTCGGGTCGGTTGCTCCCCGGGGAAGAGCGAATGCCGGTGACCGGGGGCGGGGTTCGAGGTCTTTCTTTCGCGGCGAGTAAAGAGCCGACGGCTGCGGGCACTTACTGCCGTCTCGTAATATTTAGCCCCGAATGGCGTCGCTCGCTCTCTGCCACGCCCCGCTCGTATCTTGTGCGAAATCGCCCATTTGGCCCGAGGCCCCTCGGAGGCGGTAGGACCGTGGAGCTGCTCGAATTTTGTAATCTCCGATCGAGTGCAAAATGTATCGACTATACTCGTAGATATGGGTATCTTATATGAATAATCCTTGTTTTCACTATAATTTTCTTTAAATTTAATATTAATTTTATATTCCTCCTTTTTTGCCGCTTCGACAGTGTTAAGAAAGAGTAAAACAGGAGAACGGTCGCTAATTTTCGCTTCCCATGCCAGTGTCAAAACTACTGATTAATCAGATTGGAAGTCCGTTATAATGTTTTAATCATCGATGGTTGTTCAATCTTAAGATTGGTTGACTGCAGCCATCCATCCTTCCCTATCTCATACTAGTTCCCATACTCCCTGGTAGTTCTTCTTATCCACTTTTCTCTTTATGTTGCCTATGTATGTATCCATTGTTCTTCCTTTTGGGACTTTTGACTCTGACATCATTTATCTAAATTTTATCGTTTTAATTGTTTTCTTAGCGTATAACTGAGCTGAATAGTGCAATTTATTACGTGTATCATGATTTTCTTCTCAGTTGGCACGCCGCAACCCAAAAATTAATATTGCAATAGCTTTTACTCCCCGCCTCCGCCCCCTTGCGGTCGGGTGATTCGGAGAAATACTTGCCCAAGGGCGGGGTCGTTCGTGATTCGGGGGTATTGAGCGACCAAGTTTGGCATTGATTCAACCACGGGCCACACGCGGTCCGATTTTCGGAGTCCCGGCTCTCATTTGCTCCATGTTTACGAGTGGTGTTTGTGGAGGCTGAGGGCAATCGCTTTGTCACGCGTCTGACAAATGGCCCACATCAGATTTGATCTTTAGAGATCAACCCACCACATTTTCAGTGCTGGTGGTGAATTTGTTTTTCAAGCGTGTCGGCTGCCGAAGTAATTTGCAGCCCCATCGGCCGAGTTTTGAAACTAGATCGCTAAAGTTAGTAGGTACTCGATTGTGTAATTCCAAAATTTCCGTTCGTAAAAAAACGTGTTTTATTGTTTTGACTTGCGTCATGGGCTGGGAGTGCATTGACCTTGTTTGGCATTAATGCTATTCGTAATATAACTCATGCTGTTTCGAAGCTTGAACTGTTATTTACTTATGGTATTTCTATACTCAGAGAGGAAATAAGGAAAATTAAAACATGTTTGCTCCTGAAAAGGACTAATACAAGTTGGTAGAGAAAGTTCAAAGTAGGTGTCGTCCACGGGGTTCGATTCTTAGAAAACTGCTAGGTGTAGGAATTGTACCCTGCTTAGGTCCAGGATATTACTCCTTTCCTCAGAATAATAGCTTATGTCATACTTCTCTTAGTAATAGCTTAGGTTATACTTTCGTTTATCACCTTAAATTTTTGGAATACCTAAACCTAAGAAGTTTTTTTATTTTCGGGAAAAATGTAATCGACGAATGCAGAAAAACAGGCATAGGATGGCTGAAGGTGCTAGTTAGGCAGAGAAGAGGGAAGAAATAGGGTGGGAGGAGGCATGCTGAAATGATAAAGTAAATATTATAATTATTTTGTTGGGAACTGCGACATTGTGAAGTGGGCGTAATTGTTCCATCTTAGGTCAAAAGTCTCCAGATAGTGGAAGACGTAATCTACACCGGAAAAATGCCCGAAAGTGAGTGAAACTCTACAAATGGCAAATTCAAATTAATGGAGACGACGTGAGACGAGTTCGTTTTAAGGAGTTTGATCATCGAGATGGACCGGGTAATTCAATCGTGAGTTATGACTTTCTCCCGGTCGTGAAAATATTATGCAAAATTTCCCCCTCAAGACGATACAATCGTCGGGTTGCTTTCTTTTCGATGCGAACCCAACTCTCCTCGTCTCGAGAGAGTTGTTGAATGACTGCCGGATCACCTCCCCCCCTTAGTGTGGCAGGGTGACGATGAGACATGGCCATTGGTATGCAAAGTGCGTTCGAGCCGCTCTTCAGGTAGGTATACCACCCAGCTTCTTCGTTTTCTCTTGTTCGCCCGCCGCCGGGACCACGCCTGCGTCTCACGCCGATCGAAGTCACACTTCCCCCGATTGTACGTCTGGCGGGCTCACTCCTGTTATCTTCCTCATCCCTATGACTCAAATTTTATTTTTTATCTGTAAATGCCTAACGTTTTTTTCGACTTTCCACCTAGTCTTTCAACCGTGGATATTTCTACGACAAAAGGTGACGCTGTAGTAACGAGTGTTTCAGATGTGATTCCTTGGAGTAGAATTATATAAAGCTCAGTTACTATTGGTGTAAAAATTTTTCTCTCTCTCCTCAGTGTTGTACGTTGGAAAATTCCTATATATATATTAGAAAGATGATTGCTCTAGCAAAAGAGGCGTACAGCTATAGAAGTGAACGACGAAGACTCTGGGTAAGGATGTAACGAAAAGGCTTGTGAAGAATTTAATATGGGGTGTAGATTTTAATGGGGCAGAAACGTGGACTCGAGACGATAATAGGCAGCGGACGTTCGAGATGTGGGTGTGGAGGAAGATGGAGACGGTACTGTGAACGGAAAGGAAGACAAGCGAGGAAGTGCTGTGTATGGTAGGCGAGGAGAGTCAGCTTCTAAAGGATATTAGGAGGAGGTAAAGTAAGCGGTTGGAAGAGGTAATGAGGGGCGGAGGGATGCTTAGGGCCGTGATAGAGCGGGAGTATTTTGGGTAAGCGGGGAAAGGAAAGGAAGAGAATAGGTTTTCTGGAAGGAATGAAGAAGGATAAGACGTACGCTGAGATGAAGAGAGAAATTGTGTGGGTAGATAAGGCCCTGCACGCGTAAAAATCCTCTGGATATCCTCTGGATTTTTACGCGTGCAGGGCCTTATCTACCCACACTCCAGATGATCCGGAGCATTCCACCCCAATCCAGAGGATTTTTACTTACTCCCATTTAAACTTACCTTAACCGGTAGATAACCTAAATAATAATTGATGTTCAAAATAAGTGTCCTAAGCCTATTTGTACATGCACATGCTCATGAATAATTTTTGAAGGCTCGCAAGCGTAAAAACATTTTTTACACCTATTCGAATCACTGAAGAATGGTGGAAACAAATTTTAAAATCTCGGCTACTTAATGTCTTGAACATTGCTTGGCTCAGAGGAGGCGAAGAACGCATGACGGGATGGGGAATCTCCCTGGTGACTGAGCTTTTTGCTTCGCTTTTTTTTTATTTGCTGAAAGATTTTAGTGAACGACGCGAAATTTCAGTCAAAATTATATTGATATACTGATATGTATTTCAGGTGATCATTGAATTGTATTCGATTGATGCCCTATCACCTCAAGGAGTTGAAGAAAATAACCATTTTATCAAGTTCGTATTATGAATTATCTGTCTGCGTATCTTTTAATTATCGTGCCTAATAATAAAGAGTTATAATTAGATGTAGAGTCTTGAGTTTCAAGAACTGTAACTTCTTCAGATAATCTAGTTATACTTAATTTTATTTCATACTAGTATTGTTCATACTGTTTGCTTCTAATCACCTCGCCCGCTTATCTCCGTTTGCATGGTATTTACTTCTTCATACTAACCTACGCCTGCCAGCCGCACCAAGGGGTGTTAGGACACCAGGCATGAACGTGAGGGTATATAGGGAGAAGGAATTGAGAGAGAGAAAGGATTAAAAGTAAATGTGTTTTACGAAATATTTTACGATCGCGCTAGGTATATGGATCTTGGAACATAAAGTTGATGTCTGATTCAACTTTCATATTCATACACTCATGTTACTTTGTATAATTTGCCATAGAATATTAACTCCGAGCATATTTTGCTTTAGAAAGTAAGAGTTTTCTGTGAGTGTATGAAGTGGCTTGGATTTTGGGCATTCAACCATACCAGTCTGCTTTAGGAGACCACTTCGCCCTAGGATTCGCTTTTCGCTGACATAGAAGGGCAGTGAAGGTTTGACTGGGACTTACCATTTCTCTTTCTCCGGACTGACCACCAATGTGCCGCTCACATTCTACACTCAGACGACCACGTTAAGTACTCGAAGGCACTGTGCAGAGGTGCATTTCCCCCTTTCACGTACTAGTATCGCCGCAAGGCTCTGCAAAGCCCCAGAAGGTGACGATTGTCCCTGGTCGATGCCATTTCTAAAAAAAAGAGGCACCGGAATCCCCCGTTTCCCCTCGGGCTTTCTACGCCTCGGTCACGGTCGTTAGCCGCTCCTTTCAGGTGCATACACAGCTCTTCCGTCGAGCCCCCAGCTGTGGTCTCCGTGGCGCGGACCGGAACCAAACGGCGGACTCTTGGTCTTGGTCCTTCAGGAGTTTGTATCGTAAAACGAAAGATACTAAATTTTTTACTGTCTTTTCCGCCCAGAGGAAAAAGTGCCCGCCATGCATCAACGTCGATAGTAACTTACCCCACTGCGCTATTTTTTCCGCATAACGCACTCGAAAGTCCTAAGGGTTAAGATAGTTTGAGCGAGAAATCACTTCGCATAAAATTAGATGGATTAGGTCTTTTAATAAAGAAAAATATCTCATATTTCCAATTATAACAAAATATCAGTCTTTTTCCATTATACTGTTCGAGATATTTGGCAAAATGTACCAGCTATATTCCATGGGAAGTGGTGCCAGTATACACTTCAGAGAGACTTTATTTAAAAAATGCTTAATTTTTACGCATAGATCACGTCAGAAATTTAAGTGTGTAGTTCTAATGCTTTTTCAGCTATTTTTAAATATATAATATTACTCACCACAATAATTTTTACAGAATTGCAAACAAAATATTTGTTTAATAAGGCGTTTTCAGCGTACGGCGTGAAAGATGAGTTAAGTTAAATCCATATGTATGTATTTATAGTTAATCACTTACAATGCCAGTGACTTAAAAACAAAGTTTTTGGGCCATTGATTTTACAATATTAACTTCATCCTTCTTTCAGTTGCTTAGGCGTCTTCTCGCGACCATGTGAGTCAAATGTAGTGAGAAATAACTCATTGTCATTCAAAACATTTTAAAAACGCTACTTTTGAAGATAATGTGCTCAAGCCGTTGGATAGATGAATGCCATAAAGATCTAGATTTCGCGAAGGAAGTGGTTTTTAGTGAAAACTTGTTTTGTTCGAGCAGTCGACTTCTCCGATATTCGTTCCTATCTAAGACCGTAGTGTTAAGAATGATGTAGAGTGGTCATCGCCTATTCCAAAAACGTTATCCAAATGAGTGTTGTTTGGAAGCGATTCACCTTGTAGCTCTAGCGTTGCAGAAAGGCAACTATTAGGAGCCCATAAGGTGTGGACGTTTGACTTTGGAATGGGTTTCTTGTGTGAGCTCGCCATAAAGTAAAAAATGCATGAAAATTCTTTACTTCATGCCTTCACATTTCACTGAGGTTATAGTTGGTTGAGATGGATCTTTTCTATTTGAAAATGCCTTTTTCATCTGTTTCTCTCTTCGACTTGTCTCCCTTTCTACCACCCAGAAACACTATTCAGAGGCCTATCCTTCCTCTTCCTTACAAGGCTTCAATTCTACCTTCAAAACTTTGAAAGTACAAAGTGTAGCAAAACAGCACCGCATGCATTCATCTTTCACTCATGAGACAAACACCTTTAACACATGCATATATGCGCAAATAAAATATTAGGTATTCCTCTTCCCAATAAGTGACCTCCATTTTCGTCCACAATGGTCCCAGGAAACGCTAGAAGGGCTTTGAGGAATTTCACTTTTATTTTATCTCATTTAGTTTTAATTGATCATCGCTACTTTACGTAGGATTTATCTTATTGTATTTTCAACACATGGGTGTATTTAGATTCATATTTTGCTGCTCATGAGCGCATCATTCATCCGAAATCCAAAAAAAGCTGAATGTTTTATTCGCTTCTTTGATCTTCGTAATTTCTGCTTCGATTACATCAATTATCATATTCAATAAATAATTCATTGTGAGGAATGATAACAGGTAACAGGTACGTCAGTAGTAAAACTTTTTCAAAAATGTCGTTTTTATTTGGCCGAATTTAGCATCTTCATTGTGACACTAAATTGTGATATCATCCCTGGGCATAAGTCTTTTGGAGACTATTACTAGCACTTATAACATTTGACTTGTTCTTCGATTACCACTTATGTCATATTTCTTCAAGCATTTATTGTAAGGAATGAGAACAGTAGTAAAACTGTTCATAAGTACTTAGTTTTATATTTTATTTAATTTAATTTGTTCATTCTGAAACTGAATTATGATATATTTCCCTCGACACATGGATCATCAAGTCTTGTGGAGACTATTATTAACACTTCCAACACTTGGCTGCATAGGAAAATCATCTGGGCTGTGATCTTCCCTCGCCTGGAAATCCCCAATTGCCTTGGACTAGAGAAAATTCTCCTTCTAGATAAGAGGAAGAAAGAATTGAAGACCTCGTGCCACATAGAGTGCGATTTAGTCACTGTCCCTATTTTGATGGTAAGGAATCGAACGAGAGGTTTAATAATAGGCCTTCTTAAGAACGATTTAGAGACCATTAGAAATGATGGGATCATCTTTCCCCCAGGCGAGTCACGTATGCTCCATTGTACTCGTGGTTTTTCCGTATAGATGTTCCTCCCTCGTTCACTTTATACCTCAAAAGATTTGTGCCATCATCTATGCTTTTGAGATATTTCTCACGCATTCGGCAGTAATGGTTGGCTTCCATTGGGCTATTCCTACATACGTGACCGGCAATCAGGTTTAATTCAATCTCTTCGACGTTTGTTTTCTCAGAACGTTTCGGAATGAAAATATGACTCGATATTCGGGCTATTTCTGCTTCACTACGACATTGAATCCCCTTATCCATTTCAATTTCCGACGATAAATCTTGTGCAGGAATCTTCCGAGGCTAGGGTTCCGTATGCCGTGACCGTATTCCTCCTCCAACCTCGCGCTGGCAAATAAAAGTCTTTACTTAAATAACACGTTTGGTTGCGCTTGCCTCTGACTCGCTTTCCTGGCATCAGTCATCATTTTTATGCTGATTGCAGTAGTTCTACGTCAAGTTGTTTAATCCTTGACCGATAAAATTTCCTTCTCACAGTTCCTGTGTACCATAATTGCGCGTTTAAGTGATGGCGTTGTTTCGTTTTGTGGTTTACTTTATGCAGAGAAATCAAATTATCCTTATTCTGTGATGAAATACGAAAATGCTCCGTATTTCTCGACTTCCTGTTGGTGAAATATTACTGAAACATCAGGTTGTCGTTCCTGAGAACTCGCTGCTCTAATTATATATGCATGCATAATATTTAAAACTGACCCTTTTGTTCGCCTTTATTTTTCTCTTGAATAAAATTGATCTCTCTATTTACAATAGGAATTGTGATGTAATAATATATCATGCTAAACCTGCGCAATGTTGGATGAAATTGCTTTCAGCGATTACGAATAGCGATTTGCAATGTTTCCGTAATCATCCCTACCACATTTCCGCATAGGACATTTTGCTTGTGAGTTTATGTGCCAGTTACTCATATCTACGTCCTGCTCGAAGTCATAATGAAATGATGTACTCGAAAATTCCGGTTTCAAAATATCCGTCGGACCTAGGCCACTTGAATTTGGCGAAATTCTTTTCCCGGGCCTGGGAAACCGAAAGGCCTCTCCGCAGAAACGCTTGCCTAAGACGGTGAAACAAAAATTCATTCTACGCCTCCCACGCTGACGCTTACTATGAATACTTGGGTGTATAAATTATAGCACCGTAATATTCCTGCTCGTCTCACATGTAAACTAGCAACCTACTGGTAAACTTAAAACTGGTGTTTTTATAAATTTTGTATAAATTTTCAATGTATGCTTTTATTTTCTTTGATTCATTTTATGAATGCATCGCTGTTGAATTTTGCATTTTACTCCTCAGGAAACCTTTGGTGCCAGCATTTTAATTTTCTGTTGTTATCTGCTATTAATATTTAGGCAAACTGTAATATTAGTCCATGTTTTAGGAAGGCATTTAGGTTTACCAGCACCCAAGGTTTTTCTTGCATTGACTGTTTTTGGTGGATTTCTTTATCATCTTCTCATTAAAAAATTGAATAGCCATCACTGTAATTGTTAGTTTTTCACCATATTGATATGGATTCAAAATCAGCCGTGAAAACAAGTGCGATTGTAATTAAAATTTTGATTGTATTATCGTTACCTATAGCTTGACGCCATATGTTGGCCTCAAGATTTCTCTTCATGCCACTTGAAATGTCTTTTTTATCTCTTTCTGCCAGCGTAACAATTTCCCTTTTATTGATTCATTCAGTAGCCTGTTACCTGCTTCATCTTAATCTTCATTCTTCTTCGATTTTTCTCCAGAAAGCTCCTTTATTTGCTTACATTTGCCCACAAGTAATTCTTTGCATGTCTTTTACTTTAACCGTCTCATCTTACCCTTATTTTGACGTACGAAGTGGCTGTTGAGACACTTGGATTAGTATTGAGACATCTCAATGAACATTTATTTCTCGGCCATTTGTCTGTATAAGCGAATCATCGAAGTTTCGAGTCACTATGAAAATATGGGCTACGAGGATAAAGGTTAAAAAGAGGAGATTAGAAAAAAAAACCTGGGAGTTTTAGCTCCCTAGTTGAAACCTAATTGATTCTGATTGTGATACCTAATGGTTTTCTTTGATTTCCTACTCTTAACTTCAAAATTCATTTATCATGTCTTGCTACTCTTTGCGCCTGCTTTCTTATTTTTCAAAAAGTGTCATTCGAGCAATTGTTCACCCATATCAATTATGCCTTGATGCCGCTTTCATTCTTATCTGTTCGTTCCTTTGTCCAATAACGGTTCCATGAGAGGATGCATGGAATTTGTAAAGTTGAAAAAGCAATAATGAGAAATGCCTGGGATTACCAGGATCATTGTATTTTCTAAGTCGTGGGCTGCGGATTTAAGGTCGCCCAGGGCCATCTAGGATATATGTCCGTAATTTTAGGGTATATTTTGACCCATACCTCTCTTTTTCAAGTTTGTAGACTTCCGCTCAAGTTGTCCAGGCCGGTGAAGGCCACCTACCTCTCCAAACAGGAGAGTTTAGTGCTTGAAATCCATAATTTTCGATATAAAATCATGCTCATGTTCTGGTTGAATTTTAACACAGTCAGTGCATTGAACTTCGCACTTAAGAAAGGTCAAATAAGGAGACAGTAGGTTAGTTTGTGAGTTGATGGTTGCATTCAAAATGACACGATGACTGAAAGGTGATAATTTTAAATACTTGCAGCTCATTTTAGTGGAAGTGAAGTTTGAAGTCAACGTTGGTAACGGGAGAAAAAATAGAAAAGAATCGGCATGAAGATTTTTTGCATTATTTTGATAATATTTCAAACGCTGAGGCGAGTTGGTACTTTTATTTGATGGCAATTTAATTTTCTTGAAAAAAAAAATTCCCGTCATAGATCGTTTTTTCGTGAGTATAGCATATTATTATTATTCTACTTGTTTGAATAGGTTGTTTCGGACCATTATTACTTTGTTTCTTATCTTCGAGATTTTAACAATACTGTTTTGCTTTTCCCCTCAGTATACCGCCTACCTTCTTCATCCCGTCCTACTTGCATATCCTTTAATTCTCCCTAGCCCACTTTCTAAGTTTCCTTAGGTTTAAAGCATCTTCAACATAACTCCCACGTAATCACTTGTTCCAACCACCTGCTTTGCCTTTTTCTAATCTCCTTTTGCGACCTCTATTCCTTCTCTGTCATGCCGAAAAAAAGTCTTCCTTATGACCTATCGTTCAGAAACAAAATGAAAAAGACATTTTTTTCACCATCTCAGGCCAATTCTTTTCCTTAGTTAGTGTGATCTCAATTGTTTTTTCGAAAATAATAGCGCGAATAGGTAGCAAGCAGTTGAATAAATAATGGATAATTATTGGCTGCAAGATACTGAATGAAGAAGAAGCTGTATTGAAATGTTCAATATTGCTTTGCAGTAGGAGTTTGTGTAAAGACAAGCATTACTCGGCGTAAAAATATTTTTCTCTGCTGTAAACAGTCTTTCATGCTTACTAAATAAATGGGTTTACATTGGAAAACAAAAAATTATTTCTTTACTGTCTCCAATCCCCTTTAGATACAGTCTACATTTTAAGCTTCGGCGATCAGTAATGATCAGATTTTTTCTCGTGTTCCTTTAAACAACTAGCCTTTTTAAACATTATGTAAAGGAATTCAAAGCATTGTAACCATATCGGGAGTCACCCGCTCAGTCATTAATGAATGTGCAGAATTAACAATTGAATAAAAATTCGTTTTGACTGGGATTTGGACCCAGATCTCTCTAATCTGTGACCACTACTTTAACAAATCAACTGAGGGTAATATTATATATCTGGGAATCCAAACCGTGGTAGTAGATTTTTTTAAATTGTGAACTTAGTGTTTCTATGAAGGTACCCCAATGACTGTATCACATTCGATGCATGGTCTAAAGTTCGCGGCAGTTGATTCAATTAGACCCGAAGGTTAAGGTGGTTGGAGCGATGTTTGTTTCTATACCGATTTGGTTTTTTGGCAGTTAGATGCTATTTTAATACGTAGCCTTATGGCTCGTGACATATTTCGTAGCAATTCGATTAAATATATACAGATTTACTTCTGAATGCGAAATTATACAGTTCTTATCATTATAAGTATTGATTACAAATATCAAGGTGTCACGTCGAGTCCAATACTTGAAAAAAAAACATATTTCAATATAATTTCGTTTAAATTTCGAATACCACGCAGAAAACTCTAGTCATAACGTGCTTTAATTAAGAAATAAAATTTAAAGTATAATTCTCTTATCATCTCCATTACTGCCTGTATAGTGAGTTCCCACGGATAGAGAGATGCACTGAAATGAAATATGGTCCAAGAATTTGTTTTCGAATTACTTGTTTTATGCTTACATTTTTTATTAAAATGTTCCCTCAATGACCCACGATTACCGCTCTAGCCGCATTAATATACCCGCCACCTTCCCCCATAGCGTGTTACGCATCGCTCAAGGCGCCAGCGCAATATCCTTTCCCAATTTATTTCGAGCACGAGTCTCGTCTTACGCCACGACCGCGATTGTCTTGCCGCCGGAGCGTGCGTTGAACTCTGCCGCTCTCGGAGGAAGTGAGTGACGGTGGCGGCAGATATTGTTCTGGATGTGAGGGGCTGTTTTGAGATGCCCCTCAAAGCCGTCCCGGCTCCCCATGCATATTCCCGCATCTCCCGTCAAAATGCTCCCGCATTCTCTCTCCCTATCCCTTGTGCAATCGAGTTTCCGTCCTGGATGCCTCCGGCCGGATGTCCTGCTTGTCCGATCGAGAATTCCCTGGCGGGAAGGAGATCTCTCCGGAAAGGGCTTTTGGATCGAGCGTGAGCGGTTAAGGGAACCACCCTTCCTTCTCGGCGATTATGAGATTTGGTCGTAATATTTGCGGTTCCCCCTTTAATTTCTTTGAACGACTGGCAAAATCGCATTTATGATATGCAGTTCTTATATTTTCCTGACCTCTTATTTATTCATAAACGTTTTCTTTTTTTCAGAAGAAGATTGCTCTTGGTTAATAAATAATGGATCTTATTGCCTCATTTGCCAATATGTTATGATTATACATTTGCTTAATCAGGACTGTAATGAGTTAACACTATTTACTGAGAATTAGTTAGGTATTTTCATTTTGTACTATATTTTGTAAATATTACACGCTGAAAACAATTTCCCCTAAGTATTTTTTAAAGTGAGTGTGCTTACATCTCAAAATGTGTATTACTAATTCTCTAAAATTACTGTGAATCAATTACATCCTTGATAAAACAAATACATCTGAGAAATTTTGGCTATAAGGTAGTAACGTCTTTACCATTCTTAACCATTCCCCATTTTATTCCGCAAAAAGAAAAATAATCTATTAATATATGAAGCCGTAGGCAGTCACGTGCACGAGTGCAAGGTATAAGACCTGTGGACATTCACCGCATCGAATTAAATTGACTGGGCCGACGTTCGAACCAGGATCTCTCTATTATAAGTGAGGTTTGTGAGGCACCTCATTGACACTCCCAATAGGTAGGGGTAATAGGTTGATACCTCAAGCCGTAATAGGTCAAGGCAATTTATTTGGGGTTTCATGCGCACTTATCCCATTATTAACCGAACTTTTTTAAATTAAGGAAGGATTTTTTCCTCCTTACCATTAAGTAATGGGCGTTACAGAAAAACTTTCGTACCACTTAAAGTATTTTTTTAAATGTTTATGAGTTTTTCTCTCGGATCTCAGGTCATTCAGAATTGGCGAATGAGCTGAGATGACTCTAGAGTTATAGATCGGATTCGGCACACCTGATATCAAAGTAGATTCATGTTCCCGGCATCCATCTACTCTAGCGTTAAATGGGAACGTAGCTGGTTAGCATAAAACACCTCGAAAATTCGTCATGAGTTAAGTTGGCTTGATGGTTTAACGGGCTGACGCAACTGACTAGCCTTTTGAGCTTTCACGTTTGAATTTCGATAGAATCAAAAATGAATTTTTTCGGCGAATGTCCTCACTTTGATTATATGACAACTCCGTTCCCAACCGCTGGGTCTCCCCAGTTTATACGCCAGGATTCCCTGCGTGATTCATTTCCTCTCTGTCTGTCCCCCCTGCATTGAGAGTTTGAGCTGATTTTCCAATTTTCCGTATGTCTAACATTGTTTATCTAAAAAGGCAACTGGAATCCATAATATGTTAACAAATAATCTATCTCTAGGAGTATAATAAACCTGGAAAACTCAAGGAACCATTATGAGTAATTTACCATAGAAGTGGGTTAGGCGACGCGAGGATACTCGGATCGTTAGTTAAATACATTTATGAAGAAAGGCAAGTGAACAAGTATTTTATTATGAAACGATGCCACCAAAAGACCGCCTAAACCATCGATTTTATCAAGTTAACTATTATCCCATCACTTAAAGTATTTAGTTGCTAAATTATGTATTTAAGCTTCTGATGGACTAGCTGTGACGTTAAATCAAATAACAGGTATGTGCTTTGATTACCTGGTGAGCAGATAAAGAAGAGCAAGAACTTCTTTGTAGAGATACCTATAATTTGCTGGGCCCGAGATTGGAATACGAATTCCCGAATTGGCGCCGTGTTTTAATCGAATAGGCTGACTCTGACCACGCCTTTGATGATGAATTGCGCAGAGTTACGTTTCAATGCCTCAATCTGTGTGCGAATTTTACTCCGGGAGAATTGTTTTCACTTTTGATTTCTTGACTTGTTTTACTAATTCCTAATCTTGATAGATCGAAGTTTATATGTACTGATGAAATAGTTATTCCACGCATTTGGTTTCTTAGTTGCTAAAATTGTAAAGAGATAGTGTATTAGTTCTATAGCCTCATAAATATTGGTGTTTAACATTCATATGTATCTTTTATCCCTGGACCTAGGCTAAACTGAATTAATAGGAATGAAATATTTTGTAAATACTTTGCCGCTTGAAGATAGCTAAGAGATTTATTGAAGATAGTGAGAAATATATTTCGCTGCCTTCAGCTAGTCGAAAATGTCGAGGAATCGGTTGCTTGAAGAATATCTGTTTCTCATGCACTCCCGATTTGGTTTCCGTAAAATATCTGAACCTGCATGTCCCACTGACTCTCCATCGTATTTTGGACGATGAACCGCCGAAAGGGGCCAGACGTTGAACTTAGGCACGAATGGGGATGAATGTTCTGATATAAGGAATTCATGAAATTATTTCTTCTTTTATTTAATACTTTCTCGTGTGCCCATGTCCACGATGGATATTACGTGGAGGAAACGATTTTGTGCTTAAGTGAAAGTGTTGCTGGTGTGATTTCAGTGAAAGTTATTTTAGCCCCCCTACGCGGTCCGGCGCGCCGAGTTTTTAATTGATTAGAATTATTGCAATTATTTTGCTTTTTTCTGCTGAGCCTTGGGAATGTGATTCGATGGTCGTAGTCTTTGAATCGAGTGGAAGCTGGACAGGAATCATTTTGTGGTTTACGATTGAAAATTGGATAAGTGCTCTCTTTAATTTTCTGTGACCAAGGGCAAAAATCGTTTCCGCTTTTCACTCCTAGGGACATAAATACAGTAATTTGTTATAATTCCTTTGCTCTTTTAAAGGGCCAAGACTTAACTTCGTTTTGCCTTGTTGCAATTTTTGCGCCAAGAAGTATCTCAAGTTGAGTATTCTGAGGTTCGGAATGTAATAATTTCCTTGCGCTTCAACGACAAAAAGGTCCTTCCCATGCATGGTCGACAGCATGCACATCAGATTACGCGTTATTTTTTTGTCATTGCATTCGGCTGTGTGAAAAATCAGTCGATTAGTGCTAATTGACAACGCAGAGTATCGGAAAAATAAATCTATCATGGCTCCTTGAAATTCCATATTGGAGCCTTCTGACCAAGGCTGAATACTAACGCTTTCCACAAAAAAAATATTAAATGAATCATAAATACTCTGAAATTCATTCTGTTAAGTGCAGATTAGTATTGAGGTACGTAATGGGCATTTATACATATTTAGGAAAGGAGTGGGTGTACTGAAGAGAGCAGTAGTATTTAAAATTCTTAGTGCTGAAATTATAGTGAGTAATAGGAAGAAATCAACTATAATTATTATTCAAATATGCATGCATAATTATTTGTGTAAGAAGGGAGTCATCTCTACGACGTATTCGTAGCTTAAAGAATTTTTGATACATCGTATGCCTATCCTGCTGTAAAAATGAGGTACCTAGTTGTTTACAGGCCACTTCTGCATTTCGAGTAGGTATTTCTCATATGAATTTTGAAAAAAGGAGCGTGCTCTAGAATTTAAAGGTATTAAATGTCACAATCCTTAAAGTGGCATCGTTATGATTAAGTTCGTTATGTGTAATGGAAGACTGGTAAGTCTTTTAGATTAACGAATGAATCTTTTATTAGTGGAAAACGGGGTCGTTTAATAAATGCTAAATATTCTCGAGAATTTTTCCTCAGTGAGAAATATAGCCATTCTTTTGCACCCGACTCCGATATTCGCTCATCATTAATTATGGATCCTTTAGATAGGAGGCCGATCTAAGCGGACGTATAGCGGGACAGTGTCAGATGGACACTTCCTCCTCGTTTGTGAAAATGCCCTACCCCAAACCATTCATGGTCGAGGAATCCCCGGCGGAGCGGGAAAAGTGAGCAACAATGGAGGAGATGTGTAGCTTAGAGGAAGAGATGTACGCGTCGTGCGTCACCGATCCCTTCCCCCTCGCGACCTTTCTCTCTCTTTCTCTCCACTAAACTGCTTTTTTTTTCAAATGACGGAAATGAATGTTTCCCAACGGTCGCCCCTCATACTCCCTTTTTAAACATTCCCGCGCCGTCTCCCATTCTACGGATCATCTATGAACGTATGTGGGTGACGTCAACTCGGTGATCTTATTTTAAAATCCGGTCACGACTTTCCTTGGCTTTGCGGCTTAGTTTGAGGAGGTTCTGAAGTGTTATGTGCATAAATGCATGAATGATACAGGAAGATGATTGAAACATTTGTCAGTTCATTACAAAAGAATAACTCTTGGCAGATTTCCACTGAGAAATGCTTAATGCAACCGGTTTCCATGTGGAAAACTACAGATAGCTCTTCTATAGTCATATGAGGCTTAGGAGCAGTGTCAATAATTTGCGCAGCTATCCGGAGGCGGATGCGTACTCGGATCATAATTTAGTAATAACTATAAACATAACATAAAATAGTAATAATTTAGTAACCCTTGCACTGTGCGTGACATGTAGGCGTAAAACATAAATAATATGAAGACTACGTTGTGTTTTCATCTGATTCCATTCTTGAGAATCAATTGAAAGCAAGTGATGTGTTCATTTAACGATGGAAATATTCCAAAAATATGATATAACGTGAAATGGCCTACATGAATTAGGTAGCTTCCAATTATAAAAAAATCAACTTCAGAAGTTTGAGTTACGGAAGTTCAACTATGCTACAAATTTTGAAATAGTTTAGAGACTTTTCATTTGACGATAAAACCCCTCTCAAATCCAGTGGCGTATAAGCATGGGTACTGCCCTTTCTAAAATGTTGCGGAGGGCGCGAAAATGTTTCAAGGAGAAGGTGCAGAAGACGCACTCATTTAATATGTCACTCCAAATAAGAAGGGGATTCAGTTCTAGTGAAAGCTGAGAACAATCGGAAAACCCTCAATTCCGAGTTTGAAAATAACAAATTTTAGGATTTAAAAGTATTGTTTTCAAGATTGAAAAGATTCAAACGTCCGTGGGGTCGTCAAAATGCTTGCCCCCTTCCCCAAAATCCGCTACATTGTTACGTCGCTGCCCAAATTGATGGCTCCTTTTGGCACCATGGAGCTTATTTTGGAGCAGAACGTGTCCATTTGGACGCGGAAGGTGGGGTGGGGATGGATGTTTCTGGGTGAAGCTGTTCGGGCGGTCTTCCGAAAGGAGTTCCGAAAGTGCTTCTCGGGGACCACTTCCACGAGCGGCGACCATTACCGCGATCGCGTGACGCCTTCATTGTGCCCGGTAAATTATTCCATTGCCTAACCTCTTTTCCCGGGTCGTCGTAAATATCCCTCCGCGGGCTGGTTTTTATTGTCGCGGGACGAGGAGCTCTCTTCATTCCGGGCCTTTTGTGAATGCGCGGGAGTTTGCCGCCGCGTGCGAATGGGGAGCTCCCTGCATTTGCTGAGGAGAACGGTAGGGATTGAAGAAAAACTACGCCCTCGCGCAGCTGCCTTTGTGGCCGTGAGCGGAATATGTTCATTCCGTCACATTTTTTTTCTTCCGCGAATATTTTTTCCACATAGCGCTCCCATGAATTGGGAGCGCTAACACGGCCGAATCCGTCGGATTTCATTGCAGCCGTCGCTAGTTGCGTGGCCTTTTTCCGCCTTTCTCTTCTATTCAACCGGCAGGGGGTTAATTATTTATTTGGGACGTGCAATAGAGATGTCGGATGAATAATCTTGGACGTGGAGCTTATTAATTTGTCTCTTTAACGTCGCTGGAACGCGTGCCAGTAAGAAAATATTCCCCGCTGGAAAGGTTTCTTCGAAAAAGGTTTTGGTAATTTTTCATTTTTGGTCAAAAGGTAATTTTTTGCATTTTCGTTTTAGTTATAAAAAGTGCCCTGTAGTAGGTGAAGTCAACAGAATTCACTCTTTCTCTCTATTTTTTCCTCTAATTACTCACTAACAAATGAATAAACCGAGATGAATTCATACGAAAAGAAGTGAAAAAGTATGTTAGGTAAGGAAAAAAATGGTTGCTGTAGTATATTAGGACGAAGCAGGTCGATGGAGCTGGTGGTAAAGGTCTTTCAAATGCAATTCTAGAGGGGAGGATGATGAGAAATCGGAGAAGAGGTAGAAAAAGAATGGGATTTCCGGATGAGACGAAGGGAGGTTGGACATATGTCGAGTAGAAGATGCATATTGTGTAAGGAAGTGTTTTCCTTCTTTACTAGAATTAGGTAGGCAGATGCTACGCTGATGACATAGCTCTGATTGCAAGAAGTGTGAAGGATCTTAAAGAAATCTTTGCTATCATTGAAGATATTGGGAAAAGAATGGGCCTCAATGTAAATGAAGATAAGACCAAATACTTGAAAATGTCTTCTTCACAAGACAAACCAGAGCTACAAAATCTTATTACTGGGAATTACGATTTTTAGGGCGTCAGAAAATTTTCCTACCTTGGAGTAATAGTAAATAATGAAAATAAGATCTCTGAGGAGATATATCAAAGGGTAATGCAAGGTAACAAAGCCTACTTTGCAAATCTACCCCTCGTCAAATCAACTCTTCTGTCCAGGAAAACTAAATTGAAAATTTAAAAAACATTGATAAGACCAGTAATTACATATGGAGCTGAGACATGGGTCCTATCCAAACAAGATGAAGAAACATTAAGAAGATTTGAAAGGAAAATAATAAGGAGAATCTATGGCCCAGTAAAAGAAGGAGAAACGTGGAGAATAAGAATGAACTATGAAATAAATGAAATATTGGAAGAGAAGGATATAGTTAGGTTCTCAAAGTCATTGCGACTGTCATGGTTGGGCCATGTTGAAAGGGTGGAAGAGTATAGAATGCCCAAATTGTTAATAAATAGCAAGATGGGAGTAGGAGGAGAGGAAGACCACGCAAAAGATGGCTGCAAAATGTTGAAGAGGACCTGAAGACAATGGGGATTGGCAGATGGAGAGAGAAAGCAAGAAGGAGAGCCGAATGGGGGCGTATAACTGAGGAAGCCAAGGCCCACACCGGGCTGTAGAGCTGTGGAAGAAGAAGAAAGAAGGCAGATGGCAGTAGTTGTATGACCATTAAAACCTATTCGTTCGGTTGAATGCCCCTAATGTTGATAAAACTTGAAATATCATTGGCAAAAGGCGTAAATGGATGGAAGGCATTAAGAAAAAGTTAGGAGTGGATATTTTGAGGTCATGGCTGCGGTTTTTTGACGGGTACGTCTGCGTATGAAGGTAATATTCAGGGCCCATCGAGTTGCTTGCGCCATCGTTTACTACGCGCGTCTCGTCGACTTTCTTACGTTTTAGTAGCCATCTCATCCGTTTCAGCGTAGATATAGCAGTACTAACCGATGACTAATTATACCCACTTCCTGATTAGATGCGTTCTTTTGTATTTTATGTGGGTTTTCAATGTCCATGTTACTTGAAATTTCATTTATTATTTTTTATGTAATTAGTCTGCTTTAACTACTCAATTAGAAATAGTAAATCTAGAACAAAACTTGCCAAAAATATAGAAATCAGTAATCTTGGACACCTGACATATTGTTTCTTTCAGTAGTATGAAAAGTATAGATGAACTTGAAATAGTACGTTCACCTTTTGGAAATTACCTTGTTTAAGGCAAGAGAGGAAAAAAGCAAATGCTAGTTATTTCACTAAGTTTCATACAAAGGCATTTAATTTTCATAATTATCCAAGTTGGAACATAGGTAACCCTGAGAAGAAACATGTTGGGGTTTACTATAATTGAGATTATGTAAATACCTAGCTGGTGACGCCAAAATATTACAATATGTTTGCAGGAGAGTCTGAAGGTAAATAATATATGACAAAAGAGTCGTAGTACGATTGTAAACCGAAGAACAGGAAGGGGAATGTGCGTTATCATAATATTTTGGGGAACAAATTGGCCCAAAAAAATATGGTACAGTGTCAGGTGTTTTAGCAAACAGATATCGACAAGAGCTTTCGTTTGGTGCTAAAATTATCGAGCTAGCTCATCTGAATCGCGAGAAGTATCGCGCAGGAATTTTCATGATGACGTCCAAAATGGACGCCAGACGCCGCGGGCAACCACTCGTGCCTCGCGCATGCTCGGAGCCAACTTGAAATTTGGCTCGCGTCGTATTCGCATACGCTATCGCATGAGTACGGACCCAATCATCGAACTGATTTTTTATCACGAATTCACGTGAAAAATGTTTTATTAGTAATACTCAAATGTCTAGTTTTTACCAAAATCCAGTAAATTAAATTCTATAATCCTGGAAATAAAATGAAATTAAAATTTAGGCATTGAAACGTAGTAGTTTTCGCGTAATTTACCAATTACTTTAATTGTATGTATTTTAATTTTTCTGGCGAAAGATAAGAGACCGTGATACTAATACTAAATACCACTGATACTAAATAACTAGGTTTTTCGATAGTTAGCGAGACCAATTATATACTCTCTAATGATTTTGTCCAAATTTGTTGCGTAGTACTAGTGCAGCACGCCTCGCATGCTTCCTGTATAGTTCTAGTATTTGTGTAAATTTACGAAGTTACAAGATACATTATTTCTCGTAGTTTATATGAGATTAGTAGCGTACAGCATGATGGTGTAAATTCACCCCATCACGCGTATTTGCAGGTGTTCGCTAATACACCAATACTTGTAATTTATTGACATTTGCAGTGCATAGTGTGGTGCATGTTGATCGACGCTCACTCCATGCCTAATGCCTTTATGGTGGCTTGCAGGTTCCGTTTATTGGATGAGCCAGAGCCTTGATAATGGTAGGAAAGTCTTCTGCCGAAACGTCGGCGTTCACGGAGAGCCTAACCCGGTGGGAAACCCGAGAAGAACTCATCAGTATCTCTTATGCAGTCGATTTCCTTAATTTTATGCTCGTTATCCAATCTACCATAGTATGCAAGGTTTCATGAAATGTTTTTTGCGCCTTCAGAAAACCAGCCTGAAACCTCTAATGATTAAGTCAGATTAAGTAAATGAAATGAGACGACCTTTTGCATATCTTTTCGATGTTCGCTGCGCGCGTTATACATTTTTAACCATCCTCTTATTGCCAGAGTGGCACTCTTTCATCGATCGCTGGTGATGGGCCGCACGGGAGGAGGTAACCACTTTCAGTGGAGAAAAAATATTCTTATGCTCTCGGTGGTTTCGATCGGATTATTTTCGGAGTTTTTACTCTGCATAATGAGTTGAAGTTACCTTTGTCGGTGAAAACCTGTACGAAGGGAATTGCATCGTGTTATTCAAATTGTCAACTCTAGAATACAAGAAGTTGCATTCATAAATGAGGGATTTCTTTTATAATAAAAGATTGCGTTGGTGAACAAAGTACATCTCAGGTATTGAAGGGAAAGGTGGCGGATACCCATAATGAACAGGAATAGGAATGATATCAGTGACTCCTTGGAAGTGAAGTCTAATTGTTACGGCCGAGGCTTTGAATTGAATCCCGAGTGCTTCCTTTCATCGCCGACGTGTTTTAATAATCTAATTTACCATTACCATTATTATCATTGGCATTCTACAATATAAATGGTAGGTTCATGGACTGCCCTGAAAAATATTCTTTCTTGCGATTTGCTTAACTAATCCATTTATTTTTCTTAAATTACATCCCTTATCGGTACTTCGTGTTTTTGTATCTCTTCATTCCGTCTAATTCTCGTAGTATTTTCCTTCCTTTCCCACGCTTGCCCAAAATTCTCCCCTCTGTCTCCCTCCCTTTCTGTGTTTTTTCAACGTCCTATAGTTCCTAAGGGCGGGAATACGGTCGACGTTACCTGACGTTACGGAAACGCCTGGTGGCGTTGTTTTCCGTCGTTTTCATCTACCTCTACAAGGACACTTCTCGTTCCTGTCAAGGAGGAGTGTATTAAGATTGACGAAAATATCAGCGACAATCGTTGACCGTTTTTGCAAATGGAGTTTTAGCGGTTGGGAAGTGGCTGTTGATTTTCATATTCACCAAAAATATAAATAATCGGGAAAAAATATTGGCAAATATAGATTCAGTAAGGTTTATTATGCGTCACGGTAAAGTTTAAGAGTAAGATGGGGAATCTGAAATGAAACTTTTTAAATGTTGCAAAAAGGCTCTCCTCTGATTGGCTGCCGTTGATGTAGCGTGACAGAAATGTAAAGAAATGACAAGGCTCGTTCATCGTTCGTTGACGGCGCCATCAACGTCCAGTCATCGGAATAGGCTCCAGTAAATAGCAATCACCAAGCTTCACCAACGTTACCGTCCGTTTCCATCAAGTTCCTAATCCCGCCTTTATATGAAATTCATTTCATCGCCGCCATTTCTAACCAGTGCAGTGCCGGCCCAAGGCGTGGGCAACGTGGGCAAAAACCACAGGCGGTCGGTCGTAGGGGTGGCCAGTCTGCCACTTCTTAATTAAGGTGCAATAGGAACAATGACAAGGACAGAGTGTGACAATGGGAAAATGTTGCCACTTCTTACATGTATCTATCGAAAATGGCCTTCTTTAATGTATCATAAAAGTGACTGACATAACTATCTTCAACAAAGAGCACAATAAAAACTATGGACTGACAATTTCCTTCATTAGCATTCTTGCCGCCATCCTATTGAAAGGAACTCTTGTTGAAATTCCACTACAACTTACGGTTTAAATCACTCACACCATCAAAACGGTGCAATATAAATAATCCGTACCAAAACAACACTTTTCCTCGTAAAACTCGAAACTTAGAGACAATTTATAGATTCAAATTTGATTTCCTTTCGGGAAATGAAACGACAGTGTTGAGAGGATCTTTCTGAAATCCTAGAGTAACCCTCAGATTTACGCGTGTTTTAAGAAATCAAAATTGGTAAATTAATTCTTTCTTAGCAGCGGCCTAGTAATATTTTACCCACACATGAGAGTCTCTAACGCTGCATTTGTTTTTCTGTCCACCCAGTGTAGCCTTTCCATTCTGTCTCTTTTCTACGCAGCCTCCAAGTATCTGAACTGTGCAACGCTATTCTCCATATTAGGGTTTAAACTTATCTCTTCTTGATGTTTCCGCTTAAAATGTCCCTCATTAATTCCCTCCTTTTCGTGATTGCTTCTTTTACCAGTGCTATGCTTCGCTTTATGCCCTCACTATTGAGCTCATTATCATCTAGAACACTCCCTAGATACATAAACTGTTCCTTCTACTCTAGTTTATCCTCTCCAGTCGGAATATTTATTTTAGTCGTTCTCTTTTGGGAGAATCTCGTTGCCTTTGTGTTTTTATGTTAATGTTTTCTACCAAATATGCCATGCTGTACTTCTAACGTTCTCGTCATCGATTAACTAATGCTTATTGGTACGCAAACCCTGCTGACTTTATCACGTCTCCTACTCTCATTCCCGTTCCAACTTTCGTGAGAATTAACTTTGCAAAGCAACGGTGAGGTGTAAGCCCTTAACTCACTCCCCTTTCCTTCTCTGCCCATTCTGAATCGCAATCCGCTACCTTACCCGCAAATTTAATACCGCAAATTTAATATATTTCCTGGTACTCGCACTTTCTTTGTCCTATTTTGCAAATACGTGCCCGTATGATATAGATGAATTGGATTAGAAGCCTAGTAGATGTGGTTTCGAGGAAGGATGAAAAATTTGAAATCGATAAAGAACTAGGCAAAAGGATACGTGCTAGGAATGTATGGATGCAGCGAAAGCCAATCTAGGGAATTTTCGAAGACTCGTGAAAGAGAAAATGATACGGAATGGAATGGAATGAAGGTGATACGCGAGCAAGGAAGAATGAGGAAAAGAATTGACTTCCTTAATCGCCTGATGGAGCAGAGGATGTGTCATGAATGAAAGAATATAGTGTGAAGAGAATAAAGGAATGTTGAATGAAATGAATGAAAATCGAAATGGGCGATCATTTGTTCATGAATGTCAAGTTTTACCGTTACACACTGTGATTTATCACTTAAGGAATATCTATCGCCTCGCTGTTTCCTTCTTCAAATGTTTAATAAATAGTTATTCCCTTCTCCGTGATTCAATACATCATTGGTCCATGGTATTTTCCAAAACACTTTTCACTTGACAATAAATAATGAGAAAGATTGTTAAGAAACTTTACTACTTTTAAGTAAATGCTATCAACTCGTCAAGGCAAAAGACTTAGGATGAATGTTGTGAGTTATCTAATATACCTTTCCTTCTATTTATACGATGTACTCCTTTAAATGAATTATCTTCTTAATATTCATGGAGGGCCCTTTTTATTGTAATCGTTACAGTAATCGTCTAAGAAAAGCTACTCGTGGTAATATTTTCACTGCCATTTTTGTGGCAGGAAGGAGGATACAACTGCTCCAAGTGTCAAGTTTATTTTTCCTCGTGAGCAAAACGTAATGGCCTAATGTCATATAACTAATTATTTACGAAGCCTTGTTTGTAAAGTATAAGCATATGCGGGGTCACCTCGGAAAATTTGTTTCACAACCTCCACTGTTATCAGCCCTGCTATTGATTTTTTTTTCTTTAGTCTAATTCAATTATGTTTCCGGGTAATTTGTTCAAAGTTTACTTTCGCTAGGTACAAGCCCTTTCTGCGGTACGTTGCCACCGCCCGGTTCCTTATGAAGGAAATAAGGTGTTAACATATACTAGACCTGAGGCCAGAGCCTCATGACGTCTAAGTTATGTGTTCCAAGCTAACGTGTGTAATTGGACAAGCAGGTGGATAGGACATAGGGGAGCCATCGTAAGCCATGATTGGAATAATAAACTCCCTGAAGTAAATCCATTCTCATAAACCTCAAAAAGGGCCTTCATAAAAAAAAAGACTTGGAAGAATGCCATATAAGCTGAAAATACCTAGCCCATCACCCTCACACAATGGATACCTCACTGCTTCAAACTGGAATTTAGAAAGAATGAAGAAACGGGTATGACTTCAAGGAAAATTGAGCAACTAGGTCTCACCCCAAACTTTATGGCGTTCTGAAAGGGAATGGAACAGTTTTATTGGAGGGAGGTAATCACGATGGTAAAAGTCGGCAAAACTCGTAATGCACTCACTCCGTCAATGAAATACGGCAAGTCAACGAAAGACAAAGAGAGACTTGAGGAGGAAGAAAGTATGACGCATTAATTTAAGGGATAATTTGAGTCCTCGTGATTAATGGGTGAAAATGTGACTACCTTCTAGTACGTGTGCTTCGCTCGAAAGACCAAGTGCATTGGACCCATAAAAGTATTCGTGCGTTACATTAAGTTCCTGATCTCTAATCCTTCCGGAAGGTAAAAAAAATACCTTGGCGAGTATGTATAATCCTTATAGAAATTCTTCTTCATATAAGGATCATGTTGTAGAAGAAATATTCTGAGCATTTTCGTGGTAGATAGGAAAAGAGACGTAGAATAGGTATTATTTTGAAGGTAAAATTAAATTAGGTTTGACTCCACTATAATGACTATTGTTGCATGAACTGCATAAATTAGGTAGTATTTTGAAGGAAAATTAAATTAGGTTTGACTCCACGATAATGACTATTGTTGCATGAACTTTATTAAAAGCAACTAATATTTTAGAATAATACCAGTAATAATTATTTTAATGCATTTGAACGGACTATCGGTAGGATTAGCGTGGGGAAAATTGCATAATTTGTCGAATTTTTGTTAAAAATACATTAGTTTCACTTGCAATTTTTTCGCATTTATTTGACCGTAAAATTGTTACAAGTCTCGTCCCATAATTAAATACAAACTGCGTGTTTTCGTAAAAAGAAATGTGGCACAAATGTTTTTTCCGGTGAATTTCACCCCTCTTGAATCTAGTTCCCCATTAACGACTTTTGATTGCCTTCTCGTGAAAAATGAAAACGTAATAGTTAAAAATGAATCGCCAAATTATTGGTTATTTTGTTATGTGCGTCACGAGTTTTCATTTCTTCTCCCTAAAGGAGTTATATCGAATGTGACTAAATTAGGATTAAAGATTTTTCTCCGAGAATACTAAATCCTATCCGATTGATCCATTTTTTTGGTGGATAGATCATGGATTGAATTGATGTTTCTCTTTCTCCATATGTTAGCGTGTCGTTCTTGATCTAAGCTACGAAAATAAATCGCATCTGACCCGAAACCTGTCGCCCGCGAGAAACCGAACGCCCGAGGAAAGTGAATCACACAACTGGATTTTTTAACAGAGATACTTCTCTTGTTCGTTTGAAAAAAATCTAATGTGAAATATTTCGAGTTGAATGGCTGTCTTCATTTCGCTTCGTGTCCCGTAGTATCGTGACTGTTTCAGCAACTCTTGTCTCACGAATTTTTATTGTCGTAGTTAGGCTTATCAATCATTCTATGTATACCATTACAGATTCACGTTCGATGTCGTGATGAATAACAAATTGACAGATCTTGACCCTCTAGAAAGTTTCTATGTCGATCTAGAGAAAAAAAGTAGTTCGAGGAAAATGCGGAAATAGCAGTGTGAGCAATTGCTTGTGCATATTTTGGGGTGCGTCGGCTTGCTGAAGAGCCCTGTGGTGAGTGGATGAACTACAGCAGGTGGTTTTAGCCATACCTGAGTGAAGGAAGGAAAGCTAAGGAGTAAAAACATGCCAGTGGATGCCAGATGGAGTGAAGAGCTGCGTGAAGGCAATGCGAGGATAAAGCAGTTGGACTCGTGACTGTGTTATTCAAAACTCAAGTGAAATCACGTCTTGTATTTTATATGCCGTGAAAATACTGCTTTCACTGATAGCATGCTCAAAATACTAAATTGGAAAGTGTTCGCACAAATAATTCTCTCTTGATATAGGTTAGTCTACAAATGTAGTCTAGTTTTTCCTTTTCTGTACCCGCAGATGGACTAAATTACGTAAAAATAGATTATCATTATCAAAATTCTACCGACAAGGATATGATTATTGATCAACCGTTTCTGTTCCCCTTTACTCTCTTATGAGTTTTATCTTCACATTATTTATCGCTAAAGCTAATTGCGTTGATACACAAAATACAATACCTTTCAATGCCTCTGTCGTATTCAGTCTGTAGTAATTACCATAGGTTTTCAATTAACTTCTAAGTGATCTGTAGGCTCTGGGACAATCACTACCTATAATTTCCCCTGTTTCAGAGTTATCTATTACGTTTCCGTCACAATAAGTAGAAAACTGTTTTTTCTACATTAAGTCACATTTAGGCTTTTTATACCTTCTTCCTCCATTCATACCATAATAATAGTAATATTTATTTTTAAAACTTCCGAAAAACTCACTTTCAAACATTAACCATTTTGTTCTTCAGGGTGAGGATAGGAAAGGAAGCTCCTGAAATATATTAGGGAGAGGTGAAGTAAGTGGATGGAGCAGGTAATCAGGGGCAATGGAGTCCGAAGGACAGTAATATAGAGAAGAATGTGAGGCAGGCGGAAAAAGGGGGAAAGAGAATAGAATTTTACGATGACTAGATGGAAGAATACGTCGAGCAGAAGAGTCAGATTAAAAGAATAGGTTCAAACTATTACAAAAGAGTAGACAGCATCAGTATAATATCATACTTTCCTCTTCAATTCCTTTTTCTATAGATATCCACCAAAACCTACAGTAATCAGTAGACTAGCTCTAATAATTACTGGAACCCGCTTGGCATGAGTTATCAGTGCCTCACAATGAGCATGGGGCGTGCGGTTTTGTCTCGCTGCATACCCAAGACTGCTTTTGCTCTCTGTAGCTTTTGAAATGACGGCAAGATAGAGATGAATAGAGCTGGCCAGATTAGCATAATCTTGATGGCATAGATAACAGCTAGACGTTGGAGTCCTGCATCCGAATATTTTTCACCCGGAGATTGACTTATTTTACGAGAAAAATACTACTACCTCCTCACGTTTCATTCATCTTCCGTCGTGATTTCACGGATTAGAGACGATTCTCATTATGATGCGGGCCGTGGTCGGCGTGGGGGGTCTTGCACGGGCCCCCACACATGTGCCTCGCGTCTCGACATTTTTCACCGTGCCCGATCGGCGGAGGTGGACCGCGGGGCGCATAATAGGCCTTTAAGCTGCTACGACATGTTGCGGCCGTCTTTCATTCTCCCGTCGCTGTCTCCGCGTTGAGATATTTGCTAACGGGGACCCTGGTGCTCGAAAGAATAACAAGGCCGCCCCCAAGGTAATGATTAACAGTTCTGACAGTCTCAGCGGTGGGTCGCCAGGGTGGGGAACTGAATCAATTGGTGCGTCCGGATGGGTTCGTTCTCGCGTCCCCTAGGACCACTTTGTGTGAAAATGGAGGGCGGTTTGTGAGACGAGAAATGATGGTACTTTCGCTGATGCTTACATTAAGTTCTAGATATTTGGCTAATGAGTGAAAGGGGGAAGTTTGCGGTGTTCCTTTGCTGTAGTTTCATGTGATCCCTCATATTGAAGTACTGGGAAAGGTTGTTTTCAGTGCGAACATTCTTATTTAGATTTTATAGAATTCTATATTTTGGTTTGTGCAGTGTACGCATTCAGGGGATCAATTCTGGAAACTCCAGAGGTAGACAGGCCCATTCAAGTGTCAAAATCCGGAGGATGTTTTCCGACTTTCATTTAAATATACCTTTAACCGGTAGATTACTTAAATGCAATGTTAACGGGTAGATAACTTAAATGACGAATGAGTATACCGATTAAGGTAGGTTTAAATAAAAGTGATTAAAAATCCTGTTGATATTTGAGGGTGAAGGGCCCTACCTACCAATAATATTTCTTTTGTCGTCTCAGCAAACGTCCTACCCTTTTTCATCCCGTTTATAAATTCTATTCTCTTTCCTCCCCTTCCCCACCTACCCTACATCCTCCCCTCTATCACGGCCTTAAGCAACCCATTGCCCCTCATTACCTCCTCCAGCCGCCTACGTTGCCTCTTCCAAATCTCATCCAAACGTTTTCTATTATCGTGTGCTAAAATAACAATGTTATCACATGGTGCAGTCGATTCAATATTGTTGAGTTGTCTCATCCTATCCGAATGTGATAATAATTCTATTAAATATCAAGTGGTGGTGTAGGGTGCGATACTGCGATTTAACTAAACCGTGTAATAATCTTGTTATTTTCGCATGTGATAATTATCCCGAGGTTTCAAGAATTGACCCCCAGGTACACCGACGACTGCTGAGATCGCACTGTGTAATCAAAGACATCAATCCTTGCACGAGCACAATATCTCTGCCCGCGGCGGGACTCGAATCTTGGCGTTTGGATTGCCACTACGGCGCGTTACTTACATGTGCATACCCCCTGAGAGCCTCCGCTTAAGTGCATGGTAAGGGGTTTTAGGATACCAGCCATGAAAGGGGATGGCATAGGAAAAAGGAGGGGGTAGAGGACAAGGGTGAAATTCATGTTAATAATGCTACCCGCTGTTTTTGTTATAATCACTAATGGTGTGAGGAAAAAAAGAATTATTTTACCTTTCAGATCGGCAGTGTATCTCTCTTATTTTTTCATTTCCTTCAGTTCTATAGATATAGTGTGGGGTCATAATATCCTCCGTTTCGTACTGACACTCCCCTGATCTGAATTTTTCAAGTAATCTGAACCTTGCGTGTTGCCTCCGAGTCTTTAGCGGTTGACAACCTAATCCTTTCATCAGCTTTGTGACACTCTTAGCAGTACTCTCTTAGTAGTTTTTAGCGAAGCGTGCGGCTTTCTTGTGTATTTTATTTATTTCGCGAATCAAATCTTTCTATGCAGGGTTCGAGATACTCGTGCAGAGCTCGAGATATGGCCTATAACCAGAGCAAAGAAGAATCTCACTTTCCCGGCTTACCTATGGCTACCTTAGTGCGCTTTGTCCTACCCTGGACACGTTCCGGTCATTTTTGAGACGATTTTCGTTTACACATAAACGTCCCTAATTAGAGAATCGTGAAATTTTTTACCTCATTGAGAAATCTGGTGTACTGATAGTATTTTTGTAACAATTGAGCCTCCAAATGTGACCCTTTGCTGAAGAAATCGCTCTATAATTGCATCTCCAAAATTATTGGCATCGATTAATTTTAATATGCATTCATTTCATACCACTTTTTCTTTCAAAGGCGTTTTACTAATTTGGGTGGTTTACTTACTGTTTCAATTTTGTAGCATGGAGAGACCATGCATTAAGTGTATCCCTTCTCTCACTCGGTCATCAGTTTACTCCCTAGGCCTTCCATGGCGTAAGATTCGCAAATAATTAACTCATAGCAACTGTGATTAGAGAGAATCTCTCTCTTTGGAGAAAATCTTACCGTTTTATGTGAGCAGTTTAGTTAATACTTAATTCACTGAGAATTGACCTTAAATGCTGAAGCGTGAATGAAAGGCACCAAGGTGTTGATTAGTCGACGAATAAGACCCTTATCTATAAGCACCTTACCCACATTTCTTTCTTTTTATAATTCAGCCTTTTAATATGTTACATAGTTAATCCAAACATATTCTTGTATTTTTTCACATGTAAAATAAAACTAAAGGATGAAATTTCCCTAATGATATTTAACTTATTCTATGAAAATATAAAGGGTAAATTCTTTCTTGTAATCAAGAATTGATGGTACCATACGAGTTTTACAATATGTATGGAGAAAGTATTGTGATGACCGTATAAGATTTCCTTGATCGGAGCGGTGTCGCTCAAGGTGAAGGCAAGAGAGTGATGTTGAAAATAATCCTACACCGTATTTGCATACTCCGTGGAGAGAAACTCCAGTGAGATGATACATTTTGATCGTCCTTTTTGACAGTTTTTGTATGATTCATATCGAAAGTAGCGACTCTAAAACTGATTATTTCATGGTGATTAGAGACGAAGATATCTTTTCGCCATTTGCTAGAGAAGTTGTGTGAGCAATGACATGGCACAATTTTTTTCCTGAATAGGAACTGGAAAGTGTGGTCTTATGGCTAGTTTCGTTGCTTTGCTCCTAGTTAAAATGGAAAAGTAAATCGGACGTCTGCATCTAAGCTCTATTCTTCAAATTTGTCACAAATACATGTGGCGGAAGGTAATTTGACACCATATTTTTTCACACCATTTTCCGAATAAAGTACCTGGAAATTAAAGAGTCAAAGTTTTACTCAGATTATAATTCAATCTTTTTGGGATTAGGTCAATATTTTTTTATTTGCTGTTTTTGTCGTTAGCATCGTCTAACCAAAAACTGAAAAGTTATGTCTATGAGAATTCAAGTGAATTATAACCTAAACCACTGAAAAATCTGTTTTCCAGTTTAGGTTTTTTAGGAGTACAATAAAAAACTTGAAATAGTTTTAATCTTCTCATATAAAAAAATTAAAGAATATATTTTGTGATCAGCAGCAGGGTTTGTATCGAGGGAGAGTACGTGTCACATTTTGTGTTAGTACCCACCTGTTTTATCAATATCATCGCCAGGCCTCGGTACGATTTGCTTCATCTCTCCACTCCACTCTCCCGTCAGATAACAATTATTTCCGTAGGTCTTTTACATAGTCATGGAACAAAAAACTCACCAGGAAGGAAAACTTAAGCAATCCTTTCAAATGACTATTTCACGCATTGACCTTCAACCTGCCTGATCAATATGTACGGCTTAGCATGGTTCTTGTGCCAAAAAATTTCTCCACCCGTGCCCTGAGGCATCCGTTCGTGTCCGTACCCATGGCATGGGGAAGAATATCCCTTTCCCAGGCCTGTGAAAGTTAAGGGGGAAACCCTGAGTGGATGGATATGGAAATAGCGGCTCGTTAATAAACAAAGTTTGTGCCAAATGATCGGGGGAGCGAATCCCGACGACGAGCCCACATCGTTGTGCCAGCGCCGTCGACGACGAGAGTGTTCCCGCGCTAAGGAGCCTGGAATGAGCAAACGCGGAATTCTCCATTGAGACGAAGCGTGACGAATTCCGAAACCCTGCGGCCACGAGAATCCCTTTCCGCACGAGTGGTGCGCGGGCCCTGGGGGGGGGCTGTTGTTGCCTTGCTCCGCCGCGCCGATGGTGCCTTCGACGGGGAGGCGCGGTTGCGGGGATCATGGCCGGGCAAACCACAGCAAGCGAGGAGAAGTACAAGGTCAGCGATACCTGGCACAGGCTCCGGATAGGAATTGTGGCGTCTGTCACGAGAATCGAAAGGCTCTTTCTATTGAAGATACACATTACTAGTTTTTTTTATCTACAGATTTTTTAATCGGGCCTACATCGGACTTAGCCAAGCTGTAATTTTCCAAAACTTTTATATTACTGTTGCTCGTGATTAGAATATTTGCTTTTTTAATCTTATATATTATATATCGCGGTTTTTTCGAGATCCCGTATATTTTTTGATAGAGGTTTTGGAAGAATCCCAGTGGTTGAGAATATTACATGCATCACTGTAACTAACTTTTGTCTCCATAAGCGTTTTTTTTCAATTTTTTCGGTGTATTTCTTCTGTTAATTGATGTCGCTCGGGTGTCGTTACTAATTATTATTATTTGGGTTATCTAACGGTTAAGATAGGTGTAAATGGAGGAGAGTAAATTTCCTATAGATTTTTACAGGCCTAAACTCCTATCTACCAATACAATTTCTATCTTCATATCAGCAAACGTCCTACCTTTCTTCATCCCTTCCATAAAACCTGTACACTTCCTTCCCCTTCCCCGCTTACCCAACATCCTCCCCTCTATCCTTCAGCATCCCGTCGACCCTTATTTTCTCTTCCAACCACCTTCTCTGCCTCCCCCTAATTTCATCCAAACGTTTCCTCTCCTCGCCCACAACACCAAGCATTTCCTCATTTGTCTTCCTTTCCGTCCACCTATGTCATCAGCAGTAATTTTAGTGGAGTCATTCTGATAGGAGGAAGAGTATAATGAGCTGATAATGATTACCTAGTTAGTTGAAATGATTAAACGACTAAGTGCGAACTCGGAATACCTTTAATTTAAGTCCAAGCGAATAAGTTTTCACTGTGAATTTTTGAGAAAATATATTTTGTATATTCGAGTTGGTGAAACTCGGATTACGACTCGGTATTTTAAGCCCCGCTGGACGATTAATTCGGATGAATCCCGAGTAACCGCTTTGCCTGTCAAAGCAGTTTAGGCTAGCGTGAAGGATCCATCGATCTCTATATGAGAGAACGCTGAATCTAATTATTGCGGTACATAGCAGCATAATAGTGTATTTTTCCGCGTTGGTAATAATTGTAAATAATTCAGATTTTCGAGTTAAATGTTTTTTCCCGTATTTAACATTGCTAATTTTACATAGGCTACCTATGTTGCTATGGATACCTTGTGGGTTATGTTCCCATGTGCGGATGTTCCCATGTGCGGATGAATTTCGTGGTTGACCTTTGTCATTAAGGGAGCTAACTATAGAGAAACATCGATGAACAATTCTGCGATGTCACATTGATCTTGTTAGTTAAGGCTTGCTGTTGGTTATTGCCATTCAATCCATGGATATGTTGCATGGAGTTCTTTGCATTATTCATCCTTATTTTTGCGCAGCATTCTCTATGCAGGTCTAAGAAGTTTGTGGCGTTTTCGCTTTCAAAGGAATCATATAAAAACGGAGCATAATGTTAAAATCGTACCTATACATAAGTGAATGTTTCAGGCTTTCCTTTGTGGAAAATGGAATAAGTTCTCGCTTTGTATATTCCACACTTTTACTTTGTTAGAAACCACTGTTTCGACGTATAATGTCATACTCAATTTAATCCTTAATAATGACATTGTATGTAGAAATCCTGATTTAACAATAAAAAAGCGTGGAATGTACAAATCGAGAAATCATTGCATGAAAAGTGTATAGGTATCCCTAAATGTATAATTTACTGTTTTTTTAAATGGAAATGTCTATAGTAAACCACCCTCTTTGAGTGTTGGTGGTTTTGGAATATTCCGAAGTAATTTTTTTAATTTACCGAAATATGAAACAATTGAATTATCCTACCCAACTCAATTTTTCAAGATTTTATGTTTTACCTAGCACATTGTGAAGACCGTCATTGCCGGTATTAAAGAGGTTTGAAAAAGTTGAGGCGCATATGATGACCGAGGCATCTTAACGTGTCTTACAGTTGCTTTGAGAGTTAAACCCTAGTTGTTGAAATCGAAAGCTGGTAAAAAGTATTTATTAGTATGCCATTACCGCAATTTATCAGCAAAGCCAGTTAATTTAAAATTAATTATAATATCTATGAGGATATTTTAGAATCCGTTGAGTGTATCCAAAAGGGTCAAGTGATATTGGATATTATTGGCTGAATATTTAGGAAGAATGCCGAAGAAGAATGCTTCATATTTCAACTGGGATGTTTTTGGGCAAAAGTTAATTTATTTCCGTTGGGGGAATCGTATGACAGCTTTCGACGGTGTAAATTCCTATGGCGTTCGAATTGTCTAATTACTTATTTATCGTTTTTATTATTATTATAGTGTTGTGGCTAGTATATTTATCAATTTTTGACGAGCAGCCCTTCTGCCTCAGTTCTATTCGTTTAGGCCTAATAGACGTTTTAGCCAGCTGAGTTGAAGCAAATTTACAAGCGTTGCATTTCCTTTTCAGTTTAAGGTTGTGATCTCTTAATCGGCACGATTGCCTCCCGGTAGTTTTTCCCATGCCTCAAGAGTTTCACTGCTCCGAGAGCATCACGAAATCCTCATTTTCACTTATTTATATTTCAGGAAGTCGCAATGCAAATTTCTTTGTGATCAAAACTACTACATCGGCAGCGTGGCTTAAGTCTTTTGGCATTTACTTTTGATTATATTAGAATATTGTTAACTTTGCATGAAAACATCTCTGTTTTTGAGCTTTCGTTTTTATCGACATAAAGAATTGACCTAGTGTGAGCGTATATGAATAGAGCGAATGAGAGATTGATCTTATTTACGACTACCTCGTGGGTTTCTTCGAGGTTAACCAGTTGACATCATCATTAATTCTATCTCTGTTGCGTTTGGATTGACGCGGGTCTTCGCTCAATGGTCTCCTAATGTTCCCCCCATTTCTTCGATTTTACTTGCTCCATTGCTTAATTCAGGTATCGGTTCTGGGCTATCATGTTGTAAATTTAGGTCAATTTAAATTATCCGAATTCCTCTCAAGCATATCTCCGTCTGAGATATTCATCCACATGGTTCTGTGTATGACATGGCGATGAATTTATTCATCTTCGTTTTCGAGTTTGACCTACTGTGGACCGAGAGAAGCAATTAGTTTGCTTTTTAGTCTTTCTCTTCTCCTACCTAAATTTCTGTCTTCTTTCGCTGTGGTTCCTGCTCCTTTCTTAAATTTTTTTTGCCTTTTAACTTTGTTTTTCCTGTGAGCTCTTAAATCCATCAACTTTCTTTCGAATAATACCTTAATTCCATAATGCCACTTCCTCCATTTCTTTTTTGTTTGCTCAACCCATTTTGCTGTCGTTTTTAATTTGGTGATATAGCAGAAGGTTTTATTCGTCAGCCTACACTCTTAACATATCCCTGAAAATGTTCAGTCTTTTCTCGCGTATTGCATTTATAATCCTCTCACTTTTTTTTAAACATCTTCATTTTTCTTATTCCTTCATCTACTATCATCTCTTATTATCATAACGAGTGCCTTCCGTAAGATTTTCCTATCCCTCTTATCTAATTTCTCCATTTCCCCCTTTCTTGTTCAGTATCAGTTATTCTGAACTATTAAGTCCTTCATAATGAAATGAATAAACTTTGTATATTCCATACAAATTTTTAAAGGTATAAACCCCGACCGGTTTCAACACTTTCGTGTCAGTATCAAGGTATAATGCCCCTAATAAGGGATAGTATTATCCCTTGATAATGACACAAAAGTGTTGAAACCGGTCGGGGTTTATACCATTAAAAATTTGTGTGGAATATACAAAGTTTATTTATTTCATTGTGAACTCTTCAGTTCCACAAAGTTCACTCGCGAACCATGGAAGATATATTAATTCCTTCTTGCTGAAAAACTGTGTTTTAGTGTCTTATCATTGCGTTGTAGGAGCACGCTCTCTTATTGTATCTATTTTGTACTAACCAATACGCTAAATTCAACTTTATGGCTTTGTTTGGATCCATTCACCAGGGTACGCAATTTTATCCTGTTCTCTGAATTTTTCCAATGACGATGAATGTTTTACTTTTTCACATTTTGCACATGCCTATCTTCGCCGGCTCTTTGTAGAGCTTCTGTCAATCGTTTTTATTAGCATAATTTTCTTCTAGCTCCACGTTTATATTGTTTCATATTGTTTAATATTGTCGTATTTTTCTCCTATCATGAATGTTTTAGAATAACAAAAGGATAACTCTTGAAAAGGGTGATTTACAGCAGATTGGGTGAATCGATTACATGAAAGACGTCGATAAAAATGAAGAAAATTAAGATGAGTGCGCTGGAGGCATTTGCGAGTGGGAATCACCTGCCGTTGATACAGTCATTTCCTTTTCCGCATTGGAATCCTTCTCGATAGCTCTCTCATGAGAGGATACAGCCATTTGCCAGTGGATATAACCGGCCACTGGTTGCGGAATGTCATTCAAATTTTCCGGATATAATATGTTGTAGATATCTGAATACATAAAGGAGTCATCAGACAGTCCGTAGATAAGAGTATATACCCTCACATACAAAAATTCACTCAAAAGTTCTCTGAGGAGCATATTCAAACATGTTGGGCACTCTCTTGTCTCTCTAGTTTATGAATTATTACTGACTTTTAGTGGAATTTTTCTAACTCAAGTCAATTAACTTGCGTCTTGAGTAAAACTTTTCATGTTTTCCCGACCTGATGTTCGTGCTGCTCTTATATTTTTCTCCATGCATTCACGCGACTACTTTCCATAGCGGAATTACATTTTCGAGCAACTTGAGTTCTTTATCCATAAATGGATAGGTTCATCAGGGTGATGATTAAAGCATCTCATTCCTGCAGCTATATTATTAAAGCATCCTAAAGCCTCGATTAAAATTGTAATTAGTGATAGGAGTACGACGAATATGTGGCGAAATTAGTCGGGACTATAGGTCATGGTCGAAACCAAGGTCGATGCATCGCTTCCTCCTTCATAATTATGAGAGGTATCCAAGGAAGAAATTAAATCAAATTTCTTATGAAGACCTCTTTTTTCTTAGAGAAAGTGAGCGCGGTTAAGTTGCAGCATGGTCACAGTTTTCTTGCATTAATATTATTATTAAGAATTGCACGTGTCATCATATTCCAGCGGCATAGCTACGTGACGTAGGCAGGCAAAATTCCATCTTCAATGAATTTCCAATATTTGGAACAAGCCGTAGAAAGAAAAATTCGCTCCACTATTTTTGTACAGGTCATGGTGGATATACAGTGTACAGGTAGGTCTCAGTATTAAGACGCTACATTGTGAAGCTACGGGACAGCCATCCGGAAGAATCTACTACGCCTTGAAGCGAAAGTCGATGGAGAATCCCAGACCATCGGATAAAGACATGTAACGCAATGGAATGGTGTTCTAGCGTCAGCCGCTTAAGTCGGCCTAATGCATGAAGTTTGAAAGTGCTCGTTCAGCCTCACAGTTCCAGTTCACGCTAATTGTATTCTTTTTGTGACATTTAATGTCAATTTCTTTATGAAGAAGTGCTCGTCTCAACAAATGTAGCGGACGTAGAATAGTCGTAGGACAGTGATTTTTCTGAACTTTAAAGAACCTTGAAATCGTTTTCAACCTACCCATGAGCTCACTTTCCCTCTATGATGAATATTTTTCCATACATGAATTTTTATTTCATTCCATACCATTCTCGAACACCCATGTCTAATTCAATTCGACGAAGGTCAAGACCGAGAAGCGCTCGGAAATATCTTCAAGGTAGGATTTTCGAAATTACTATTTCTCCATGCCATTTTCTATCAATCTTAGACACGGTGGGAAATAGGACGTGGGTAGTTCATCATTAATAGTATTTTTCTGGCGTAGGTTCGTCTTTGGACAGTCATCCTGTAAAACAACTGTGGAACATTCGGAGCCTTCCATCTCCATTGCTCTACTCCTTTACTACTCTCATTGCTTTCTTCAGCTGTCATAGTACACATATTCCTCCTATTCCTAGTGGGATAAATCATTTTTTCTACAGGAGAAGATAGATATTGGGAAATAATATGTATTACCTCATCGCCAGCGTTTCTCCAACGTTCTCCTGGGCTACAATTAACTCGCAGCTTTTACAAAAATTTGGCATTTCACATATAGCACAGTGTTTTTTTAAATAACATGTAGAGTTTGACGTTGGTGACAAGGTAAAAACATCTATTATTTCCTGAGACCTATTATCTCCCGAAGAAAAAATAATTTATTAATAAGAAAGATGTTGAGATAATATAGCACCTGGACATAGTAAAATAGTTGTACGAGAATAATTGATGACACTGACAAATGAACTGCTCTCGGCCGTAATGATCATGTGGTAACGAGCGTAAATGTTGGGCTATTTTGTACTTAGCATTATAAATGTTTTTTATAACTTATTTGATGCACTGATTACAGTACTAGCAATGTTTGGATAAACTCATTTCACTGTTAGGTCGTGCTTAAAGATGCCAGTATACGGTTCTCCAATAAATCTGTTGGTTTTGCATTCGATCCCTTAATAGATAATCCCTTTGGTGAACCTTACTTATCCTACCTTACCACCCCTGCCTAGGAAATCTATCTAGATCTTTGCCTAGAAAAGCCTAGATCTTTGCCTAGGAAAAATTCGTCACCGCAATCATATTTTTGTTAGACCGGCCCTTGTGGCGGATACTTATTCAGTGAAAATGTGACGCTTAAACCGACAATTGTTGTGTGCCATGCATTACCTTGCCACTTAGATATGCAAAAAAACTTTTGGTGATGAATTCCATATGGTATTTCAGTGACCAAGCTGAGCAAATAAGCGTCTTTTGTAATGAGTGATTATGCGGACGCAGTATTTCGTGGAATCACCGGCGGACGCAAGTTCTTGATGCCACATTCCTTTTTTGATCGTAATGAATTTTAGTGACATTTTGTTCCCCTCCCAGCGTCTTCATAGAAGTTGGTGTGAGACAGTTCATTTGAGTTTCCTGAATCTGGGGCTTTTCCATCAGATATATTGTCCATATTTGTCAGTTGTCACTTTAGGGAATCATATACATTCCCTGCTACATGCAAATGCTACTGAAAGTTTTTGTTTTACTTTTAAATAGGAATATTGGTGTTAGTGTACATTTCCTTTTAATCGGCCTCCAATAATCAAGGCATGTTCATCCTTTGCATCTTTCGAAGCTGAAGATATGTATGTACTAGAGCTGCTACTCTCTTGTGTATGCCTTCTGCATGCGATGAACTTCAAAAAAAAAGATAGATTTTTTTTCTGGTCTAGGGTTGTATTAAGTTTTATTTTGTTTTGTTTGTTTGCATTTTCAATGTATGTTGAGAAGTTGATTCAATTTGTGATGTTGGTGACTGTTTTCCTATTCTTCAAGGATTTTTTCTAAAATTGCAAACCGTTACTTACGGTGAGTTGTATGCTCTCTTAATTCATCGCGGGTGAGATAAAATTTTAATTTTGAAGGTGTCCGATAACTCTTTAGTGTTGAAAAGAAGCTTCTTGTCTAACGTCTTCAATTAACACATTCGGCAATTTAGAAGCTAGTTCTACTCGAGTCGTGTGGCAGAATTATCCCGTGTCTTCTTCGACCGCCTATTCCATTCTGAAATGCTATTTGAGTAACACTCTTGAACCAAAACCTTTCGAGCACGTACGAGCCCATTCCGAACGCAATTAAAACGTTGTTAGCGCAAGGGATGGCGTTTACATTGTGGCATTATTGTTAATGTATACAGCCTCCGTGGCGTATTTTTCCTCGCCCTGTCGGGCCATACATCTTTCCGATAGGGATATGTCATTACTATTTTTAGCCCCATGGGAACGCCGCATGGGACCTTTTTTCGTCTTCCTAACGGTTTAAAAAAACTGTTTGCGAGCGAGTGAGTGACTGAGTGTGTATTCTCTCTCTCTCTCTCTCTCTTTCAAAGGGTTTAAGGGAAGTGGAGTGGGTATGGAGGGAGGGAGCTGGAGGGGTGGGTCCAGAG